>CAUYVO010000080.1:0-134128 GCA_963576475.1 Molanna angustata
ACAAGGGCATTTATTTTCATCTTACAATATTTCTTTCAATCATACATTCTCGTCATATATCCTCATTTCTTATTCTATTATACATCATCTTACCACACATTCGTCTTAGTGACCTCATTTAAACCGCGTTAACTCTACTTTCGTCTTCGTGCGTCTTCTGCCATGTCCATGTCTCACTAGCATACATTAGGGTCGGTGCGACGATACCATTGTGTACCGCGAGCTTTACCTACCTAGAAATAATTGGCCCTGCCATTGCCGGCCTTAATGTACCATTAACTCGGTTACCTGACGTTACTCTCCTTTCAATGTCCCTTTCAATCTTCCGTCACGCTAAAACATGCTTCCTACGTATTAATTAATTTATTTATTTATTTATTATTCCACTGGTGCTTACGTAGGTTAAGCCATATCCTTTTGTTCGTATCTTTGTTACTAGTCCCTCACCAGGCATAGCCTGTACTAAGGTGAGCTAGTTTTATGGTATTGTCTATTACGTTATTTATTTATAAATACATTTACATATAATATAGGTACATGTACATACATACGCTGCGCATCCAAGCGTATGCTTCTTTCCTTCTAACGCAATATTTCATTTTAAGTCATGCACGCACAACGAAAATTGTAGAGATAAACCTTGTTTCACCTTTTTCCAACTGTCTATTCTGTTGTTTGTAATAGTGCATTTCACATTTTATTTGGTAGAATTATTTCCTTCAGAATTTTTTTTCCCCATCTATTACATAAACCCATCTTAGTGATTTTTAAATTCTTTCGCATTACTGATGGTTTTAATGTTTGTTGGTAAATTAGTGAAAAGTTTTGTTGAAATGCATCAAACACTACGTGGTCCAAAAGTTGTTTTAATATATGGTGTATTTGAGATAGTTGTTGTACTTAATCTGGTGTGTTTATGTTGCTGTGAGCTAGTATATTGGTCTTCTCCTTTTAGCTTGTTCATTAGCAGATTATAAATATATTTTTGTAATTGATGTTAAATATTCCTCGACTTGTTCTAATTGTACATTATCCACTCGTGTCTCGCGAATTGTTCGTGTTTCGCTCTTCTCAAATACCATCACTTTGGATTTAGTAGCGTTCATTCTCAATCCATATAATAGAAGGAGTTGGTGCAATATTAGGATATGTGATGTTGTCTACTTGATTTTATTACACCGTCTACATGAGTAATCAATTACTGAGGTACCTTTAATAATGAACTTTGGATAATTTCAGTTTCGTGATTCTAAATGTGGTCCTGCGACGCTTTATTTTTCATTTCTCACTTTTGTCTATATTATGGTTATTCCCTTTGGTGTTTCTAAGTTAACAAGAAATAATTAAAATGCGAAAATATCGTCAGCTGTAAAATGATAATGGTTTTATGTAGGGCTCTGTTTCAGATGAAGCTAGACTTAACACATGGTATTGTTAGGCGGTGGGACAAGGTAGGTCGTTATCTTGATGATTTATTGCTTTGAGACGGTTACGAAGTAGGGTGACCAAAAGGTTGTCGACGATCGGGACTGGTTTTGAGTGTTATGGTAGGGTGGCCGCGCGGTTCTAAAATTATGGGAAAACCTTCTTTACGACGTAGGAATTTTGTAAACCTGTGTATAGTTCGAGGCGACTTCCGGGCAGTAGTTGATAACGATTATATTTTGCAGGGGGTGCAACGGTCTTGTTAACTGCGAGGAGATAAAGGGAAGGAAAATCGGGTCGAAAAGGGGGAAAGAGTACGTGGACAAAGCTAACGAAGATGAATCGGGGAAAGCGGCTGGCGAGGAGTACGCGGGGAGCTGGAACTGAAAGAGGTGAAGCGGATATGGCTGCAATAATTAGGGAGGCTATGTCACCGCTGTTGGGAAGGCTGTTAGAGTTAGAGAAGAGGGTGACGGTCATGGGGAACAACAGCGGATCAGAAACAACGGAGACTAGATCTGATTTGGAAGTGTCGTCGGAAGAAGGGGCACCTGTCATTAAGCGAAACGTGGTGTATGCGATGATGCCCACGAGGGCGAAGCCAATGTTTCCGGGGGCGGACCTGAGCCCAGTCGGGTTCTTAGAAGAGTTAAAAGATTATGTAAAGGAGATGGGAATGCAGAGCCGAGGTCTTGAATTAGCAAAAGGGTGTTTGGTAGGGGAAGCTCGTACTTGGATGAAGGTATACAAGGATCGCTGGTCTAGGTTCGAAGATTTTGAGAGGGATTTTCTTGAACATTTTTGGGGTGAGAGCACTCAAGCGGTCGTCTGGCGAAAAATACTAGATTCGCGCTGGGAGAGAAATGGAGGGAAAACGATGACGGCACATTTCATGGAACATTTAAATTTGGCGCGCACCTTGACAAGCAAAATGGATGAAATGATGTTTGTGAATGAGATAATGAGGCAGTTCCCAAGGGAAGTCCAAGTCCTTTGGTTTACAAGAGGGCATAAATCGGCAATTGAAGCTATAGAGTATTTAAAGAATTTGGATGGGGTGACGGAGACCTTGAAGTTCAAGAATCAGTCCGATAGACCTGAGAGGAGAATAGATATGCGCCCGAGGTTCCACCGAAGTGATAATCGTAGTGCGACACAGGGAATAAGCTCGACACAGGGTGGAGGGCAGGTAAATTGTTTAGAAACGTACATTGGAGATAGGCCGAACGGAGTTGAACTGGAGGCCGAGCAGGAGGTAGAAGCGGGAAACGAGAACGTGTTGGGTTGACGGTCCACAGTCCAACTGTAGTGAACTCAGAGGGCCTTGAAGATAGTTATATTCCTTTGAAAATCTTACTTAAGTACGGGTGGAAACCGGGAATGGGGTTGGGCAAACTGGGGACGGGTATACAACATCCAATTAAGGCGAGTGGGTTACAAAGTAATTTAGGATTCACTGAAGGTGAGGAATTTATACGTGAATGTGTATGTTTACTACAAGAACTGAGTCAAGGGGAAAATAATATTGGGTTAAGAGCAAGAAACAAGGTGAAGGGAAGTCAAAGCAAAAAAATTGCGGGGTTTAATTCGCTGTTTGAAGAATCACAATATATAAATGAAAATTTAGGAACTGGACTAACACCACTGCCTGAAGTTGTGGGGGAAATAAATGGACGAGAAACTAAATGTTTGGTTGACACTGGTAGCCAAGTGACCTGCATTTCGGGGGAGTTTTTTGAGGAATTGCGTAGACTCAAATGTGAATATCCAATTATGCCGGTAACGCTAATGCAATTAAAAGGAGCGATGGGAGCGAAGAGCGAAAAGGTGAATCGGCTAGTGCTTATCCCTATCACCTTCAACGGCCAGGTCATACATGTACCATGTTTAATTGTTCCGAAGCTAATTAGGGATATAATATTAGGGTTTAACTGGTTGGAGCAAATAGGGGCAGAGGTGCATTGTAGGGGTTCGGGAGAGTTAATATTTACACACTTGGAAAAACGCCACGTGCTCTCCTTACGAAGCTCTGATGTTACTATTAAGGCACGTAGAGATCCGCTAGAGAATGAAGCCTTGGCGGTAGAGGGGTTGGCTGTGTTCGGTGAGGATTTTGGGAGAGTGTTAAGGGAAAGCTTGGCCGGAGGAAATTTTGAACAAAAGGACAGGGTTATGCTGGAGAAAATGTTGGCGGAAAATAGGTTGGCGTTCTCAGCGTTGCCCGGGAGGACCAACATGTACTCTCATCGGATAGTGATGTTGAATGAGACACCTTTCGTGAAGAGGGCGTACCCAGTCCCTTATTCCTATCGAGCAAAAGTCAACGAAAAGATATTAGAGCTTGAAAGACAGGGGATCGTTGAACGAATGGCCACACCGTATGCCAGCCCTTTGACATACACACTGAAGAAGGATGGATCGGTGAGGATTCTGCTGGACGCGAGGGAGCTGAACTCTCGTATGCAGTCGGAGGTTGAGAAACCGCCTCTGATTTCAGAGATACTGCAGAGATTTCATGGAGTTCGCTATATTTCGACCCTCGACATGAATAACGCCTATTTCCAAATACCGCTGGAGGAAGACAGTGTTAAATATACCGGTTTTGTGTTTGACGGTAGATCGTACGTGTATAAGGTACTGCCACAAGGACTGAAGACCTCAGTGTCCAGTTTTAGTAGGGCCATGGATGTTATATTAGGGACAGAGGTAAGGGAGTTCTGTGTGAATTATATAGACGATCTGGCTATTTTTACATCCGGCGGTCTGGAATCACATTTGGAGCACATAGATACTGTGCTGAAGCGGCTTATACGAGCGGGTGTTACCTGCGGCCTTGCAAAGTGCCAGTTTTTACAGACCGAAATTAAGCTATTAGGGCATGTGATTACGCCCGATGGTATAAGGATGGATGAGGATAAGGTAACGGCCATAAAGAATTTTCCAGCGCCTAGGAAAATAAAACAGCTACGAGCTTTCTTGGGCATGTGCAATTTTTACCGGAGATTTATAAGGATGCACGCCGCGGAAGTTCAGCCGTTGTGTAAACTCTTGTCCAAAAATGTACGTTGGAAGTGGACGGGGAAGGAACAGGAAACTTTTGAGAGGATTAAAACCCTTTTTCTGGACTCTGTCATGCTCCATCACCACGACCCGGGGAAAACGTATTATTTGCAGACTGATAGTTCTGGCTATGGCATAGGTGGAGAGCTATACCAGTTAGACCCACATGGCGACCATCACGTAATTGGGTTCGTCAGTAAAGGGTTGAAGGCTGCAGAGTTAAAATGGACAGTGTCGGAGCAGGAGCTGTATGCCGTAGTATACTGCTTGAAGAAGTTTGAAACTTTGTTAAGGGGGGTAAAAGTAATCATCCGCACGGACCATCAGGCGCTGGCGTTCTTGAAGGGATGGAATATGTATAGTGGAAGAGTGACGAGATGGCTACTGTTCATGAATCAATTTGACTATCTGGTGGAGTATGTTAGAGGAAAAGACAACGTAGGTGCGGATGTGCTTTCCCGCTATCTATCAGATGGTCAAAAGATACAGGAAGACAAGAATGTGGTCCCGGAGATAGCAATGTTCCAGGTGCAAGACGATAAAAGGGTGTTACATCGGTTGCGTAACATTGAAAATCTACAGTTAGAAGATGAGTTTTTGCACCAGGTGAAGAATAAAATAGATAATAGAATGTATGGACCATATTCTAGATTAGTAGGAAAATACAGTGCGGGTTACGAATGCTTTAGGAATATCGTTTATTATATTACGGGAGAGGGAAAAAGGGTAGTGGCTATACCGGCGGCCTTACACGTCGATCTAGCCGAGTATATGCACAAGGAAATTGGGCATGGGGGACAACATAAAACGATGGGGGTTATAAAGGATCGGTTTTTTTGGCCTGGCATGGGGAAAACAATAAAGAAAGTAGTACGGGAATGCAGAGAGTGCCAGTTAAGCAAAGTAAACAAGGTGAATTCTGGGCCTGAGAGGGCTATTATTGCTGAGGATGTGGGATATATTGTGATGACGGATTTGTACGGACCGCTCCCTCCGGGAAAATTGGGAATGAAGTATGTATTCGTGATACAGGACTCGTTTAGCAAATACATAAAGTTGTACAAAATGGCGATAGCAACCAGTGAGACGGTGCTAAGTTGCGTTCGTCAGTACAACCAGATTATTAAAATCCAGTCTATACTGACTGATAACGCAAAACAGTTCGTGTCCAATGTGTGGAGACGTGGTATGGAACAATTAAGTATAAAGATAATGCACACGGCCATACACAATCCTGGACCTAACGGAACTGAGAGAGTCAATCAAGAGCTGGGAAAGTTCTTAAGGATCTTTTCCGAGAAAAGGCATTCGACGTGGACGACGCTATTGAGTACGATAGAAAGCACATATAATGACACGCGTCACGGTAGTACCGGATATACGCCTAACCTGGTGTGTTTTGGGAAGGGACCGACCTATTCGGTTGATAATGTAATTGGTTGGGACTCGGAAAAGGACGTGGGTGAAGCAGCCTTGAGAGAGATTCGTGATTGTGTGAGAAACAATCTGCGGAGAAATGCCATGCTTAGACAGGGTGTTCGTAACAAGAAAGGAAAGCCACTAAGTTTCGAAATAGGTGACTTGGTAAAGGTACGAAGGTTTTCGTTGTCCAGTAAGCTGAAAAGGGAGACTAGCAAATTTTCATTAAGGTGGGAAGGCCCATACCGTGTGGCGGGTATCCCTTACAACAATGCCTATATCCTAGTGGGGCCTGTTGATGGAAAGGTGAAAGGAACCTACAACATTCAGCATCTGGCGAAGTATTATGAGGGAGGGACTGCAAGGGAGGAACGAGGTACCTCATAAAAGAAGAAGGAACTCTATTTGCGGGATGGGGAGGAATTACAGTACTTATAAACTAGATTAATAATAAATGTATTAAATTTTAAGGTGGAATTTTTATAGATGGATATATTGGTGTATGTTGTGTTTTGTATGGACGTACGTATATGACGGAGTGAATTAGAATTATTAGTGTTTACTGTGGTAAAATATTATTTTTGTGACAGGCTTATGGGGAAATGTATCTTATCTCATATATTATATTATTATTTCTAATTATAAGCGAAGATTAATTGTTATTCTTTCAATTCGAATCATTATAAAATACGTAATGCACTGAACAGGGATGTAGAAAGCAGCGTTAGTTTTGAGTTGCAATCTCCACCAAACTGGGAAGAACCCATGTCATGATGGCTATTTCATACAATACATTAGAATTCAATATGAGCATGAGAATTAACATTGTACACATACAAAGACTATAGAAATATGAAAAAGAGGGAAGAAAAAGAAATCCAGAGGAGTAGGATATATATTCGAGATATATAAATTGATTGGTGGATTATTAGGCCAAAAGCACATATTACAAGTTCAAAGGAAATGTGTGGTAGCAACTAATAGAAATACTGATTATTGTAAGACTAGAATTAAGGATTATGTAAGTTTAGAACCTTTTGTTGGCCAATAAGGTTACTTATTGTATCGAATTTAAGGAGCGCGGAGTTGAGTAACAACTCAGATGAAAATTGTAAGAGAGGCCTCGGTTACTTGCGGCTGGAGGTCATCACGGGGGCGCGGGCGGGGGCGCTTCCATTAGGTTAAGTGTAAAATGTTTGTAATAGTGACTAAGATTATTTCATTTTAATCATAAGTTATTTGCACCTTATAGGCACGGCTAATTTAAGTTGTTATTTTGGTTGGTTCCGATAATAACTGGCAAGGTGTATTAAGTGGTGTCAGGAGATTACAATATATTTTATTTATTTTATTTAACAGTTTGTCAACAGCTATATAAAAAAATTTACAGATAAACATTTTACATTTAAATGAAGCCAATTATAGATTCAGGAGTTATTGAGTTACAATTCGGGAGTTATTGAGTAAGAGTATGAGTTTCGTATGTATGGGTTTTCATGATAGCGTATTTCGCTAACGAGGCGAAGGGCGGAAAGACGTAGAATTGTGTCGTTACCATGATTATAAAAGGGTACGTGTGGCACACCGGCGCGTGTGGGGGGGGGCGGCACGTGTTGCACGTGGTAATAATCTACTGCCTGGGATGAGGGTACAAACATAGGGCAATCAAACAATCGTTGCTAGATGAGACATATCGATTGAATTAATAGGGTGACCGCACTGCATTAAAAAAAAAAAAAAAAAAAAAAAAAAAAAAAAAAAAAAAAAAAAAAAAAAAAAAAAAAAAAAAAAAAAAAAAAGGAAAAGGAAGTGAGTAACGAATGGGGTATATAGTGTGATTCTGCTGGCGTGTTTCAAAAGGGAGGGCTGTCGTTATAAGGAATTACGGTTTGGGGGGAGAGTCTCGTATAAAATTTCGATGGTTTTGGAATTTCTGGATAGTTGCGGAGAACAGTAAGCGCCTACAAGGGAGAAGAGGTATTAATGGAATTGCAGTCGGAGGGGAGAGGTCATACTACGGTATTCTTTCAGGTAAATGGGATTTGTGGATAGGCTTCAGGTGGACAAATCCTCGTCACGATGTGAATCATCGGAGCTAGGATAGAGGATTTCATGTTATTAATTTCATTGGATGGTTGGTAAAATAACCATAATTTCGGAGGTGATGGAATTACAATATGAGACAATCATTACCGGGAAGAGGGTAGAAAATTCAAACTTAAATTATAAGACTGGAAGGAGTACTAAATGTCTGAGGGGAGAGGGTTAATTTTGGTATCGTAAATCATGTTAAACATTTTATGAAGCTGGTGTCGATCATGTGCGAAGTTATTTCGAAAAATTATGCTTTATGCAATACTATTATAGAGTCCTATTGTGAGGTCACACAATTTTACAGGCAAAATTACGTCACCTCAGAGGGGAGCTGTCATGAATCGAGCTCTCCATAATATTATACAAATTATTATTTCATAGACGATATATGGAATGGTTTAGGTATTGTAACGAAGCTGTATTTCTGTTAAAGATTTTGAGACACATATGTTTCTCGTAAATATGTCGTAAGGGGTAGTTTTTTATATGCATTCCTGAGAGCTGGTAGGGGAGTCAAAAAGTTGTATCGATAGTCAGCGGCGCGCTACGAAAGAGGACGGTCGGGGTGTTGGTTTGGAGCGGGCGAGACGAGCGGTATCGTTTTAAGAGCGAGATTTTGAGTTGTGAAGTTTTGTTTATATGTGTTTCGGACGTGAGTTGAATCCAGAGACTTGGCGTTGCACTTCAGATATCGCGTAGATTAAATCTATTTCCGCGCGTCGTGATCGCGGGAGGTTACGAATTCGCGTAATTGGAGGACGAGCCTGCAACGTCGGAGAGTCCAGCTGAGTTCTTTAATTGTTTTATCTAATTGTCTCTGTTATCGCACAAATGTCTTGTTCTTATTCTTATTATTTATATATTTCATTTATTTATTTATTTATATTCTGTGCAGAACAAGTAGTAGATATAAGTTATGAGATAAGGTACATTATTTGTTTATCGTTATGTAGGGATTGTACGAAATGGATTTGTCAAGATATTAAATTTATCATTTATTGTTTCACGTATGCTGTTATACCATACCGAATCTTGAATCTTTCCCAGAATGACAAACCCCTTTCAGACAACCCCATTATATTGTGAGATTTTATGCTAGCGAGATAGAAAATGCACGTTTTCACGGTATGCCTGAATCGAGCGTACACTACAATTTACTCAGTCCAACAAAGTTGACTGTACATTGATTACAGCGACTAACAAAAGAATTAATGTTGAAATCATGCCTTAGCTCGCGAGACGATTACTCGGCAGATCCCCCTCGGCCAGTAGAAGTCGCAAGGCTAGTCAGTGTCAAGGGGCGGGAATCGTACTTGCTCAAGCGGAGGTATCGATGCAAAAGCTGAATGACCTCCTTTTCCTCATACCTAGCGGGAGTATCGTGTGAGGGGAGGGATTGAAGCATTGAACCGGCGCCTCAATGTGGGACCCTCCCTGACGACGGTATTTCTCGCTTCCTTGACTAACAAACTCACTACCACAACACTGTGGAGGTACCCACACAACCACACTACAGTATGAATTATCCAGGACGCGGGATTGGCCTAACCGTGTCCGATAAGTACACATGCACTACACAATACACTAAATTTTAAATTACCTTACACACTAACATTCCTTTTCCAAAGTGGCCGAACAGCCACAGTGAGGTTATTTGAGAAGGGGAGAGGATACTAAGTTGGAAGAGAGGAATGGATGCACTCTGACCTTCTGTCGTACGAATCGAACATAAAAGGATGGAAGATTTCTTATGTACACTGAATTTTGTTATGCTCACAGGACTATACATGCAGGTGGTCAAGTAGATTTGCATCCTTTACTAACCGCCTGTTAGCAGAAGTAGTTAGTGATAGACGGTAGTTTGTAGATGCTCGTTCTACCAACGAAATGTACGTTCCCCAGATCGCAACCTGGTCGAGCGTATATCTCGTTGGTATTGTAGAAAATAAGCCGCAGGCTCGATACGAGCTGCGAAGGCCTAATACTCCTAGGGGAACACATCAGTGTCACCCAAAGGAAAGGAAGAAGTAGAAGCACGGGGTAAATTGACACGAGTTGCGAAACGTGATCATTGCTAAATCCTTGCGATTGTTCCAGGATGTGGAAGAGCAGGGTCGGGCTAGGTTAAAGTAGAAGGACGGCCTAGACGGGGACGAGCGGCGAGGTATGTGAGCTCGTACCACCGCCCTTAAGGCGGTTTCCTTATCAAAACCAATATTTAGCATAAGAATGCATGATTAGATTATATCTAATATACCTATGTTCAAGTTATTATGTATTCATATATTATATAAATGTTAATTCCTATGTCATTGTCTCGTTCATTTCTTCTGAATATATGTTTATGTACATCTTTACTTTACGATTTATTGTTGGAACACGAAATCCGTGTACATCAGTCGTTGTAGGTTAGGGCCGTGTTAGGTGACAGGGTAGGTATTAGGAAACTAGTACGGTAGGTAGGTTGTTCAAGGAAGCCGGGGTTCACGAATCTGGGATATTGCGGAACACAACGAGAGTCCTATGCGAAACTAGACGATCTGGCCAAATAATTACCGTAAAATACTCGCGTATTTAAATCATTTCAGGTAATGACGAATAGGAGGCTTGGACATCGCCATGAGAAGAAGAAGAAGATAGGTGAGATAATGCAGTCGGCGGAGGTGAGTAATATTATTTTCTCGTATGCTCGGTAATTTCAGAATTATGTCGTTTTCCTCCTCCTTAGGTTACATACAGATATGTCCTGAAACGGCTCGGGAAATCGGGTGTCATCGATCGACAACCGTCGGTTCGCGTGCGTTCGTACGTTAAGGGCATGAATTCCCCTCGACGAAGAGGCGATTCGTGTCAATATATATATATATATATATATATATATATATATATATATATATATATATATATATATATATATATATATATATATATATATATATATATATATATATATATATATATATATATATATATATATATGTGATGGAGAAGTATTTTGCATTCAACACATGCTTAGGTATAGGTATGTGAAGTATGAATGAAACACATAGGAGTTTGGAGTAGGTATTGATACTGCATCTCAGTAGAGATGAAAGGGAGGTAGGTATGGAAGGAGCTCCAAGACATTCCTACAGGGCTTACGACCTGTCATCGGCTGGTTTTAGTGATCACTTTACGTGCTAGCGTAACGTTCACCATTAAATGTCTTAGAGTGGAACTCCTTGAACGGGTTTGTAAATTTTGAAAGTTATACATATATATCAAACTTGACAGAAACATTTCGCTTGAAAATAACGACTCTATGTGGTTGCCATCTATTGAGGAATATTCAAACTAATATGTGTTATCATTTAGAGTAGAAACCTAGCGGACTGTCATTACCAGACTTCGATTAGAAGCCTGGTTATCTGGACCACAGATGTCACTGTGGATCAAACAGATTCGACAAGTACGTTTTTATTGAAAAATCGTCAAGATGTATTATATCTTTTTTCGATTTGTTCAATACAAGGTTTCATTTTGGACATTATACGCTGTCATGGCGTTACTAATGTGATGGAGAAGTATTTTGCATTCAACACATGCTTAGGTATAGGTATGTGAAGTATGAATGAAACACATAGGAGTTTGGAGTAGGTATTGATACTGCATCTCAGTAGAGATGAAAGGGAGGTAGGTATGGAAGGAGCTCCAAGACATTCCTACAGGGCTTACGACCTGTCATCGGCTGGTTTTAGTGATCACTTTACGTGCTAGCGTAACGTTCACCATTAAATGTCTTAGAGTGGAACTCCTTGAACGGGTTTGTAAATTTTGAAAGTTATACATATATATCAAACTTGACAGAAACATTTCGCTTGAAAATAACGACTCTATGTGGTTGCCATCTATTGAGGAATATTCAAACTAATATGTGTTATCATTTAGAGTAGAAACCTAGCGGACTGTCATTACCAGACTTCGATTAGAAGCCTGGTTATCTGGACCACAGATGTCACTGTGGATCAAACAGATTCGACAAGTACGTTTTTATTGAAAAATCGTCAAGATGTATTATATCTTTTTTCGATTTGTTCAATACAAGGTTTCATTTTGGACATTATACGCTGTCATGGCGTTACTAATGTGATGGAGAAGTATTTTGCATTCAACACATGCTTAGGTATAGGTATGTGAAGTATGAATGAAACACATATGAGTTTGGAGTAGGTATTGATACTGCATCTCAGTAGAGATGAAAGGGAGGTAGGTATGGAAGGTATATCAATACCTACTCCAAACTCCTATGTGTTTCATTCATACTTCACATACCTATACCTAAGCATGTGTTGAATGCAAAATACTTCTCCATCACATTAGTAACGCCATGACAGCGTATAATGTCCAAAATGAAACCTTGTATTGAACAAATCGAAAAAAGATATAATACATCTTGACGATTTTTCAATAAAAACGTACTTGTCGAATCTGTTTGATCCACAGTGACATCTGTGGTCCAGATAACCAGGCTTCTAATCGAAGTCTGGTAATGACAGTCCGCTAGGTTTCTACTCTAAATGATAACACATATTAGTTTGAATATTCCTCAATAGATGGCAACCACATAGAGTCGTTATTTTCAAGCGAAATGTTTCTGTCAAGTTTGATATATATGTATAACTTTCAAAATTTACAAACCCGTTCAAGGAGTTCCACTCTAAGACATTTAATGGTGAACGTTACGCTAGCACGTAAAGTGATCACTAAAACCAGCCGATGACAGGTCGTAAGCCCTGTAGGAATGTCTTGGAGCTCCTTCCATACCTACCTCCCTTTCATCTCTACTGAGATGCAGTATCAATACCTACTCCAAACTCCTATGTGTTTCATTCATACTTCACATATATATATATATATATATATATATATATATATATATATATATATATATATATATATATATATATATATATATATATATATATATATATATATATATATATATATATATATATATATATATATATATATATATATATATATATATATATATATATATATATATATATATATATATATATATATATATATATATATATATATATATATATATATATATATATATATATATATATATATATATATATATATATATATATATATATATATATATATATATATATATATATATATATATATATATATATATATATATATATATATATATATATATATATATATATATATATATATATATATATATATATATATATATATATATATATATATATATATATATATATATATATATATATACGGATATGTTGAACGCTATGCTTCACCACACATCTCAAAACAGCCATTACATCCTCTAATAGAAAATACACAATCAGTTGAATATTTTGAAGAAAAATGAGATTCATCACACTTCCCAATAGTCAAAATGTTTTAATTTAATATTTCTTTTTTTTTAATTTAGTTTACGTTTATTTGAACTTTTCACTCTTTTGTTTAAATTTGTATTCTTCTTTTACCATCCGGTGAGTCATATGTTTTTTGAATTTTTGTTGGAGTAATACTCCAAGGCCGGGAGTTATGGTCACGCAAAGTTGGGTACACACGCACACACACACACCCACACACACACACACACACACACACACACACACACACACACACACACACACACACACACACACACACACACACACACATCTTTCCTATCCTAGTGTACCTCGGCCTAAAAACAACCTACCTACATACCTGCCAGCTATATGCAAAATAGTATTGTTGCATATAAATTTTCTCATTATATCAACTGTCATCTTGACTAACACACCGCACCGCACCGCTCTTAAAATTATATCTTCAAAATCCGCTGAAATTAATTAACTTGTGAATTACTAGTGAAGTGTCAAAGTTTTCATACTGTGCTGTGAATGTGGTGGAAAGATTACAGAACCAGCACAAATAAATATCGAGGCAAGGTAATTCCCTATACCTTCATCTTTTCCACCAATTATAAATATTCGTCTGTTTATAACTCGTAAATAAAACACAACGTAGAGGGTCCTTTTTAACGTGAATAATAATAATAATCACTAGACGATCATTGGCCAAAATCCGTTGAAAAACATATAAAATTAGCGAAATAAGATAGAAGAATACGATGTTCTTTCATGATAGAATCATTCAATAATAAATAGTCAAATAGATGTAACAAATTCTAGATTTACCTAGCAGGTAGAGAATAAACTAGTTAGGGAAATAAGCTATAGTACTAGGAAATAGACGTTAGATTTTTAATAGGTAGTTTAGCTAGCTAGTTTAGGAGGTTATGGATCCACAGAAAAATAGTTTAGGACGATATTTAGTTTAGTTAGCGTGGAAACCATCACAATACGTACAACAATAAAGTTGTGAGAAGAGTATCGTGTACCAAAAAGTAAGTAAAAAATACTCTTAACGTCGATTTTATTCAGATAAATAATACTTATTACTTATTTACTACGAATATTCATTTATACATAATATACAAAATATTTATACCATTTTCATTTATATTTTATGAAAAAAAAACTGAAAACATGACTCGAAATGATAAGGTTGGGGCATCTTCTTCTTCTGATTTTCTATCATGTCCCTCAGAGGTTGTTGGTAGCTTGGGTGAAGGCTTTTTTGCCCCCAAATAATCAGGAAAGATATCGCGTATGTAAAAAATTCTTCTTTTTCTTCTATTTGTGCTAGGACTAATCTTCCTGTTTTCTCCGGCTCCTTTTCCCGAGATATTAATAACCCAGTTGTCTTTTTACCTTTTAGGTGGTATTCCTGAACGTACGTAGGATGTACCTATGTAGGTATTTAGTCCGCTGTTATTCTCACCACTTTTATTCAATTCATATATCCGCTCTGTCCACGTGGTGTCACCAATAATGTTTATATTTTCTTCCCCATCGCACGATATTGTAGATCCTCCAAATTTCAGTTTCATTATTTGTCTCTGACTGATGTTTTATACATCCCCATATATTTTGTTACATCCCCATAAGTCTCCACGCAATTTATATGCTATTATTATAATTACGTGCGACTAGCAAGTTGCATGCAATTAATTGATTTCAAATGTGTTACGTCAAGTCGACACATTTACAAACTTACCCGAAAGTCAACGGCGAAAATATTAGAGCGACTCGTATGATACTCAAATGGTAAATCAACACGTGTACGAAGAACCTTTGTATTTATGTTTCCTTCTATTATTATTATTATTATTATTTTCTCCAAAAGAAGAATTTTTAAACTATTTCATCCAATCAGGAACTGAAATATGGTTACTTATTTATCTAATAACCGAAAATAAAGTTTTATTTGTAGAACCTTCAATAGATTTACGAAACAAATAATAGTTTTGTTTCAGTGTAATTAAAAATTTTGTTCCTCTTTCAGAACCACGATATTGATTCGAGAAAAACGCCAACATTGACTGTGAACCACAAGAAATAACGAAGCGGACTGATTTTGAAGTTGAAGGGCGCAGATTTTTATGAACAATATGATCATGAACATTATATTTCTATATCAAAGCACAGCAAGGATTTTTCCTGTATATTGGCTAATATAGAAATAACTGATGAAAAACGTACTGGATACCATTCAAATTTTTTAATGAAATGTAATATGTGCAACATGACATTCTGTGTTAATAACTCGAACTTAATATGGCTGAGCTAAGTAATTAATCATGCTGCAGTAGCTGGTATTATGTCCATAGGTTGTGGATTATCTAACTTTAGAGAATTCACTGCATGTATGAACATTTCACCAATGTCATTTCTATTGTATAAGAAAATGCATGATGAAGTGTAGTAATTACGGATCTTCTTGTAATCAGCCCGGCATGGACTTGGTTATATAGTTTTAACTTGTTTGAGGAAAGGCATTTTAATGATTTGAAAGAGAAGAGTTTGCACAGAGATCAGATTGAATGATCTACCGTGCTACAAGCGGAAAGTTATATGTGGTTAGACTTAAGGCGGAAGTTATTGACAGCATCATGGTTTAGCAAGATATGTAAGAGAAGAAAATCAAACTGTGAACTTCTTGTGAAAGAAATATTATATGGAATCACTGTCAAGTCATGTGAGCTCAATCAAGTACGGGATCGACAATAAGTATGTCGCCCTTCGACAATTATCTTTACAAGAAAATATACCTACATATAACGAAATGTGACTTGTCATTGATCACATTGTTTTCTTGGTGTGAGTCCAGACGGTATAAAATATTTAGATAGAATTGTTGAAATTAACTGCCCTTCGTAGAAGAAGCGATCAAAAGCAAAAAAAGTAAAGTTTTGGAAATACAATAAAAATAACGAATATTTTGTAGACAAAAATCATGATTGTTATTATCAAGTTCAAGGACAGTTATATTATATAACTAATAAGTATTGTTGCATATTTGCCGTTTGGACTGGAAAAAATCATGAAATGTAAGTCGAACGGATTATGCGAGACGATAAGTTCTGGAAGGAAAAAATGGAGAGTAAGTTGGTATTATTTTATATGAATTGGCTACTTGCAGAATTGATTGATCCAAGGAATGCAAGAAATGTGAAAATTGAAAAGCGAGATATAATTATTGAGGAATAAAAGTTTGTATGCAGAATGAAACTTACGGAGAAAAGGGGAAATACAATAAATTTCGCAGCATGATAAATACTGCTTTTGTCAGTGTCTCTTTGCAACCTGTTGTAAATCATGCAAAAGTTTTCTATTACATTTAATAATCACGTTGAAGGTAAAAATCACATTCATGTATATAGATTTATACCTATGTATAGTTCTTGTATTCTTACTAAAATTTTTACTTGTAACAATAAGTGTGGTGGATTGAAATATATACAGTCATTAACTTCCTGTAATTTTATTGTATTCTGATAATCAACGTTATAATGTCAACGTTATGTAAACGGATATACGATCCTCTAACAATATATTTCGTAGTTTTGTTGCTATTTTGAAAACATCACATTTATATATTTTCTCTTGATCTGGTCCATTGGTTTTAGTACTTTTACTGAAAATTTCATTATTGTAACAATAATTTTAGTTCATTAAGGTGTACATAGGTAATTATTATCTTCCTGAAACGTACGCGAATTTATTGTTTTCAAAAACTTCATATAACTGTTATATGATCCTCTAATATTTATTTTTAATTGTTTTTGTATTTCATGCTTGTATTCTTATTGTTGTATCTGTACCTAAATATGTAGTTACGTGTTTTAACTTTTTTTTTTGAAAAGGTCCTTTACTGGGTGTATAAGAAATAAATATACACTTAAGTTTTTTTTAGTTTATTTCCTTCCATTTCTGGCCTCAATTACCAACTCATCCTTGCAAGACAGTAAATTGTTAAATATACATCGATAAGTTGATATATTAAGTACCTACTGTTGACACAATTTTTTTTTTTATGAACTACAATTATTTGATATAATATATTCTATCTCTTTAATAAATTCATAAAACGGAATAAAATATTAAAAAATATACTAAGTATTTAAACAAATAAAATTTAAGTATATAAATTTATACTTTATTTGTGTTCGAAATCTACTATAGTAATTGATACTAATTTTGTATACAAATATAATTATTTGTACACGAAACAGTTAGACATCTTTAAAATGTTTCACGGAAATTAATGTTCAAAAATTAAATAATATTATGAAATTGCGTAAAATGGTGTAGCATTGTATCCAGAATGACTAGCAAAAGAGATAAATATATGCAACAGTGAATGCGAGTATTAAAGCGATAGATTTGCTGTTACGCTCTTTCTCGAACATATCCGTATGTACATTCTCGCTCTAAGATTTTCTGGACACAACGAAGACGATGAATCGCTTATGGTATATTATGAAGGCTGACGCATACAAAAGCAATTTTTCTCACTCATACATGTCAAAAAGGCTGTGACGTCACGAATCGTGGAGATGCGGTTCATATATAACACTCTTAACAGTGATATACTTGTGGAGATCACGCCAGGCATTAAAATCATCAATTCTTTTCTGTGTGGGCTTTAAGCCTACATACTATAAAAATGTATGACTTATTGAATAAAAATAATTCGTACATTTCGAATTATTGTTTAAATTACGATAATATGATGGCGCGTTGGTTAAAATCAACATATTTGAACGAATTACACAGTAAATTTCTTTCCCACTAAAAATCTAGTTAAATATGTCATGATAATCAATATTAATAATAAGTATATATGTACTTATATTGTAAAACTGTAATGGCGGTGTTATATTGTTTTTTTAATATTTTATCACTCATTTTTTTTTCAATATTAGACACTGTCACTTCATGGTAGAACTCCATAATCAATTAAAACTACGAAAAAATTAAATTTAAGTAGAACGTAAAATTAAATATATTTTTTTCATAGTTTTAATTTTATCACTCACGAAAAGATGTCAAACTCTCTAGTGAACGAGGAGGGGCGGAGCTAAAAGTAGTCGCAAAGTGGTAACAATGTGTCCACACAGTTACGGAACATTGTGACCGAAATGTTACTGTGTCTACTGTTCCCCATGCATTTTCGGTCGTAGTGAAGGAACGTAGTGTCGACTTTGTGACTAATACAGAATATCTTACTAGAATACATAGTGTCTACAAATTTGTATCGACTTTGTGTAGGAACGGCGACCGAAAATGGTTATATAGGGGCCCCCCTTATAACCTTTTATCCGCTCAATTTACAGAGCCCAAAATTTCAGAATATATAAAAAGTTATAGGCCTACAAAACTTTTATACTCAGAATTGTGAATTTTTGTTTCAGTCACGGGTTAGGTATCAACTTTTGATATTTTGGTTTATTTTTCCATGTATCTCAGAAACCATAAAAGCTAGAACGCTGAAAATTCGTATGAAGATAGACAAATACAAAATCTCAAATTAGTTTTTTTCTTAATTCCAGGGTTTCTCAAACATTTTTTATTAAGATCAATATTTTTTTTATGATAAATTTATGAGTTTAACTGCCTATATTTCCAAATATTTTTAAAAATATCGAAAAAAGCCGAAACCAACTAGAAAATTTTATTTTCCATACAAAATATTATATTGTATTCTTCCTTCCTCAGCCTTTTTCAATCCATCGTTGGATATAGGCCTCCCCCTTGCTCCTCCACATGTCTCTATTCCGGGCACATTGCATCCAATTTACTCCCACAGTCTTTCTGATGTCATCCGACCATCTAGCCTGTGGTCTTCCCACACTCCTTCTTCCCGTTCTAGGTTGCCATTCTAGGAGTTTTTTTGTCCATCGTTGGTCAGTACATCTGGCAATATGACCTGCCCAGCTCCACTTCAGGGTAGCCATCCTTTCAGCTACGTCCACAACTTTAGTTTTCTCTCGTATCCATTTGTTTGTCTTCTGATCTCTCAATGAAATGCCCAGCATTTTTCTCTCCATGCCTCTCTGCGTAACTAACAACTTTTGCACAATTCGCTTCGTTAGGACTAGCGTTTCTGTGCCATATGTGAGAACAGGCAGGATGCATGAGTCAAATATTTTTTTCTTGAGATAATTGGGGTACTTTGGGGACTTCAAAATATTTGGGGACTTCAAACCCCCTATGATGAGTACATATTGTATTACCACGTTTCAAATTTTTTTTAACAAGATTTATAAAAATTGAATTTAGTGACGACATTGCTTCATACAATTTGTATGGCAGTCGCCTATACACAATATGTAAGAAGTCTTAATAGTTGGATAGGTACTTAATCTCCAAACATTCATACAGAACCATCATGCTGTATCATATTCCGGGTAGGAAAAGAGGATTGACCTCCATACTGTCCTATCTTGACATACATACTGTGATAGACTCCACCCTAACCTAAACTAAATATATCGTCCTAAACTATTTTTCTGTGGATCCATAACCTCCTAAACTAGCTAGCTAAACTACCTATTAAAATCTAACGTCTATTTCCTAGTACTATAGCTAATTTCCCTAACTAGTTTATCCTCTACCTGTAAGGTAAATCTAGAATTTATTACATCTATTTGAATATTCTTTATTGAATGATTCTATCATGAAAGAACATCGTATTCTTCTATCTTATTTCGCTAATTTTATATGTTTTTTTCAACGGATTTTGGCCAATGATCGTCTAGTGATTACTATCATTATTCACGTTAAAAAGGACCCTCTACGTTGTGTTTTATTTACGAGTTATAAACAGACGAATATTTATAATAAAATTTATATATATTATATTAATAATTAATAGATTAATAGACTCCACGACTGTTGAAAGATAATTAATCTTTATATACAAAGTTATAACTACAGAATTATTAAATTCGTATAATGTAATGATAAAACTTCGATTCTCAACCCAAATTATGTAACTTAATTGTTACTCAATTTGATCGATATAAGTATATTAATATACCTACAGAATAAATAGGATGACGAAAAATTATCATAAAAACAAATTCATATGATTCTCATAAATAAAATTCAATAGAAAACACGATATATGCTTATTAACGCTTTTTCACACTCATGGAGGTTAGTAAATAACGAAATTCAGTTTTCCTACCTTTTCGTATATCCTGCTGTAATGAAAACATATCAAAACAATACCAAAATACATTATATAACAAAAGGCAATATTTATATGCAATCGACGATCTTTCCATGAGTGTGACGTAAATAGTTTGATATCAAATTTTGTTAGATGTCCAATATATCTTTATAATGTTAGTTTTCAGGACACGAATTTTCCTTCTACAGTAACAGATTGAAACATGAATATTTTGATTACTTTAGATAAAATGGTTATTTCAAGACACATAGGGTGATACTTTGATTTCCATTAGCGATGTCTAAGTGAAAATTTTTAAAGCAATTGTTATATAAATCTGTCCAAATATACTACAAACCAAATAAAGTCAATAAATACGTCCAATGTATGGAATGTCAACTTGGTCACTTTGTCACATTCCTCATACAAAATTGACCACATCCCTTAACGTGTCATCTTTTTAAAATATAAATCAAATAAATTATTATTTTAAATATAATTCAGTACCCCTAAATAAATTAAGAGGAACTGCAGAACTACTAAATACTACATCATACAATAAAATCAATTAAGACAGATGAATGGTCCTACATCAACAGTTAAATTAATTTTGTTAAATATAAACCCACAATAACTAATCTATTCCCAAACCCTACAGTTTAAGAACCCTTGAAACGAAATTTTAACGATGTGAAACAATAATTACTAGTTGCATGTAACACATGAGATCCAACTGTCGATAGCGATAGTATGTATAGTTGAAGAATATGTACCAAACTATAAACCCATAGATACAAATTATTGAATATTTTCAGATATTTTGTTTTCTATACAAAATATGTAGGTATGTATGTCAAGATAGGATAGTATGGAAGAAGATCCTTTTTCCTACCCAGAATATGCAAATTGCATGATGGTATGTATGTATGTTTGGAGATGAAGTAACAAACTATTAAGTCTTCTTACATATTGTGTATAGGCGACTGCCATACAAAATGTATGAAGCGATGTCGTCACTAAATTCAATTTTAAAAAAAATTGTTAAAAAAAAATTGAGATCTTCTACTACAATGTTAATATTTTTTATAGAAAATTAAATTATCTAGTTGGGGTGTTTCGGCTTTTTTCGATAATTGTAAAAGTTTTGGAAATATAGGCAGTTAAACTCATAAATTTATCATAAAAAAAATATTTTTCTTAATAAAAAATGTTTGAGAAACCCTGGAATTTTTTTGAAAAAATTAATTTGAGATTTTGTATTTGTCTATGTTTGTACCAATTTTCAGTATGCGTCAATGAATACTTCTTTTTTTTATATTTTTGGGGTCGCGGACATTTTTGAAGGGTAGATACTTTATGTACCTTTTAAGTAAGAACAGGGAGTTATTACGTTTTCGTGTGCAGTGTTGAGAGTATATTAATGGTGGTTTGAAGTAATCTGCAACCAAATACATTCCAATTTATTACATCATAAACTGCGCCTATGCGAACAAACAAAAAAAAATGTTATGTCATAAACGAAACAAAATTGATTTGTCACAGTAAAATTTCTTAAATTAATTTTTAACGACCTAAAATTAACACGTAAAATAAAGTAAATAAGTCGTAAAATATAGTCGTAACTAAATATATACTAACAATGAACAACGAGAAAAAAACTACTATTAATTTGAATATTAAAATCAAAGATTTCTATTCTCACAACAGCAAATGCACACAAGAAATTTTATGAGAACTATAAAATTTTATTCCCCTTTTAAACACAAAGATATTTTATTATACTAACAACTGCTTCTAAAACAACGAAGACTGTAAAAAAAACAAACAATTAAGTGTTTCACACCCCTAAATGCGCTTCGAGACAATGACCCCTCTCAGTTACACTTATGTTCAACCAATTTATTTGTTTATGATTCTATACCATTCAAAAGACCAACAAATAACATATTTATTAAACAAAATATAAACATCGATAACCAATTCTCTTGTCATGTGTTACTTCGAGTGTAAATCTAAACGAAACAAACAACTCACCCTCAAATCTTAAATTACATACTACTTGCCGTATTAAATTACCGTAGTCGGTTTTCCACTAAATCAACGAATCAAAAGAATAATATAATCAACCTATCATCTATTTGTCAGGCTCTAAGTATATACCTATAGTCTATTCTAATACAAAATTTTGTAGGATTACGTGAGAAATATATGAATTTTAATTTAAATAATGTTTTGAAATAAATATTTTCATTATTTTTTTTTTCAAACAATAAATGAAATGTCCAAAAAAAACTGAACTAAATAAATAAATGATAACAATTCTGTACGAATTTGAACTGTTTACTATAATATACGTACGAGCTGATATCTCTCTCTTCACTGAATTAACAAAAGAAACCAAAAGTACCATCTTCCCAACAATTATAACATGAATTGTAAAATTACAAAAATATCTCCATTTTTATATAAACAATTGTCAACACCAAGCTAATCTAAAATTAATCCAAATGTATTTGAAATGTAAAATATATAAACATTACCCATTCCACTGGGGAATCGAATCCTAGACACCAGCGTGCAACCAATCGAACTCAACTAATACTTCACCAAAAGTAATTATAAAATACGAATTTCCTATATAATTCTTAAAATAAATAATATACTTATTCCCCACATTTCCTATAATGAATATTTTCACGGCCATCAATTTCAAAATTCCTAATTGATATTTACTATCACTGTAACGAAAAGGAAATTTATGAGAAACCTAAAGGATTGTACTTATCAACCTTAATATACAAATATAGCCACAATAAGATTAATATTTTTCAACATAACATGTATTTACGAAGACAATAATAAAACAAACAACGATGAACACTTCCCTGCACCACGCGCAAACAATGGTTCTACCTTCCAATGGCAACTTCTTCCAACCAACCATGACCCCCAATCCAGAAAAGCAACATCCGCCCGAGAAACGAATACAAACAAATCTTTCCCTCGCTGGGAATCAAACCCAAAGCGCCCGCACAGAAACCTAACGACTCACTTTTCATAAAAAGAATAAAATTTATAATCCAAACTAGTTCAATACATTTTATTAATAATTATATTCTATAAGCACCTACAATAAACTAATAGGTAGACGAAATTAATTAACTACACATTCTAAAAGTAAATGTCCCAACAATATTCTAAATAGCGTTTACTGATACAATAAACAATCTGTCTTCAAAACTTCATATTGTATCTACATAATATAAACATTTTAAAATGCCTGTATTACAAAGAAGGTTATTAACCTGACATAAAATATTCTTTATTTAATTGAGACGAATAAGATACAAATCCACTCATTTATATTCCTCCACCATCAATATACGACCATTCCTGTTTATTTTATGAATTCACTAAAGTAATTAGGTACCAAACATATTCCCATAAAATATTTCATAATAAGTACTACAGAGCTTCGATGACATGTGTAAACAAACTCTCTCCTCCAAATTCGACCCCAGAATTTAGAATATTAAATATCATGTGAGTCTAGCAAGGATCTTGAATCGGATGACGCCATAAAAAAAACAGTTCTTACTAAAACAAAATATATGGACCTTCCCAAAATTAAGTACCTAAATATCTATAGTAATGGAGTAATAAAAAAATTAAAAATATGCATTTATAAGTTAAGCAAATACAATTCATTATAAGACACGTGTCAAATCATTTTCTTTATTTTTTTTTCAACAAAACCGGAAATTAATTCTACTCTAATACTTTTATCATCAATTTAATTGAACTACTTATACAATCAACAGTCCAACTAGGGATTATTCCTGATAGTTAACATAATTCTTTTCTATGTCATAAAATCTCAAAACCAATTTATACAAAATTAAGCTTCAATTTTACCAGCAAATCTCCAAAACATCAATGAGACGTCTTGGAAAAAATTATCTTTCACGTTATGACTCTGACCACTAGTCTAAATTCGTTATTCTTAGTATGGTAATATTTATAACACAAATTTAGGTACCGATATTAATATCAAGATAACTCAAACATATTATTTATGATAAATTATTTCCTAATTTTCATCAATGTACATAATTAAATAATTATATTTATCCCTCCCCACAAATGTAATGGTGCGAGACAAACAAACAAAGCCCCACACTTTTCATTAGGTATAGAGAACCGAACTCCACACTCCTCTATCAAGCATATCAGACAACTTTAGTTCAATAAATAATAATAATAATAAACACTTCCTTGCACCCTGCGCAAGTGGTGAGTTGGCAACTTCTTCCAACCAACCAGTGTTTCCAGCCCAGAGAAGCAATATTTGCGTGAGAAATGAATTTAAATAAATTTCTCCTCTGCTGGGAACCGAACCCAGGACCATCAATAATGACATCATTATAGTCTCCATTACTTATTCATTTTATTTATCCATCCATTAATTAACCTATTCAATCATCTATTAAGTGTTTAAAATTAATAAGATTACCGCTCCTAACACTGTTCATTATTAAATAATTTCAATTTTATATTAAACTATAGATAATATTTTACTCAATAAAATAACCAAAATCTAATATACAGTGGACACAACCAATCCTACCTGAAACTTATATTTACATGCGCCAATGACTTCGATCTACGCAAATATACGTTCAACTAGATAATTTTTCTTTTCTGTTCCCAACTACATTATATAGATTATAATTTTCCTAGATTAACAATTATACAATCCCTCAAATAAATAATTATTTAATTTACATATTATTTATAAATAAAACCACGAGTAAATAAACGATTCTCTACCTCTTTCTACACTTATGACAAAACAATTCTCCCCCCAGAGATTTCAGCTATCTATCAAATTCTGATAACTTCATATTATTGAGAACTAGGCAAAGAGGACAGAACACCACACTTTTTCCTATTTTCTCTATACAAGATTCGTGATTCTGCTGTGATAGCATGAATGAAACGAACGATTCCGTCTCCTCGCGAGGTAGACAAAGAGGACACAATACCACACTTTCTCAAGACAACTAATTCTAATGCTTCCGTAGTAATCCCAGTCAATATTTAGGTAATAAATACTGATCCTGGTCACGGCACCATTCTGTGATAGACTCCACCCTAACCTAAACTAAATATATCGTCCTAAACTATTTTTCTGTGGATCCATAACCTCCTAAACTAGCTAGCTAAACTACCTATTAAAATCTAACGTCTATTTCCTAGTACTATAGCTAATTTCCCTAACTAGTTTATCCTCTACCTGTAAGGTAAATCTAGAATTTATTACATCTATTTGAATATTCTTTATTGAATGATTCTATCATGAAAGAACATCGTATTCTTCTATCTTATTTCGCTAATTTTATATGTTTTTTTCAACGGATTTTGGCCAATGATCGTCTAGTGATTACTATCATTATTCACGTTAAAAAGGACCCTCTACGTTGTGTTTTATTTACGAGTTATAAACAGACGAATATTTATAATAAAATTTATATATATTATATTAATAATTAATAGATTAATAGACTCCACGACTGTTGAAAGATAATTAATCTTTATATACAAAGTTATAACTACAGAATTATTAAATTCGTAGAATGTAATGATAAAACTTCGATTCTCAACCCAAATTATGTAACTTAATTGTTACTCAATTTGATCGATATAAGTATATTAATATACCTACAGAATAAATAGGATGACGAAAAATTATCATAAAAACAAATTAATATGATTCTCATAAATAAAATTCAATAGAAAACACGATATATGCTTATTAACGCTTTTTCACACTCATGGAGGTTAGTAAATAACGAAATTCAGTTTTCCTACCTTTTCGTATATCCTGCTGTAATGAAAACATATCAAAACAATACCAAAATACATTATATAACAAAAGGCAATATTTATATGCAATCGACGATCTTTCCATGAGTGTGACGTAAATAGTTTTATATCAAATTTTGTTAGATGTCCAATATATCTTTATAATGTTAGTTTTCAGGACACGAATTTTCCTTCTACAGTAACAGATTGAAACATGAATATTTTGATTACTTTAGATAAAATGGTTATTTCAAGACACATATCTCATGTGTTACATGCAACTAGTTTTAGAACAAGTATTCTTGAATGCCTATGTAGTCGGTAATATAAGCTAAATCATAAAATCATTAATCTATATATTAATACGTGAAGCCTGTGCCAAAGATCCCTTTTTAAGCAAACTGCGCGCACGGAGGAGTCTGAGGTTTCGCATAATTAAAGTTTGTATGGAGAAGAATAAGAGAATAATAATATTTATACATAATATGCGTTATTAATACAATAAATTACATAAAAAGATATTTCACATCAAACCATTCATTGAGTTCCATAGATTGCAAAAGTAAAGAGATACACAACTTTTATACACTCAATTAGTATAGGATATTTGCTTATAATGAAGCCAAAATTCGAAATTTTATGTATTTCATTTATTTCGATATCGTTGGTTACGTTTCAACTTTCAATTGTGACTTTTACGACGCATTTGTTTTAATTCGAATTTCGAATACATGGTAGGTACCTACTTAAACAATAATATAATTTATGAAATCGATTTGAAATTCAAATTTCGAACATGTTAGAAAAATATATATTTGAATACCTGGTAGGTACCTACCTACATTAAACAATAATATAATTTATAAAATTTATTGTCGAATTGAGTAACCTCCTTTTTGTGAAGTCGGTTGAAAATCGGTTTGAAATTCGAATTTTCTTTTATTTATGTGTTGTATAAAACAGCTGCGTATTAGTTGTTGTAAAACCAATTAACATTCAATATTATTAAGATATTATAAAAAAATCTACCCTTTTTACTGATTTCAAATTTTTGGGTATTCAACAAAGTGTATACCTAGGTAAGTTTTTACATTTTATTATTTAAATCTTATCTAATTTTTATCAGTTATTTTGGTTCGCCGATCTGAACTTCATGTTGAATGTCAGGAAGAATGCAACAATCTCACGCATACAACACATTATTCTTAACCGATGTAGACATGTACCTAAAGGTAATACATTATACATATGCAATTAATATCCTTCTATCTTATCCTTTTACTCTCTTATCTTCCTGACTGTTTTCTACTTATTGATAATAATATATTGATGGAATGCTTATTTTGGCTCTCTAATTATATCATGTATAAATTGAACTATAATGTGTAAATGAGATATTAGCTTCCTTAAAATAAAATTACACGTTTTTTTACATTCAGATATTCACACCTACTTACTGTACACTGTTTACTACACCATCATGCCTCGACATGGAACATTGACGGGTCAGAGTGAGCGTCGAAGAAGAAGGAATTTATTATATTCGCGTGAAAATCGAAATGATAATAGACCAAATGCGAATTTAAATAGTGTAAATAGTATATAAAATTATGAAATTATTTTGACGGATACATTTAAATGCGCACTGAATGTCATCTTCTATATATAAATACGTGAAGCGAAAACGTTAAGTACAATTTCCGGATAAATGGGTGCACGGACGAGTTTGAGATTTGGCATACTTAAAGTTTATATGGAGGAGGACTGCAGAAAAATAATATTAATACATATTATGCGTTATGAATAAATTAAATCAAATAAAAAATATTTCACATCAAACCATATATTGTGTACCATAGAACGATGAAGAGAGGGGAAACCTTATTTTAATATACCCACTTAGTATGAGAAATATTCCGATAACACACAGTAGGTAGGTAGGAAATATTCATTCTTTTTATTCCATGTTCTGTGGTCACATTGAAATGTCATTATGGTATTAACGGCGCATGCGCAGTTGTTTAAATTCAAATATAAGAACATTTTAAAGGAAAATACATATTTGTATACCTACCTACTGTGAAACAATATAAATGGTAGGTACTTACACAATAATTTCATTTATAAAATTGACTTGCAATACATGAAGAGAAAACTGTGTTCCTTGATGAAAACATGATATCTATATTATAAATTTGAATGTTTGTATGTATGTGTTGAATGCGCTCCTAAACCGTTCATCCAATTGCAATGAAACTTTGGTGAATTGTCGAGAGTATTCCAGGGATGGTTTCTGGATCAAAAAAAATTTTCTTCTTCTTCTTCTTCATCCACCTTCATTTTACCTATGAAGGTGGATTATCCTGGGAACCGTTCATCCGATTGCAATGAAACTTTGATGAATTGTCGAGCGTATGCCCGGGATGGTTTCTGGATAAAGAAAAATTCTTCTTCTTCTTCTTCATCGGGTATTAGGTCATTTTACCTATGAAGGTATTAGGTCATTTTACCTATGAAGGTAAAATGACCTAATACTCTGGGAGAAGAAGCTTCAACTGTCCTTCCATCTCTTCGCAGGTCTTCCAGGACATTTTTTGGATTTAAACTTTTTTCTTCTTCTTCTTCTTCATTGTGTATTTGGTCATTTTACCTATGAAGGTGGAGTATTGTAGAAGAATAAGATGCAACTGTCCTTCCATCTCTTCGCAGGTTTTCCAGGACGGTTTCTGGATTCAAACTTTTTTCTTCTTCTTCTTCTTTATCGTGTATTTGTTCATTTTACCTATGAAGTTGGAGAATCCTGGAAAAAGAAGGTCCAACTGTCCTTTCATCTCTTCGTAGGTCTTCCCAGTATTGTGTCGGGAATTAAACTTTTTCTTAACCTACTGAAGGGACGGGAGGTAATGAAGGGAAGGGAGGTACTGGTGGGTCTGACGGGACGGGTGGTACTGAAGGGTCTGAAGGGACGGGAGTAACTGAAGGGACGGGAATAACTGAAGGGACGGGAGTAACTGAAGGGACGGGAGTAACTGAAGGGACGGGAGTAACTGAAGGGACGGGAGTAACTGAAGGGACGGGAGTAACTGAAGGGACGGGAGTAACAGAAGGGACGGGAGTAACTGAAGGGACGGGAGTAACTGAGGGGACGGGAGTAACTGAAGGGACGGGAGTAACTGAAGGGACGGGAGTAACTGAAGGGACGGGAGTAACTGAAGGGACGGGAGTAACTGAAGGGACGGGAGTAACTGAAGGGACGGGAGTAACTGAAGGGACGGGAGTAACTGAAGGGACGGGAGTAACTGAAGGGACGGGAGTAACTGAAGGGACGGGAGTAACTGAAGGGACGGGAGTAACTGAAGGGACGGGAGTAACTGAAGGGACGGGAGTAACTGAAGGGACGGGAGTAACTGAAGGGACGGGAGTAACTGAAGGGACGGGAGTAACTGAAAGGGACGGGAGTAACTGAAAGGGACGGGAGTAACTGAAGGGACGGGAGGTACTGGAGGGACGGGAGGTACTGAAGGGACGGGAAGTACTAAAGGGATGGGAGGTATTGAAGAGTCTGAAGCGACGGGTGGTTATGGAGGACGATTTTTAATTATACAGGCAATACGAAGTTTGCCGGGGGTTCACTAGTCTATATTATAAATTTGAATGTTTGTATGTATCTATGTATGTATCTATGTATCTATGTATGTGTTGAATGCGCTCCTAAACCGCTCATCCGATTGCGATGAAACTTTGGTGAACTGTCGAGAGTATATCAGGGATGGTTTCTGGATCAAAAAATTTTAACTTCTTCTTCTTCTTCATCGAGTTTTAGGTCATTTTACCTATGAAGGTGGACTATCCTGGGAACCGTTCATCCGATTGCAATGAAACTTTGATGAATTGTCGAGTGTAAGACCGGGATGGTTTCTGGATTAAAAAATTTTAACTTCTTCTTCTTCTTCATCGAGTTTTAGGTCATTTTACCTATGAAGGTGGACTATCCTGGGAACCGTTCATCCGATTGCAATGAAACTTTGATGAATTGTCGAGTGTAAGACCGGGATGGTTTCTGGATTAAAAAATTTTTCTTCTTCTTCTTCTTCATCGGGTATCAGGTCATTTTACCTATGAAGGTGGACTATCCAGGGAACCGTTCATTCAATTTCAATGAAACTTTGATGAATTGTCGAGTGTATGCCCGGGATGGTTTCTGGATTAAAAAAAAAATCTTCTTCTTCTTCTTCATCGGGTATCAGGTCATTTTACCGATAAAGGTGGACTATCCTTGGAACCGTTCAATCAATTTCAATGAAACTTTGATGAATTGTCGAGCGTATGACCGGGACCTACTGAAGGGACGGGAGGTAATGAAGGGACGGGAGTAACTGAAGGGACGGGAGTAACTGAAGGGACGGGAGTAACTGAAGGGACGGGAGTAACTGAAGGGACGGGAGTAACTGAAGGGACGGGAGTAACTGAAGGGACGGGAGTAACTGAAGGGACGGGAGTAACTGAAGGGACGGGAGTAACTGAAGGGACGGGAGTAACTGAAGGGACGGGAGTAACTGAAGGGACGGGAGTAACTGAAGGGACGGGAGTAACTGAAGGGACGGGAGTAACTGAAAGGACGGGAGTAACTGAAGGGACGGGAGTAACTGAAGGGACGGGAGTAACTGAAGGGACGGGAGTAACTGAAGGGACGGGAGTAACTGAAGGGACGGGAGTAACTGAAGGGACGGGAGTAACTGAAGGGACGGGAGTAACTGAAGGGACGGGAGTAACTGAAGGGACGGGAGTAACTGAAGGGACGGGAGTAACTGAAGGGACGGGAGTAACTGAAGGGACGGGAGTAACTGAAGGGACGGGAGTTACTGAAGGGACGGGAGTTACTGAAGGGACGGGAGGTACTGAAGGGACGGAAGGTACTGAAGGGACGGGAGTAACTGAAGGACGGGAGTAACTGAAGGGACGGGAGTAACTGAAGGGACGGGAGTTACTGAAGGGACGGGAGTAACTGAAGGGACGGGAGTAACTGAAGGGACGGGAGTAACTGAAGGGACGGGAGTAACTGAAGGGACGGGAGTAACTGAAGGGACGGGAGTAACTAAAGGGACGGGAGTAACTGAAGGGACGGGAGTAACTGAAGGGACGGGAGTAACTGAAGGGACGGGAGTAACTGAAGGGACGGGGGTAACTGAAGGGACGGGAGTAACTGAAGGGACGGGAGTAACTGAAGGGACGGGAGTAACTGAAGGGACGGGAGTAACTGAAGGAACGGGAGTAACTGAGGGAGGTACTGAAGGGACGGGAGGTACTGAAGGGACGGGAAGTACTGAAGGGATGGGAGGTATTGAAGAGTCTGAAGCGACGGGTGGTTATGGAGGACAATTTTTAATTATACAGGCAATACGAAGTTTGCCGGGTGTTCACTAGTTTATATTATAAATTTGAATGTTTGTATGTACATATGTACCCATATATGCATGTGTTGAATGCACTCCTAAACCGTTCATCCGATTGCTATGAAACTTTGGAGAATTGTTGAGAGTATACTAGGGATGGTTTCTGGATCAAAAAAATGTTTCTTCTTCTTCTTCTTCATCGGGTATTAGGTCATTTTACCTATGAAGGTGGACTATCCTGGGAACCGTTCATCCGATTGCAATGAAACTTTGATGAATTATTGAGTGTATGCCCGGGATGGTTTCTAGATTAAAAACAATTTCTTCTGCTTCTTCATCGAATATTAAGTCATTTTACCTATGAAGGTGGACTATACTGGAAACCGTTCATCCGATTGCAGTGAAACTTTGGTGAATTGTCGTGCGTATGCCCGGGATGGTTTCTGGATTAAAACATTTTTCTTCTTCTTCTTCATCGGGAACCTAATAGGTCATTTTACCTATGAAGGTGGAATATCCTGGGAGAAGGTTCAATTTTCCTTCCATCTCTTCGCAGGTTTCTGGATTTAATCTTTTATCATCATCTTCTTCTTCTTCGTTATATTTTCTTAACCTGCTGAAGGGACAGGAGGTACTGAAGGGACGGGAGGTACTGAAGGGACGGGAGGTACTGAAGCGACGGTAGGTACTGAAGGGACGGGAGGTACTGAAGCGACGGGAGGTACTGAAGGGACGGGAGGTACTGAAGGGACGGGAGGTACTGAAGAGACGGTAGGTACTGAAGGGTCTGAAGGGACGGGAGGCACTGAAGGGACTGGTGGTACTGAAGGGACAGGAGGTACTGAAGGGACGGGTGGGACTGAAGGGACGGGAGGTAAATACTGAAGGGTCTGAAGTGACGGGTGGTAATGAAGGACCATATTTAATTACATATACAAGCAATAAGAAGTTTGCCGGGGGTTCACTATCTATATTAAATTATAAATTTCATAGGTATTGCAGAGAATTAAAAGCAAATAACACGCAATAATGAAATATTTGTAAGCATACGCTTGCAGGTGCCGTAATATAACAAAATTTAAAAAAATATAGGTGTACGCAATGGCTTTCACAAAAAAACCTCATTCAGATTCAAAATTTAATAGTATTAATTCCAAATATTCTATACTATCTAATATGGGTTAGTATAGATACCTACCTACTTTCCAATATTAAATTTAAATTAAGAACATGTGTCAAGATTTATGAATAATTAGACGCAACGAGAAATTCTTCAATAACAAACTTAATTTTCTTTGAGTGTTAGTTTACTGAGTTATCAGGGAATTTTCAATTTGAATTTAATGAAGAGCGATGGGTTAGTAATCCAATGGTTCGAATCCTGCCACGACAGATTTCGTTCGTCTATAGCACAAACGTTTATACTTTATTTAGAGAATGTATGATTGTATAATGCATACCTACTTTTTACAAGGACATATTTATTCTTTTAAAAAAAAGATGACACGTTTTGTTATTTTTTCTGTGTAACAATCATATGATGCCATTCAGCATATCGAAAAGTATTTATTATAACTAGTTGCATGTAACACATGAGATCCAACTGTCGATAGCGATAGTATGTATAGTTGAAGAATAAGTACCAAACTATAATCCCATAAACACAAATCTGCACATAAATAAAGTAGACCTCGTAAGATTGTCGTTCTGGATTTGCACATGTTTGTGCACGGCTAAATTCATGTCAGTCTGCCTCTCGATGTTTCGTTTGAAATCTTACTATGTCAAAATCGTCAATTTTACAGTAGAGCAAAAATCTTATAATATTACATTTTTATAATATAACGTTTGAAACAGTATAAAAACACAAAGCCTCGCGAGCTTATTTGTTTTTTATATTATTTTCATAAGAAAGTATGTTTAAATGTTATAAAATAAGACTTATAGAATGTTTTTTTGCGTTACTCGCCGAGTCGCCAAAATTGATTTATGAGAATATATCATTGCGGTTATTATAATGCCAACTGATGCCAACGTAAAGTTGTGTTTGTTCCCGTAATAACCAGAGCTCAAAAGGCACGAAATAATAAAATCCTACATGGGAGAGGGAACAATTTACACGGAACAATCGTTTCCTTTTGCATTGTGGGCCAGATTTGCTTTACTTGCATTGTTTCACCGATTTAGCTGTCAAAATAGGTAATTCTTTACAAGTGGCCTACAACGCCAATTATATTGATTTTTTGTTTAAAGATAGTCAATATTATACATATTTCGGGAAAAATATTTTTTTTTGTGGAAACGCCTAATTTTTTTTTTAAATACAAAAAATATATATAAAGGAGTATAAATGGTTGGTTTTTGACATCTATCGGTAAATTTTCAAACTTATGGAAACATATAAAATCATTTTTACAAAAACAACTTTATTTCTACGAAATTTTGTAAAACAGGAATACAGTTTAAAAATATTATAAGATTACAAAATATTAAAATACCTTCTACTTTCGTGGCAGGTCTGTAAATTTAATTATTATTTATATATGGAGTATTCTTTGAATGACATCACAAAAGCGCCGCAATGCGTTAAAAAATATAAGTTTTCTTCCGATGAGAATAATATCAAAATAATAAAAAGGTCATCAAAATGAAATATTATTATCAACAACTATTGATTATTGATTATAAAATAATGTATGATGTGCACGTTACAACTTTAAAAACACATTCGTTCTATATGGGCAACCCAAAGTTTGAATTAATTGGACTAACATAAATAAACAAAATACTTGAAAAATAATTGAATAAATTGATATTATTTATTTTAAATAAATGTTGAAGAATAATAAAATAACATAACTTACTGATTTTCAAAACAGAAGTAGGTACCGGCCTACAAATCTAATTTTTATGTTTAAATTTAAACTAAAATATAATTAGGTATTAGGTCTATAATCAAAATGAGGTAAATAACTACATTTTGATGATGGAGAATAGAGTGCTGTTACTCATCATAATATGCCCATGAGACACAAAGCGAAGATACAGGTCGATAAATTGCAGCATCCAGAGTAATTTATCTTTTCACGGCACTCACGGTTAAGGGCAAGCGTTCGTTCTTCCTCGCGGGTGCTCAGGTTGACGTGGCCAAGTCTTCATGGACTAGGCAACGTCATGGGCGTGTAACACTGTACCGAATATATTTTTTAAGTACCTAAGTTTTAAGCTTCGGTTCATTTTGTTGCATGAACCGCCGAAGGCGGCCATTTACCGCGCAGCGGTAAAAAGTAGGCTGAAAGCCCTAGCTTAGAAGCTGAGCGAAGCGATGCTTCTCAGCTAGTTATTTACAGTCTTACTTATAAACGTAAACTATCTTTAATACATGTTACTAGAGCGTGATTAACGAAAAAGTGTACTAATAAACCTTGACTATCTTTAGTTCACCTTTATTTAGTAGATGTCAAGTTAGGACAGGTCGCGATGTTGTTTAACGCTTGACTAACTATATTATTTCAAAAATGGCGGATATTTTCGACGCGTATTTGAGTGTGACAGATGATTTTAACAGTTTAAGTAATGCTCGGAGACCTAAAGTGTACAAAAATAGATGGAATCCGCTTCAGAAACTATCGGATCATGATTTTAAAAGAAAATATCGCTTCAACAAATCAACAGTGCGGAAAATTATAGAAATTGTCAAACCAGATTTAGGTTTCGACAATAGAGGAGGAAAAATTTCAGCTGAATTACAAGTTTTGTCAGCAATAAGATATTGGGCACGAGATGAGGTATATATTTTATATGATGCATTATGTTTAATCGATTATTAGTTATAAAAAAGAATATGATACTTTAAACTTCACATTTTTCAGATACAGGATGACTGCGCAGATATCCATGGCTTTAGTCAGCAAACGCTGTCTATAATCTGTAAGAGAGTTGCCAAAGCTTTATCTGGAAAGTGTAGGAACTTTATTAAAATGCCTACTTCAGTCCAAGAACAAGAATCAGTAATCCTTGGATTCCAAAATATCGGACAGTTTCCAGGAGTGATAGGTTGCATTGATTGCACACATATAAAAATTAAAAAAATTGGTGGTGATGTAGGGCAATTCTACATCAATCGGAAGGGGTATTATTCTTTGAATGTCCAGGTTAGTATTTGATGTCTATATAGTTATGTGTAAGTGCACTTGTATTGTTTTTTTTATTATTTATTTAAAATAAAACATTTGTTATAATTATGATATTGGTTACTTACAGGTAATTTGTGATCATAAACTGAAAATTAGAGATATCGTTGCACATTGGAGGGGAAGTGCTCACGATTCTAGAATTTTTACCGAGAGCACAATAAAGGAACGTTTTGAGGAACGAGAATTCCATGGCAGACTACTGGGCGATGCAGGGTACGCCTGTACATCTTATCTATTCACACCAGTACGGAACCCAACAAATGTTAAAGAAGAAAACTTTAACAAATCTCACATAAAGACCCGAAACACCATCGAAAGATGTTTTGGTGTGTGGAAGCAGAGGTTTCGCTGCCTTCAAAGAGGAATGTTATGTTCTCTAGAGACCACCAAATTGACGATTGTTGCCCTAGCTGTTTTACATAACATAGCTATTGAAATGAATGATCTTCCAGGTAAATTAATATCTTTTAGATTTTGTTTTGACTGCACCTGAAATGTATTTTGATATACTTACATTGAATGTTAATCAGTAATAATAGCATAGACCTACTTTTTCTTTATATTACTATGGCCTTTTTTCATAAAATAATGTTATTTACAATCATACACAAGTAACTAAGACAAAATTCTGGTTAAAACAGTTATTGGCAAGTCTATTACAAAATGTATTAGCAGCATATTAAGTTTCTTAAATATATTTACAGATACAGAAAACACTGAGAATAGTGGTGACAACCCTCCTGAATCCCAAGCGATAGAAATAGGTGGTATAGGAGCAGCTACACGAGAAATCTTCATAAACAGACATTTCTAGGGCAAATAAATGAATGTCAAGCAGTTATTTAATTCATTCTATGTAACCAAATCATCAAAGTGTTTATTTTATCTTTACAATATCATTCTTATTAATTCACAATTAGCCCATTCCTTATTCTTACATACATTGTTTTATTGATATAATAAATAATGCCTATATGAACTCAAATTTATATAGTGCCATTTTATGATAAGAAGACCATTTTCAATGGAGCTTCATATAAACAATGATATTTCTGTAGCATTTTCTCTATTTTCATGTTAATTATGTTGTCAATAATCTCACTTATCCATATACAGTTGTGTTATGTATTGTATTAGTCTCTCTTAATATAAAACACTGACATAATTAATAAAAATATGACCAAATAGAATAACTTTTATAATTGAGTGTAAAATTTTCATGTAAATGTAATAAATAAAACTCATTTGTTTCAATTTTATTTTATTATTTATTTCCAGCATGGACATTTTCATCCTAAATCTGTTTAAAACATATTTGAAATAATATAGGAAATATAACAAATTTTACAATAAAAAAAAATACTAATATTAATAAAATACCAAATTTAACCAAGGTAACAAACAACCTTACACCCTTCGGGCTATGTAGTGCTCAGAATTTGTTGGAATAATATTCAACGCAAAAAAAATATAGCTTATTGCTTTAGAATGTTATGGAATTATGGTTAGCTTTTTTGTTTAATCACAATTGTTTTTCATATTTTGTAATTTTTCTTTCAATATCCTATTTTTAAGCTCCGCATTCTCCATTTTTTTATCATAGAAGTGTATTTTTTTTAAGAAGGCTTGCTTTTGAAGTGCCATATTTTCTTTGGACAATTCAAATAATATTTTTTTGAAATCTTTTTCTGCATCTTGTTTAATCTGAAAAATAGGGAAAACGTTATAACAACACATATTTTGATCATTTTATTCATACTTATGTAAATGAAGTTTCGATATCAAGCAAATATTATTTGTATTTTTTTTACATACTAAATTTTTGTTTTGCTGTCCAAATATTATATTAGGAGGTTATAGTAGGCTATATAACATTGAACATATGATTCCAACGTACCTACAGCATACTCTACCACTGACCCATCTATTTTATTATGATTTGAAATTGTTTGATGAATATGTAAATTACTTACTCTTGGATTTGTTGTTTTTTTTTTGGTATAAATTTTTGGAGTACTTGAGATCTAAAATAAGAGAAAATGAAAAGTGAGAATACATTGAGATATATTTAACAACACAACTGCAAAGAATGGAAATTATGAAGCAAAAATGTATGTCATAATTGGATTAAAAATATGGTTTAATAAATAAATTTAATTTATAATATGATATGGTTTCATAAATAAATTTAATTAATAATATGACAACGATAATTGTAGGAATGATTGGGACATTAACATTTGTGTTATAATAAATTATTGACATATAAAGAATATTGTTATTATTTTTACCTGTGTACTAAAATTGGACTCTGATCCTGGAATACTTGTTGAGGCAGTCTGCTTATTTGTATTCTGTAAAAACAAAAGAAAAAAAATAATGCATATTTTTATTTTAAATCACCACCTCCACAATATCTTATGAAATTATTATCATTACTTTGTCAATTCTTAGTACACCAAAATGTCTAGAATTGTTGTTGAAGAAATATTAATGAACTAATAATTTTCTTTGCATATTCATAATTAAATCCTATACCAAAACGTCATATACACAAAAAAGAACATAAAATACTCTTCTATGTGGATAGCATTCAACAATAACCCAATTTAATAATTAATGAAAAATATATCATGATAAATACCAAAGTTTTACCTTTTCTATCAAAATTGGCTGTCTTAAATCCATTGGTGGAGAACTTTGTGTCATTGTATTCTATAAAAATAAAAAAATAAATTAATCGACTATAATTCGACATATTCAAAATAAAATCATACACTACAATGTCCTATACACAAAAAAATATGAAAATAAAATACTCTTTTTATCAATAACTAAAATTTAATAATAACTTAAAGATATCACATGAAAAATACACACCTGCTCTATAAAACTTGATCCCGTTGCTAGCATTGGTAGAGAGGTCTCTGTCATTGTATTCTATAAAATAAAAAAGAAATATTAATAAACAAATTATTTTTCTTGACAAACAATTCAAAATGAAACCCTATTATATAGTGTTACTTATAACAAACATTATTATATAGTATTTGTACATACAAAGATACTTGTTGTACAGTTTATGTTGATTCATGATTCTTTATTTTGTTAGAATTGCTACATATTATGTTAACAAGTGGGGGAATAGTATAATTGTTACATCTAACGAATATTATTATATAGCATTTGTACATACAAAGATACTTGTTGTACAGTTTATGTTGATTCATGATTCTTTATTTTGTTAGAATTGCTACATATTATGTTAACAAGTGGGGGAATAGTATAATTGTTACATCTAACGAATATTATTATATAGCATTTGTACATACAAAGATACTTGTTGTACAGTTTATGTTGATTCATGATTCTTTATTTTGTTAGAATTGCTACATATTATGTTAACAAGTGGGGGAATAGTATAATTGTTACATCTAACGAATATTATTATATAGCATTTGTACATACAAAGATACTTGTTTTACAGTTTATTTTTATTCATGATTCTTTATTTTATTAGAATTACTACATATTATGTAAACAAGTGGGGGAATCGTATAATTGTTTGTATGAAAATAAAATACTCTTTTTATCAATAATGTCCAACAATAACTAAAATTTAATAATAACTTAAAGATATCACAAGAAAAATACACACCTGCTCTATAAAACTTGATCCCGTTGCAAGCATTGGTAGAGAAGTCTCTGTCATTGTATTCTATAAAATAAAAAGAAATATTAATAAACAAATTATTTTTCTTGACGACCGACAATTCAATATGAAACCCCATTATAATAGTGTTACATCTAACGAATATTATTATATAGCATTTGTACATACAAAGATACTTGTTTTACAGTTTATTTTGATTCATGATTCTTTATTTTATTAGAATTACTACATATTATGTTAACAAGTGGGGGAATAGTATAATTGTTTGTATGAAAATAAAATACTCTTTTTATCAATAATGTCCAACAATAACTAAAATTTAATAATAACTTAAAGATATCACAAGAAAAATACACACCTGCTCTATAAAACTTGATCCCGTTGCAAGCATTGGTAGAGAAGTCTCTGTCATTGTATTCTATAAAATAAAAAGAAATATTAATAAACAAATTATTTTTCTTGACGACCGACAATTCAATATGAAACCCCATTATAATAGTGTTACATCTAACGAATATTATTATATAGCATTTGTACATACAAATATACTTGTTTTACAGTTTATTTTGATTCATGATTTTTTTATTTTATTGGAATTGCTACATCGGTTAAGAAGTGGAGGAATTGTATAATTTATAATTAAAGGCTGGTCAACGTTCCTCAACGTCGTGGTCTATAAATCTCACTCCGTGGGAAATACCTTCAAAATATAATATTCTACACTACAATATTCATAAACATTTTACAAAGACAACACAGATTTTACATTTATCGACGTATTAGTAATACTTTTAAAATATCACATGACGTTATCATACTGAATTATTGTGATATTCTAATGTCATATATTATGTAAAAAAAACTATAATCCCAGAGAACCGACTGACTCTTTGAAATTTGGTCATTAAAAATAAGAACACATTTGCAGCAACGTTATATTGTAAACGTATTGATTTTGTAAAATAAAAAAAAGCATTTATTATGATACATACATTTTGAGCCATCCTCCAATTTCCATCACTATCCATGGGGTTAGAGTCAACCGCAAATTCACTAGGGATTAAATTCACCAAGGAATAGTGTTCAGGAGTTGGACTTGGTGGCTTCGGTCCTCCACCTGTAGCTCTCATTTGCCTGCGATGTAGAGAAATAGCTTTTTTTGCCCCCATTTTAATATTTCGCCACTGTATTTTCAACTGAGACATGTCCCTCTCTCTCAGATTTAGCATGTTAAACCTATTTATAAACAGTAAAAATATCCATGTGAATATTCTGATAACATTTAATTACTTCAATCAATCTAAATCATATATGACACATTAGGGAATATCTTACGTGGTTAAAATTTCTTTCCATGCCTTTATTTTTTGGTTGTTTGTATTGGTATCCACGTTTTTATTTTCGATTATTTCTATTTTCTGTTCTATGCATTGCCTTAATAATATCTGAAATGAAAAACACATTAATGATATAAGTTATTGAATATAATGTAAATATCGCACCGTGAGTGTAAAACTGAAGTAATATTTTACATTGCTTGGAATAATTGGATTTACCGAAACTCTCACGTCATTCCTCAATTCAGTCAAAGATTGTCGTTCTACACTCAAGGCGCGATATGTCGAAAATACAAATATATTTGACTGGATAAAAAAGATTTACTTACTTTCTCTGCTTCTTCCCAATTTAACGACCGTTTCCTTTTATTATGTATTATATTCTCCATTGTTCGATTTGATGCGGCGAAGTTTGTTGTTTGTTTTGAGTTTTGATCAATGAAAGTTATCCAAAGATTACACGAATTTATCTATTTTTTGACATCTATGAAGCCAATGCGGCCATATGAAAAAAATAAAAGAGGCTGTTCGTAAATATTACGGTGAACTAGTTAGTCATATCATAGAATACGTTTATAAGTAAGATTTTTTAATACCGATCTTAACTATTTTAGTCGTGCTTATCTAGTTGCGCGTTAAGTAAGCTATTAACGAAATCTAATAAGTAAGACTGTTAATATTTTAAGATATTTGATTTACTATACAACACTTGAACCTATGTATGTATGTCAAGATAGGATAGTATGGAGGTCAGTCCTTTGATCCTACGCAGAATATGAAAACAGCATGATGGTATGTATGTATGTTTGGAGATTAGTATCAAATAATTAAGTTTTCTTAGATATTGTGTGTAGGCGATTGCCATACAAATTGTATGAAGAAATGTCGTCACTAAATTCAATTTTTATAAAAATTGTTAAATAAAATTTGAGATGTACAAATACAATGTTAATATTTTTTATCAAAATTCTGAGTATAAAAGTTTTGTGGGCCTATAACTGTTTATATATTCTGAAATTTTGGGCTTTGTAAATTGAGCGGATCAAAAGTTATAAGGGACGGACGGACACACACACACACACACACACACACACACACACACACACACACACACACACACACACACACACACACACACACACACACACACACACACACACACACACACACACACACACACACACACACACACACACACACACACACACACACACACACACACACACACACACACACACACACACACACACACACACACACACACACACACACACACACACACACACACACACACACACACACACACACACACACACACACACACACACACACACACACACACACACACACACGCGCGCGCGCGCGCGCGCACACACACACACACACACACACACACACACACACACACACACACACACACACACACACACACACACACACACACACACACACACACACACACACACACACACACACACACACAGACACACGAAATGTCGTCACTAAATTCAATTTTTTAAAAAATTGTTAAAAAAAAATTGAGATCTTCTACTACAATGTTCATATTTTTTTATAGAGAATTAAATTATCCAGTTGGGGTGTTTCGGCTTTTTTCGATAATTGTATAAGTTTTGGAAATATAGGCAGTTAAACTCATAAATTTATCATAAAAAAAAATTTTTTCTTAATAAAAAATGTTTGAGAAACCCTGGAATTTTTTTGAAAAAATTAATTTGAGATTTTTTATTTTTCTATGTTTGTACCAATTTTCAGCGTTCTAGCTTTTATGGTTTCTGAGATATATGGAAAAATAAAATTAAAATTAAAAAGTCGATAACCCCTGACTGAAACAAAAATTCAAAATTCTGAGTATAAAAGTTTTGTAGGCCTGTAACTTTTTATATATTCTGAAATTTTGGGCTCTGTAAATTGAGCGGATCAAAAGTTATAAGGGGGACACACACACACACACACACACACACACACACACACACACACACACACACACACACACACACACACACACACACAGACACACGAAATGTTCTACTCCGAATTCTGAGTAAATCCGTGTATGGAACATATATGCTGCGAAGCCTCTAAGTTGGTGTTTTTTGACTTCAAAGTTGGAAAAGCCGTGAAAAAAGTAGACTTCTGCATACAATTCTCGCGTATCCTGGCTTGATACATTGTCGATATGTTAAGAGAACAAAGTTCTCCTGAACTAGTTGCATGTAACACATGAGATCCAACTGTCGATAGCGATAGTATGTATAGTTGAAGAATAAGTACCAAACTATAATCCCATAAATACAAATTAATCAATATTTTAAGATATTTGATTTTCTATACAACACATGTACCTACATATGTATGTATGTCAAGATAGGATAGTATGGAGGTCAGTCCTTTGATCCTACCCAGAATATGAAAACAGAATGATGGTATGTACCTATGTATGTTTGGAGATTAGTATCAAACAATTAAGTCTTCTTAGATATTGTGTGTAGGAGATTACCATACAAATTGTATGAAACAATGTCGTCACTAAATTCAATTTTTATAAAAATTATTAAAATAAAATTGAGATGTGCTTATACAATGTTAATATTTTTTATATAAAATTAAATTGTCTAGTTGGGGTGTTTCGGCTTTTTTTGATATTTTTAAAAAAATTGGAAATATAGGCATTTAAACTCATAAATTTATCATAAAAAAAATACTTTTCTTAATAAAAAATGTTTGAGATACCCTGGAATTTTTTTGAAAAAATCATTTGAGTTTTTGTATTTGTCTATGTTTGTACCAATTTTCAGCGTTCTAGTTTTTATGCTTTCTGAGATATATGGAAAAATAAAAAAAAAAATTCAAAAGTTGATAACCCCTGATTGAAACGAAAATTCAAAATTCCGAGTATAAAAGTTTTGTAGGCCTGTAACTGTTTATATATTCTGAAATTTTAGGCTCTGTAAATTGAGCGGATCAAAAGTTATAAGGGGGGTACGGACACACACACACACAGACACACACACACACACACACACACAGACACACGAAATGTTCTACTCCGAATTCTGAGTAAATCCGTGTATGGAACATATATGCTGCGAAGCCTCTAAGTTGGTGTTTTTTGACTTCAAAGTTGGAAAAGCCGTGAAAAAAGTAGACCTCTGCATACAATTCTCGCGTATCCTGGCTTGATACATTGTCGATATGTTAAGAGAACAAAGTTCTCCTGAACAAATCGACAGTTGGATAACCCATACTAAAAACTAGTTGCATGTAACACATGAGATCCAACTGTCGATAGCGATAGTATGTATAGTTGAAGAATATGTACCAAACTATAAACCCATAAATACAAATTATTGAATATTTTCAGATATTTAGTTTTCTATACAACATATGTAGGTATGTATGTCAAGATAGGATAGTATGGAGGAAGTTACTTTTTTTCTACCCAGAGTATGAAAATATCATGATGGTATGTATGTTTGGAGATGAAGTATCAAACTATTAAGTCTTCTTACATATTGTGTATAGGCGACTGCCATACAAAATGTATGAAGGGATGTCGTCACTAAATTCAATTTTTTAAAAAATTGTTAAAAAAAAATTGAGATCTTCTACTACAATGTAAATATTTTTTTATAGAAAATTAAATTATCCAGTTGGGGTGTTTTGGCTTTTTGCGATAATTGTATAAGTTTTGGAAATATAGGCAGTTAAACTCATAAATTTATCATAAAAAAAATATTTTTCTTAATAAAAAATGTTTGAGAAACCCTGGAATTTTTTTGAGAAATTAATTTGAGATTTTTTATTTTTCTATGTTTGTACCAATTTTCAGCGTTCTAGCTTTTATGGTTTCTGAGATATATGGAAAAATAAAATTAAAATTAAAAAGTCGATAACCCCTGACTGAAACAAAAATTCAAAATTCTGAGTATAAAAGTTTTGTAGGCCTGTAACTTTTTATATATTCTGAAATTTTGGGCTCTGTAAATTGAGCGGATCAAAAGTTATAAGGGGGACACACACACACACACACACAGACACACAGACACACACACACACACACACACACACACACACACACACACACACACACACACACAGACACACGAAATGTTCTACTCCGAATTCTGAGTAAATCCGTGTATGGAACATATATGCTGCGAAGCCTCTAAGTTGGTGTTTTTTGACTTCAAAGTTGGAAAAGCCGTGAAAAAAGTAGACTTCTGCATACAATTCTCGCGTATCCTGGCTTGATACATTGTCGATATGTTAAGAGAACAAAGTTCTCCTGAACTAGTTGCATGTAACACATGAGATCCAACTGTCGATAGCGATAGTATGTATAGTTGAAGAATAAGTACCAAACTATAATCCCATAAATTCAAATTATTTAATATTTTAAGATATTTGATTTTCTATACAACACATGTACCTACATATGTATGTATGTCAAGATAGGATAGTATGGAGGTCAGTCCTTTGATCCTACCCAGAATATGAAAACAGAATGATGGTATGTACCTATGTATGTTTGGAGATTAGTATCAAACAATTAAGTCTTCTTAGATATTGTGTGTAGGAGATTACCATACAAATTGTATGAAACAATGTCGTCACTAAATTCAATTTTTATAAAATTTATTAAAATAAAATTGAGATGTGCTTATACAATGTCAATATTTTTTATATAAAATTAAATTGTCTAGTTGGGGTGTTTCGGCTTTTTTTGATATTTTTAAAAAGTTTGGAAATATAGGCAGTTAATCTCATAAATTTATCATAAAAAAAAATTTTTTCTTAATAAAAAATGTTTGAGAAACCCTGGAATTTTTTTGAAAAAATTCATTTGAGATTTTTTATTTTTCTATGTTTGTACCAATTTTCAGCGTTCTAGCTTTTATGGTTTCTGAGATATATGGAAAAATAAAATTAAAATTAAAAAGTCGATAACCCCTGACTGAAACAAAAATTCAAAATTCTGAGTATAAAAGTTTTGTAGGCCTGTAACTTTTTATATATTCTGAAATTTTGGGCTCTGTAAATTGAGCGGATCAAAAGTTATAAGGGACACACACACACACACACACACACACACACACACACACACACACACACACACACACACACACACAGACACACGAAATGTTCTACTCCGAATTCTGAGTAAATCCGTGTATGGAACATATATGCTGCGAAGCCTCTAAGTTGGTGTTTTTTGACTTCAAAGTTGGAAAAGCCGTGAAAAAAGTAGACTTCTGCATACAATTCTCGCGTATCCTGGCTTGATACATTGTCGATATGTTAAGAGAACAAAGTTCTCCTGAACTAGTTGCATGTAACACATGAGATCCAACTGTCGATAGCGATAGTATGTATAGTTGAAGAATAAGTACCAAACTATAATCCCATAAATACAAATTAATCAATATTTTAAGATATTTGATTTTCTATACAACACATGTACCTACATATGTATGTATGTCAAGATAGGATAGTATGGAGGTCAGTCCTTTGATCCTACCCAGAATATGAAAACAGAATGATGGTATGTACCTATGTATGTTTGGAGATTAGTATCAAACAATTAAGTCTTCTTAGATATTGTGTGTAGGAGATTACCATACAAATTGTATGAAACAATGTCGTCACTAAATTCAATTTTTATAAAAATTATTAAAATAAAATTGAGATGTGCTTATACAATGTTAATATTTTTTATATAAAATTAAATTGTCTAGTTGGGGTGTTTCGGCTTTTTTTGATATTTTTAAAAAAATTGGAAATATAGGCATTTAAACTCATAAATTTATCATAAAAAAAATACTTTTCTTAATAAAAAATGTTTGAGATACCCTGGAATTTTTTTGAAAAAATCATTTGAGTTTTTGTATTTGTCTATGTTTGTACCAATTTTCAGCGTTCTAGTTTTTATGCTTTCTGAGATATATGGAAAAATAAAAAAAAAAAATTCAAAAGTTGATAACCCCTGATTGAAACGAAAATTCAAAATTCCGAGTATAAAAGTTTTGTAGGCCTGTAACTGTTTATATATTCTGAAATTTTAGGCTCTGTAAATTGAGCGGATCAAAAGTTATAAGGGGGGTACGGACACACACACACACAGACACACACACACACACACACACACACAGACACACGAAATGTTCTACTCCGAATTCTGAGTAAATCCGTGTATGGAACATATATGCTGCGAAGCCTCTAAGTTGGTGTTTTTTGACTTCAAAGTTGGAAAAGCCGTGAAAAAAGTAGACCTCTGCATACAATTCTCGCGTATCCTGGCTTGATACATTGTCGATATGTTAAGAGAACAAAGTTCTCCTGAACAAATCGACAGTTGGATAACCCATACTAAAAACTAGTTGCATGTAACACATGAGATCCAACTGTCGATAGCGATAGTATGTATAGTTGAAGAATATGTACCAAACTATAAACCCATAAATACAAATTATTGAATATTTTCAGATATTTAGTTTTCTATACAACATATGTAGGTATGTATGTCAAGATAGGATAGTATGGAGGAAGTTACTTTTTTTCTACCCAGAGTATGAAAATATCATGATGGTATGTATGTTTGGAGATGAAGTATCAAACTATTAAGTCTTCTTACATATTGTGTATAGGCGACTGCCATACAAAATGTATGAAGGGATGTCGTCACTAAATTCAATTTTTTAAAAAATTGTTAAAAAAAAATTGAGATCTTCTACTACAATGTAAATATTTTTTTATAGAAAATTAAATTATCCAGTTGGGGTGTTTTGGCTTTTTGCGATAATTGTATAAGTTTTGGAAATATAGGCAGTTAAACTCATAAATTTATCATAAAAAAAATATTTTTCTTAATAAAAAATGTTTGAGAAACCCTGGAATTTTTTTGAGAAATTAATTTGAGATTTTTTATTTTTCTATGTTTGTACCAATTTTCAGCGTTCTAGCTTTTATGGTTTCTGAGATATATGGAAAAATAAAATTAAAATTAAAAAGTCGATAACCCCTGACTGAAACAAAAATTCAAAATTCTGAGTATAAAAGTTTTGTAGGCCTGTAACTTTTTATATATTCTGAAATTTTGGGCTCTGTAAATTGAGCGGATCAAAAGTTATAAGGGGGGGACACACACACACACACACAGACACACAGACACACACACACACACACACACACACACACACACACACACACACACACAGACACACGAAATGTTCTACTCCGAATTCTGAGTAAATCCGTGTATGGAACATATATGCTGCGAAGCCTCTAAGTTGGTGTTTTTTGACTTCAAAGTTGGAAAAGCCGTGAAAAAAGTAGACTTCTGCATACAATTCTCGCGTATCCTGGCTTGATACATTGTCGATATGTTAAGAGAACAAAGTTCTCCTGAACTAGTTGCATGAAACACATGAGATCCAACTGTCGATAGCGATAGTATGTATAGTTGAAGAATAAGTACCAAACTATAATCCCATAAATACAAATTATTTAATATTTTAAGATATTTGATTTTCTATACAACACATGAACCTACATATGTATGTATGTCAAGATAGGATAGTATGGAGGTCAGTCCTTTGATCCTACCCAGAATATGAAAACAGAATGATGGTATGTACCTATGTATGTTTGGAGATTAGTATCAAACAATTAAGTCTTCTTAGATATTGTGTGTAGGAGATTACCATACAAATTGTATGAAACAATGTCGTCACTAAATTCAATTTTTATAAAATTTATTAAAATAAAATTGAGATGTGCTTATACAATGTCAATATTTTTTATATAAAATTAAATTGTCTAGTTGGGGTGTTTCGGCTTTTTTTGATATTTTTAAAAAGTTTGGAAATATAGGCAGTTAATCTCATAAATTTATCATAAAAAAAATATTTTTCTTAATAAAAATGTTTGAGAAACCCTGGAATTTTTTTGAAAAAATTCATTTGAGATTTTTTATTTTTCTATGTTTGTACCAATTTTCAGCGTTCTAGCTTTTATGGTTTCTGAGATATATGGAAAAATAAAATTAAAATTTAAATGTCGATAACCCCTGACTGAAACAAAAATTCAAAATTCTGAGTTTAAAAGTTTTGTAGGCCTGTAACTTTTTATATATTCTGAAATTTTGGGCTCTGTAAATTTAGCGGATCAAAAGTTATAAGGGGGGGACCGACACACACACACACACAGACACACAGACACACACACACACACACACACAGACACACGAAATGTTCTACTCCGAATTCTGAGTAAATCCGTGTATGGAACATATATGCTGCGAAGCCTCTAAGTTGGTGTTTTTTGACTTCAAAGTTGGAAAAGCCGTGAAAAAAGTAGACCTCTGCATACAATTGTCGCGTATCCTGGCTTGAAACATTGTCGATATGTTAAGAGAACAAAGTTCTCCTGAACAAATCGACAGTTGGACTATTTCACTAGTTGCATGTAACACATGAGATCCAACTGTCGATAGCGATAGTATGTCTAGTTGAAGAATAAAAATCAAACTATAAACCCATAAATACTAATTATTGAAAATTTTAACACATGTTGGTATGTATGTCAAGATAGGACAGTATGGAGGTCAGTCCTCTTTTCCTTCCCGGAATATGATAACAGCATGATGGTTCTGTATGTATGTTTGGATATTAAAATCCTATCAAACTATTAAGTCTTCTTACATATTGTGTGTAGGCGACTGCCATATAAATTGTATGAAGCGATGTCGTCACTAAATTCAATTTTTTAAAAATTGTTAAAAAAAATTTGAGATGTACTAATACAATGCGAATATTTTTTATAGAAAATTAAATTATCTAGTTGGGGTGTTTCGGCTTTTTTCGATATTTTTAAAAAGTTTGGAAATATAGGCAGTTAAACTCATAAATTTATCATAAAAAAAATACTTTTCTTAATAAAAAATGTTTGAGAAACCCTGGAATTTTATTGAAAAAACTAATTTGAGATTTTGTATTTATCGATTTTTGTACCAATTTTCAGCGTTCTAGTTTTTATGTTTTCTGAGATATATGGAAAAATAAAATAAAAATTCAAAAGTTGATAACCCCTGACTGAAACAAAAATTCAAAATTCCGAGTATAAAAGTTTTGTAGGCCTGTAACTGTTAATATATTATGAAATTTAAGGCTCTGTAAATTGAGCGGATCAAAAGTTCTAAGGGGGACACACACACACACACACAGACACACGAAATGTTCTACTCCGAATTCTGAGTAAATCCGTGTATGGAACATATATGCTGCGAAGCCTCTAAGTTGGTGTTTTTTGACTTCAAAGTTGGAAAAGCCGTGAAAAAAGTAGACTTCTGCATACAATTCTCGCGTATCCTGGCTTGATACATTGTCGATATGTTAAGAGAACAAAGTTCTCCTGAACTAGTTGCATGTAACACATGAGATCCAACTGTCGATAGCGATAGTATGTATAGTTGAAGAATAAGTACCAAACTATAATCCCATAAATACAAATTAATTAATATTTTAAGATATTTGATTTTCTATACAACACATGTACCTACATATGTATGTATGTCAAGATAGGATAGTATGGAGGTCAGTCCTTTGATCCTACCCAGAATATGAAAACAGAATGATGGTATGTACCTATGTATGTTTGGAGATTAGTATCAAACAATTAAGTCTTCTTAGATATTGTGTGTAGGAGATTACCATACAAATTGTATGAAACAATGTCGTCACTAAATTCAATTTTTATAAAAATTAATAAAATAAAATTGAGATGTGCTTATACAATGTTAATATTTTTTATATAAAATTAAATTGTCTAGTTGGGGTGTTTCGGCTTTTTTTGATATTTTTAAAAAATTTGGAAATATAGGCAGTTAAACTCATAAATTTATCATAAAAAAAATACTTTTCTTAATAAAAAATGTTTGAGAAACCCTGGAATTTTTTTGAAAAAACTCATTTGAGTTTTTGTATTTGTCTATGTTTGTACCAATTTTCAGCGTTCTAGCTTTTATGCTTTCTGAGATATATGGAAAAATAAAAAAAAAAAATTCAAAAGTTGATAACCCCTGATTGAAACGAAAATTCAAAATTCCGAGTATAAAAGTTTTGTAGGCCTGTAACTGTTTATATATTCTGAAATTTTAGGCTCTGTAAATTGAGCGGATCAAAAGTTATAAGGGGAGGACGGACACACACACACACAGACACACACACACACACACACACAGACACACGAAATGTTCTACTCCGAATTCTGAGTAAATCCGTGTATGGAACATATATGCTGCGAAGCCTCTAAGTTGGTGTTTTTTGACTTCAAAGTTGGAAAAGCCGTGAAAAAAGTAGACCTCTCCATACTAGTTGCATGTAACACATGAGATCCAACTGTCGATAGCGATAGTATGTATAGTTGAAGAATATGTACCAAACTATAAACCAATAAATACAAATTATTGAATTCGCTACTCCCACCACCACCCGCTCTGCCTATGGGGACTGTAATCGGCCCCTTCACAGAACGCTAAGTGAACGACAAAAAAAAATGCATAGCACGAAAAGTAGCTCATGGAGCACTCTAGATTAGCAATCTCGGCACCATAGTGCAAAAAGAAACAATCAAACAAATTATTGAATATTTTCAGATATTTTGTTTTCTATGCAACATATGTAGTTATGTATGTCAAGATAGGATAGTATGGAGGAAGATCCTTTTTTCCTACCCAGAATATGAAAATAGCATGATGGTATGTATGTTTGTTTGGAGATGAAGTATCAAACTATTAAGTCTTCTTACATATTGTGTATAGGCGACTGCCATACAAAATGTATGAAGCGATGTCGTCACTAAATTCAATTTTTAAAAAAATTGTTAAAAAAAATTGAGATCTTCTACTACAATGTTAATATTTTTTATAGAAAATTAAATTATCTAGTGATGTCGTTTCGGCTTTTTTCAATAATTGTAAAAGTTTTGGAAATATAGGCAGTTAAACTCATAAATTTATCATAAAAAAAATATTTTTCTTAATAAAAAATGTTTGAGAAACCCTGGAATTTTTTTGAAAAAACTAATTTGAGATTTTGTATTTGTCTATGTTTATACCAATTTTCAGCGTTCTAGCTTTTATGGTTTCTGAGATATAGGGAAAAATAAAATAAAAATTCAAAAGTTGATAACCCCTGACTGAAACAAAAATTCAAAATTCCGAGTACAAAAGTTTTGTAGGCCTGTAACTGTTTATTAATTCTGAAATTTAAGGCTCTGTAAATTGAGCGGATCAAAAGTTATAAGGGGGGGACGGACACACAGACACACAGACACACACACACACAGACACACGAAATGTTCTACTCCGAATTCTGAGTAAATCCGTGTATGGAACATATATGTTGCGAAGCCTCTAAGTTGGTGTTTTTTGACTTCAAAGTTGGAAAAGCCGTGAAAAAAGTATACCTCTCCATACAATTCTCGCGTATTCTGGCTTGATACATTGTCGATATGTTAAGAGAACAAAGTTCTCCTGAACAAATCGACAGTTGAACTAGTTGCATGTAACACATGAGATCCAACTGTCGATAGCGATAGTATGTATAGTTGAAGAATATGTACCAAAATATAAACCCATAAATAAAAATTATTTAATATTTTCAGATATTTTGTTTTCTATGCAACATATGTAGGTATGTATGTCAAGATAGGATAGTATGGAGGAAGATCCTTTTTTCCTACCCAGAATATGAAAATAGCATGATGGTATGTATGTTTGTTTGGAGATGAAGTATCAAACTATTAAGTCTTCTTACATATTGTGTATAGGCGACTGCCATACAAAATGTATGAAGCGATGTCGTCACTAAATTCAATTTTTAAAAAAATTGTTAAAAAAAAATTGAGATCTTCTACTAAAATGTTAATATTTTTTATAGAAAATTAAATTATCTAGTTGGGGTGTTTCGGCTTTTTTCGATAATTGTAAAAGTTTTGGAAATATAGGCAGTTAAACTCATAAATTTATCATAAAAAAAATATTTTTCTTAATAAAAAATGTTTGAGAAACCCTGGAATTTTTTTGAAAAAACTCATTTGTGATTTTGTATTTGTCTATGTTTGTACCAATTTTCAGCGTTCTAGCGTTTATGGTTTCTGAGATATATGGAAAAATAAAATAAAAATTCAAAAGTTGATAACCCCTGACTGAAACAAAAATTCAAAATTCCGAGTAAAAAAGTTTTGTAGGCCTGTAACTGTTTATGTATTCTGAAATTTAAGGCTCTGGAAATTGAGCGGATCAAAAGTTATAAGGGGGGGACGGACACACAGACACACAGACACACACACACACAGACACACGAAATGTTCTACTCCGAATTCTGAGTAAATCCGTGTATGGAACATATATGCTGCGAAGCCTTTAAGTTGGTGTTTTTTGACTTCAAAGTTGGAAAAGCCGTGAAAAAATTAGACCTCTCCATACAATTCTCGCGTATTCTGGCTTGATACATTGTCGATATGTTAAGAGAACAAAGTTCTTCTGAACAAATCGACAGTTGGACAATTCTCGCGTATTCTGGCTTGATACATTGTCGATATGTTAAGAGAACAAAGTTCTCCTGAACAAATCGACAGTTGGACAAATCGACAGTTGGAAAAGATTCTTACCTAAAACTAGTTGCATGTAACACATGAGATCCAACTGTCGATAGCGATTGTATGTATAGTTGAAGAATAAAAATCAAACTATAAACCCATAAATCCAAATTATTGAAAATTTTAACACTTGTTGGTATGTATGTCAAGATAGGACAGTATGGAGGTCAGTCCTCTTTTCCTTCCCGGGATATGCAAACAGCATGATGGTTCTGTATGTTTGTTTGGATATTAAAATCCTATCAAACTATTAAGTCTTCTTACATATTGTGTATAGGCGACTGCCATATAAATTGTATGAAGCGATGTCGTCACTAAATTCTATTTTTATAAAAATTGTTAAAAAAAATTTGAGATGTACTAATACAATGCGAATATTTTTTATAGAAAATTAAATTATCTAGTTGGGGTGTTTCGGCTTTTTTCGATATTTTTAAAAAGTTTGGAAATATAGGAAGTTAAACTCATAAATTTATCATAAAAAAATATTTTTCTTAATAAAAAATGTTTGAGAAACCCTGGAATTTTTTTGAATAAACTGATTTGAGATTTTGTATTTGTCTATATTTGTACCAATTTTCAGCGTTCTAGCTTTTATGGTTTCTGAGATATATGAAAAAATAAAGTAAAAATTCAAAAGTTGATAACCCCTGACTTAAACAAAAATTCGAAATTCTGAGTATAAAAGTTTTGTAGGCCTATAACTGTGTATATATTCTGAAATTTTGGACTCTGTAAATTGAGCGGATCAAAAGTTATAAGGGGGGGACGGACACACACACACAGACACACACACACACACACAGACACACACACACACACAGACACACACACAGACACACACACACACACAGACACACGAAATGTTCTACTCCGAATTCTGAGTAAATCCGTCCATGGAACATATATGCTGCGAAGCCTCTAAGTTGGTGTTTTTTGACTTCAAAGTTGGAAAAGCCGTGAAAAAAGTAGACCTCTCCATACAATTCTCGCGTATTCTGGCTTGATACATTGTCGATATGTTAAGAGAACGAAGTTCTCCTGAACAAATCGACAGTTGGAAGATTATGAATTTATAGTATTTGAAATTGATGCCGTCGATGTAAACACGAAGTGAATATAGAGACTATGAATTTCTTGTAAAATTCTGGTAGTCAAATAATTTCATTGTTATTTGTAACGTAGACACACGATTTGAGGGAGATATTTAATATGTAAATGAATTTTGGTACTTATTTATTTTAAGCTGACATTAAATATTTCTGCCGTTATTTATGAATATACCGAATGTTTTGCGAAAATTCATAATAAAGACATTTTTGGTCTGTATGGAAGGTTTGAAAATTGTGAAATAAATATTTCAAGACTTGAATGTTCCAAAAATAGACGTTACTTTGGTTATTGATGAAAACACACTGGCTGTTGAATACGGCGACAGAGGTACATTCCATGGTTTTTAAAAGGCCTAAGTATCTATCTACCGATATCAAAGTTGTCATTTGTGCATTGTTCTCGTACCAGATATCGTCTGTTATTTGCACAAATAACTTGGGGGAAATTTTATTTTTTAAATTCCTCAAAACCGCTTTATAGGCAGGCAGCCAAGGCTGATTGTGCCTATATCCACTGTCGAATTTTATTATTTGGTTCTTACTATTTTGCTGTGTCCAAAAAAAGTCCAGTCTATTCTTGAAAATATAAACATTTTCAGCATCCAAAACATGTTGGGGCAGTATTCACCACTCTATTTGAAAGAAAATGCCTTCGTGTATTTTTCGAAAACCTACTTTTCACAAGTTTTAATTGCTACGCAAATAAGTGTTATCACTATATTGAAAGAGATTTTTCATGTTTACATAGTCATAATGGCCTGATAATATTTTGAATATTTCAATAAGATCTCTACGTTCTTTTCGGTTTTCCAGTTTTGACAATTTTAAGAATGTGGAAGACCACATCTCGAAATTTCTTTCGAGCGCGCGCCTAACGACGGCAAGTACGTTTGTTTATCGCTAGGCGGAGTTCATCGCCCGCAACGTCAAACTGGTGACAATACTCCTCAACTGGGTATGACACTTCAAATAAATAAGTCTAGAATGTTCGAGGACATTGAACTTGCTACCCCCAGCGCAGCACTATTTAAGGGAGTCTACACCTCTACACGTCGTCACTTCATTTCCGTATTTCCGTCACTTCGATTCGTCACTTCACGCCGCCGTTCTCGACCACGCCGTCTCGCCAACACTTCATCTCTCGACCACCGGTCATCTCTGGACCCCGCGAGCACGATGGTACTTTTCCATGCGAAGATTCGGACACTTCGAACACACCCGCTAACTCGCTCGTTATACCTACTCATCGTGAGAAAGTTCCTTTGTAAGTTATTTCATCAATTGTAAATTTACCTTTAAGCAAACTATTAATCGTGATCAATATACTCATTGTTACTTTTGACCATTCTTTCTTCTTCTCTCTAAACCACTGTCCTTGTGTTCTTATTTCAAATCATATCCACTTGGGATATAGTAAACTCTCTTTACTGGTAACCCCTCTGGTTACCACATATACTTAATAGTAACCACTCTGGTTACTAACTACTGTTGATTGGTAACCCCTCCGGTTACCAATCAGCTTTAAGTATGACGATTTGATAACAAAGCGCCGGGGATTGACAATATTCCATCGAAACTTCTTAAATTCTCATGTAGTGGTACACTTGATGCACTCTACAAGCTTGTCTGCAAAATATACTATAATATGATAGAAACACATAAATAAAGACTTACAATTAAAACATTACAACAAAGAAACCCAGTTAATTTCGATACGAGCAACATTAAGCCTGATGTCTCAAGCATCGTTGATACTTAAATACAAATGTTTTTATAAAAAGAGCAGAAACATAGATTAAGAGTGCACTGTCGGAAAATCGATTTGGCTTTAGAAGACGCAATCCTATGCAAGACTTATAATTGAAAAGAGAATAAGGAAAAGTATACATAGCCGCATACAAAACATTTATAGACAAACTGACCAGCAACAAACTGACCCTAGACACCCAATGCATGGCTCACAGCTGCATCAGTACAAACTCAAGTCTATGAGAAGCTTCCTGGAGATGACAGCTCCTATTAGTCGAGTATGTGGCGTGATTGCGTAGGACGTGTCAGTGGGCCATAACCTGCCTTATCCAACATGGATAGCGCTCGATAGGCTCAGAAAGGGTGTCTCCTGCTGTTACACTGACTAAAAGAGATGGTGTTACAAAAGAAGAAACTTGCGAGTGTGGCGCCAGACAGGATAACCTGCACCTATTGTCATGTCCCATGATAGGAGCCACATGCACGCACCAAGATACTAGTGGAATCTGGGTGCTTGAATATAGGGGATACCAATATGATGGTGTTTCGAACACGGATAGTAAGTATTGACTTGGAAAAGACCTTTGATAAGGTAGACCTGAAGCAGCTTTTTGAAGTGCTCAATAAGTCAGAGCTGAGTTACAAAGATAGACGAGCGATATAATAATAGTATAATAAACACTTTCATGCACCCTGCGCAAGTGACGAATTTATTGCCATATAGCAATTTTCCAACTAACCAGTGTTTCCAGCGCAGAGAAGCAATATTTGGGTGAGAAATGAATTGAAATAAATATCTCCTGTGCTGGGGACCGAACCCATGAAGCCAAACAGCTTACCCACTGTGCGACGGCGGTCAATATGGAGCTTACTTAAAAATTAACTTGCTGTTTGTTTCTTTGTCACTTTGCAAGCTAATTGTGAATCGTTCTAATATCATGCCTTTCATTTAGTTTCCTGTCCTTGTTTTCTAAAGTTATAAGTATTGCCCTTAATATTATTCAATTCTTGTGATATAATTTATATTTTAATATTAATCGAGACATATAGAACAGCCGGCAGCAAAAATATTTTGACTCGGAAGAGTAACAATATTGTTGTTAAGTTTGACTCTAAGAACAAAAAAGATGAAATATTGGCAGCAGTCAAAAAGAAGAAAGGCATCGACACAAATATGATCAATATACCAGGAGAGAAGATTCGCTTTTTCATTAACGACCATCTAACATTCAAATCGAAACACATACTGAGAGCCGCCAAAGAATTCAAAAAACAAAATAACTACAATTTTTTATGGATAAGAAACTCAAAGATCATGATTCGGAAGGACACCACCTCAAGACCGATACATATCTACAGCGTAGATCAACTAGAGGACCTCGAACGTCAATGAAATACTCATTTATATTATTATTTAAATTCTACTTACCACTGTCACAATACACACAGAAATATACATACATTCTCACAAATTACACAATACGCATACAAGACTCACTTAGACCAACATTTTACAACAATCAGTATGTGAATGCATATGTAATATTCTTATCATATAATAGATCCAATTGCATTGGATATCTCGATATAGGTGATTGTTATTCATTTGAATGTAACTTAAGTCTAAAAATGGATATTTTAATACAAAATTACAATTGTCAATAGGATACCTATACGTTTCTACAATGATAGACTCAATCAACATATATTATCAAAATACTCGCGGAATTAGAACAAAAACAGCCGAATTTTATTTCAATGTACTGTCTAATGATTACGATTTAATTTTTATAAGTGAAACTTGGCTGGTAGACAATATACATGACAACGAACTATTTGACACACGCTATAATGTCTACAAAATAAATAGAAATATTTCAAACCAAACCCGAGGAGGAGGTGTGGCAATTGCTCTAAGAAAAACATACAAAGTCACTCTGAGGGATGATTGGTGTACAGCTGCAGAAGATATCTGGTTAACGCTCGAATTAAAAAGAATGAATAAAATTCATCTCTGTTGTACGTATATCCCAGGAACGGGACCCAAATTGACAACTGCTGAAAGATTAAACCTTGTCACTGAGCATACGGACAAAATAAATGAATTGACACTGAATTTTCCTGATGATGACTTCCTAATTATCGGAGATTACAACATGCCTAACATAAATTGGGGAACAGTGGACGATATATTGGATAACTTAGATCAGAGTTCTATAATAATGATAAATTGTCTAGCTTATTCAAATCTAAAACAAATGAATACCATATTTAATACATACAACCGTATGCTTGACCTTATTCTTAGCAATATACCTGTCTCGGTATCAGTTGCAGATGATCCACTTGTCCGTGAGGACCCACACCATAGAGCATTATTACTAAATATTAATATACCTCACATAAATGATAAAACCTTGAAACCACTTTCAACAAAACAGTTCCATAAAGCAGATTACACATTAATTAATGAGATACTTTTATCAACAGATTGGAGTCCTGTCTTGAACACGTCTTGCATCAATGCATCAACTGATATATTCTATAACATAGTTGACTCCATTATAGACGTTTTTATACCAAATAGAATAAAAAAAGCCTCTCACCATCCAATTTGGTACACACCACCACTAATAAAAATGACAAATGAAAAACTTTTTTATTTAAGGTTGTCCAAAAAGAATAATAATCCCCTTGACCGAGCAACTTACGAACTCCTCCGGAAGAGGCATAAGAGGTTGACTAAAGAGGTATATAAACAATATATCACTTCCGTAGAGTCGAGTATTCATCACAATGTCAAAAATTTTTGGTCATACGTAAAATCAAAAGGTAAAACACATACTATTCCAGATTCTGTAACTTATCAATCTAATAAATCGGAAAATTCATATGAAACCGCCAACCTCTTCTCGAAATATTTTGCAACAGTTTTTGATTCATCTACCACAACACACACACGTGATATAGAAGATATTGCTCAATTGAATTGTCCAATCAACATTGATTGTGAGACAGTACTAAAATATCTTAGTACAACAGATCCCAGAAAAGGTGCAGGGGTCGATGGATTACCGGGAATATTCGTTAATAAATGCGCTAATGCTCTAGTGATACCAATCTACGATTTATTTAAGAAATCACTCAGACAAGGCATTTTTCCAACAAGGTGGAAAATAGCACTAATAACACCGATATACAAAGCCGGAGACGAACAAGATGTAGAAAACTACAGGCCCATATCAAAATTACCTATACTTAGTAAAATTTTAGAAAAGATCGTTTACGACCAACTTTATGTATCTTTTTCGTCTTTGGTTACGTATAAACAACACGGTTTCATGAAAAAGCGATCAGTTGTAACAAATCTAGCTGTATTTACCCATTATCTCAATGAGAATATGGACGATGGATATCAAATCGATACAGTCTACACTGACTACTCAAAAGCATTTGACCGTGTTAACCATGACATTCTGCTACAAAAACTCCTATTAATTGGCATCCATGGAGATTTGTTAAGATGGATCAAATCCTATATATCTAATCGCACACAGATAACGGCTGTAAACGGATGTATGTCTGAAAATGCTACCCGGATATGTTCCGGAGTACCGCAGGGATCTCATTTGGGTCCGCTACTATTTAATATTTACATTAACGATATAGGAAAATGCTTTAACCATTCTAACTTTTCCCTTTTTGCAGACGACATGAAAATTTATAAATGTATCAAAACAATATCAGACTGCTATGAACTCCAAGAAGATTTAGATCGGCTGGCCTTATACTGTGTGACTAACTTTTTAAACCTCAATATTTCAAAATGCTTTATCATATCATATACTAGAAAAATTAATAAACTTACTTTCCACAATTATTTGAATAATGAACAAATAGTTAAAAAATCCCTGTGTCGAGACCTCGGAATATATCTGGACTGCAAACTAAGTTTTAAACAACATATAGAAAAAATAACAACTATTTCCTATAAAAAACTGGGTTTTATATTTAGAATAAGCAGGGATTTTAAAAATTCAAAAACTTTTTCTGTACTGTTCAATTCGTTGATCAGAAGTACGCTGGAGTATGGCTCCGTTATCTGGAATCCCCAGTATCAAGTGCATATCAACAATATAGAACGAGTGCAGAGAAAGTTTATGAAACGCTTGGCTTATCGTAATATTGTTGCACCATCCCTATCTACACTTGTATCTAGACGTAATTGTTATGACATTCAATTTCTGTATAACATTTTAAATAATCATATTGATTGTCCAGATTTATTATCATATATACACTTCAATGTACCGGTTCGTCGCTCTAGGCACACTACTCTTTTTCGACCCAAAAATTACAGGACTAACGCCGCGACAAATACAACCATCAACAGAATTATTAACACATATATAAAACACGAGAACACGCTTAACTTGGACCTATTCAACGATAATAGAAATTCATTTCGTCAAAAGTTAAAAACACTTATTTAATAGGCCTAATCATTACGCACCATACATATGCTTGCAACCTCACATACGCACCACTCACACATACACACACTCACACACATTACACATTCACTCTCACACATATACTTACTACACATATAAACACAGTGATACCATGAGAATACGGATACATGTAAATGTACCTATAAAATATTATGTTACTTTGATAGTATTGTAAGCTTATAATTGATGTATGGAGTGGGTATTAAGGCAAGTTATTATATATTCTGTATTTATTTTTACTTCATACATTGTTAGCTTCAATTTGAATAAAAAATAAAATAAAAATAAAATAAAAAAAAATTACAAACTTGAAATCTGATACATCCAACCCGTGAATAAATCAAGGAAATGATAAATTCCTTTACAATTCAATGGATTGACGTCAATAGATTGTGTTTTGAATAATATTTATGAGAAGGCCACATCCAATATACAACTTCATGAACCATCCAAGAAATTTTACATTAGAAGAGGTGTCCGACAGGGTGACACTATTTCTCCCAAACTATTTACATTGGCCCTCGAAGATGTCTTCAAAACTCTGGATTGGTCTAAGAAAGGTATAAATATAAACGGCGAGTATCTCAGCAATCTACGGTTCGCAGATGATATTGTCATATTTGCCAAGGATGAGGAGGAATTGAAAACTATGCTGACAGAAATAAATTCAGCCTGTGTGAACATTGGATTGAAGATGAACATCTCCAAGACCAAAATGATGAGTAACGCAGAAGAGTCCTTCCCCATCATAATAGATGGAGTGCAAATTGAAAGAGTAGACAGATACATATATCTAGGCCATACCGTGATGCTTGCCAAAGAAAATCAAGAGGCAGAAATAGAGAGAAGACGTGGCCTTGCCTGGGCAGCTTTTGGAAAATTATCATACATTCTGAAATCCCGTAAATACTCCCATTATTTGAAAAAGAAGCTATTTGTATTCTCCCAGTGCTTACTTATGGAATGGAAACATCGGTCCTAACAAAAAGAATAATGCACAAGCTGTTAGTGACACAGAGAGCTATGGAGAGAAAGTTGCTGGGTATTTCAATAAGGGACAGAATTCAGAATGTTATGATAAGACAAAGAACCAAAGTAGCCGATGTAGCGAAAAGGGTCGCTGGTCTTAAGTGGAGCTGGGCTGGGCATATTGCCAGATACCAGGATTCACGATGGACCAAAAAGATCTTAGAATGGCGACCGAGAACAAGCCGAAGAGGTGTCGGCAGACCCCAGGCAAGGTGGTTTGATGAAATCAAGAAATGTGCTGGAAGGAGATGGATGCAGTGTGCCCAAGACAGGGAGTTGTGGAGGATCAAGGGGGAGGCCTATGTCCAAGAATGGATGAAAACAGGCTGAAGAAGAAGAAGAAGAAGATTGTGTTTTGAAGGTAAACCACCATCACTGAGTTATTACGAAAGAAAAAAAGTTTACGTTATTTACAAAACGAAAAACTCTTTTCGAATTACGTACACGAAGCTGATGCAATGCTTTTATTCATTAAAAAAATGGTTTGTTTTCTAGCAAAAATTTTAACGGTTTTACAATTCCGTAAAACAAAACATTTATGCATACAAATGCTTTATACGAGTTCAGAACTTGGATGTTTTATTTTGTTTGTTATGTACCGATCTATACAATTACCGCGTGCTGAAAAGGCCTTATTTTTCATTATTATACATGATTTTTTTTTCGTTGCTTACAGCTTATAAAATGCTTTTATTCCTCACTACCCCAAGGAGAAATAGTGAGGAGATATGAATACGCAATTTTACAGGTTTTTTTATTGAAGATTATCAACGAGTATCATGCTGAGGTAGTATTCTAAAAGTTTCATCACAATATATCTGTGTGTGTGTGTACTGTGAACTATGTGCTATGTACGGCGTGTTGTTGGAAATTGATCTTTTATTTAATTATATTTTTCATAGGTGCTGAAGGATCCGAGCGGTGATAGCCCAGCGGTAAGGTCATTGCCTCACATGCGTGAGGTCGACGGTTCGAATCCGGACGGGGCATGCACCTCTGGATTTTCAAAAAATCTATGTGCGAATTTATATCACTAGCTATGTGTTGCCATGATCCAATTTGTCTGGTTCCCCTTTCTAAGGGTTACGAAGGTCAGATGGCAGTCGCTTCAATGCAATAACCAGACTCGCCAATTCCAGGATCATGGTCAAAGCATACCCCGATAGAAATGGGACAAAAGCGCTAAGGGGAAAGCAAATAGGTGCTGAAGGAGTGGAATAAAAAAGTAAAACGGCGCGTGTATTTGGTACGAACTTTCTTTAATGACTGAACCTCAGATATTATAGAAAAAACAGGTGTTGGTTGTAACGTGAAAGTCCCTTCTTTGGTTATTATTGAATTTAAATCTGATGTTAACTTGATCCAATCAAAAAGATGAGGAAGTCCGGTAGCTCAGGTTTGAACAGTTGCTCTCATCATCAAGGTTTGTAATATGTGGGTAATCAAATATTGGGATCAATCAGAAGTCACCAGTGTCATTTGAATTGCATATATTGAGAAGATAAAACATAGCATACAATTATGAATACTCAAATTTACATGAAACATTCAAGTTAAGATATGACAAGAGAATCTGTAAAATAAGTAAACAAAGAAACAAATCACACAGTTCACATTTATAAGTATCAGCATTGGTGAGTCACAATTTGTAAATTGTTGCGAGTTCTAAATTGTAATTGCTAGCTCGCTGTAAGTAAGTATGAATGAATGAATATGTTCAAAGGTAAGCAATTTATCAGATGATCAAATTAATATCAGAGGTTTGACAAATGGTCTAAACCTTTAATTGTAAATTAAACGGCGTACCAAAGTTGTATGCATGAATGAATGAACTCATCAAGTTTAAATCTAGACAAAGTCTTTGTAAAATGCTAAATATATTACATTAATAACTTTATAATTCGTCCAGGTACATCCTTGGCCATGTCTACTCATGGACACACCCAAATAGTAGACATGAATGAATGAACAGAAATTAGATTTTGGCAGGAGCAAAGAAATCTTATCAAATGTTAAATTTAAAGTAGGTAATACGACACATGATGCTAGTGAATCTTTGTACAATTATAATTGACATAGACAGTTAGTAGGCCTGAATGAATGAATAACATTTAGGCATTCAAATTATTCAACTCATGATTCAAAATACAATGAATTTACACAGGCAAACTTTATAAAAGAAAATTCAAATTACTACGAGAGTTGACCTTTGGTATAATTAGTTCACGAAGAAAAATAACAGTTAAAAATAAAAGATCTGACCATTTCCGAAGCGTATGTGGACGGGGAGAAACTTCCTATTTCCAGGTATTACAGAGGGGGTGACGGCTGTCGGCGAAGGGGATATTCGTTGTAGAGTAGCAGACATCGAGGGTAGAGGAAATTCAGCTATCATGATTGGTTGGGGGATCTCGAAGAGTCGGAGAAACGATGCCGGTAGGGGTTATCTCACAAACATCCGCTTAGACCTCGTACAGGTGAAGGTAATCCAGAAAGAACAGGTTCCAGCGAGCAGTGGTTGCGTGGATATAGTGAATCGAAAATATGGGCGCACTATTCCAATGGGTAGAGTCGGTACCTTGAAGGGTCTTCATTATATTCAAACTGAAGGTAAATAAAGTTCGGAGCCTAGGTTGGCAACTAGAAATATACATCACTGGTCTGGTATATTCGAGTAGAAATCACTTATTGAATGTCAGTACACAAGCTGTAGACACACGTGTACATTTGAGAGTATAACGGACATGTTGAAAGCGGGATTCTGATAAGTAGCATGACGAAATTGTCGACTAATCTGCGGTTAGGTCGAATTGCACTTTGAATTGGAAATAGAGAGTGACGTCTTCAATAAATATAGTTGAAGGTCTGCCTAGGAATTTCACTCATTGTGTAATTATGACGTTTATAGTTCGTTTTTATTATCTGACAAGATATATTGTCGGTTAAAACCGTTAGGCGTGATATCCACAGAGGTTACATTTCTCAATTACACACGTAAAACTCACTGAGGAAGGCGTACGTATCACTATCACAAGGTTTAGTCACTAATGTTTAAATAATAAATCACTCCGGGCCCGTAGGCAAATATATTCGTATATAAACATTGATAAGCTGAGCGACGGGCAAGCCGTTGGAAGAGAATAATCAAGATGGCGGATCGAATCATCTAGAAGAGACGCCGCGTCAGTGGGAAAGGGACGAGACAAACTCAGTGCGTGTGTGACAGAGATGGAAGACCACTGACAGCGTTCGTAGGGCAAAAAAAAATTTAATAGACAATTATTAGGATCGGCGTTCGGAGAGTTTTTTAAAACGTAAGAATATTTATTTTTTACTAAGGAGGCAACGTATTTATTATGAGGTAATAAATAACGTTACATGGTACATAACATACTATACAATGTAAGATTGGTATCCTTGCGAATATACACGCATAATGTTGGTATAGATCCCAACACGTGTTTATTTAAAAGCACATAAAAATAATAACGAAAAACAATCTTTTAGTTTTTTGTTCTGTTAAATTAAATACGTAAACGCGACTCACATTCACCGATATCGTTCTATTCCGAGCATCGTCAGAATGGCCATTCTATTTTTACTCCTCACTAACCCAAGGGGATATAGTGGAGAGTTATGATTTCGTAATTTTAAAGCTATTTTTTATTACAGACTATCAACTAATATCATGGTGATATTGTATTCTGAAAGTTTCATCACAATGTATCCGTGTGTGTGTGTGCTGTGTAGGTACTATATGCTATGTGCGCCATATTTATTCTACTTTATCGATTATAGACTCAATTATTTCACATAGACTCCATTAGATTTTTAAGGATATCTGAATAGTGAATATCATTTTTTTAACTGTCAAATATTTCAATGTGACCCCAAGCTCAGGAAACTTGAATACTTTCCAGAGTGACTTGGCATCGAGGAGTTTACCGTTGACCACAACACACTCATTTTTCTATGATTTCATCACAAATAAAATAAAAAGAACTCAAATTTGTTTTGATTTGACGATATCTAATTGTGATTGATGACTGAAAAAATTTTAAGTTAAACAGTATGAATTATGAAAAGGCATTTGATACGGTGAGACATTGTGACTTAATTGAAATGCCGAAGGAGTGCAATCTGGACACGAAAGATCTGAATTTCATCAAAAACCTATATCGGCTCCAAACAACTGAGATCAATCGTGGAAATGTAACATCAGATGCAATACCCATACAGCGAGGAGTACGGCAGCGTTGTGTATTGTCTCCTCTACTTTTCAATTTGTACTGTGATTATGTATTTAAGAGGTCTCTCAACAACACCGAGAAGGGTACAAAAGTTAAAGGTGTGGTTATTAATAATATCAGGTACGCCGATAATACTGTAATACTGGCGGACTCTATTTCTGACTTCCAGGACCTGCAAAACAATGTCAATGTATTTGGTGAACAGTTGGGCCCATCTATAAATGTAGCCAAAACAAAGTGGATGACATTTGGTCGGCGTGAATACCTTGTTTCTTCCATACAATTAAATGGCAAGACTATAGATATGTTGGATAAATTTAAGTACCTTGGCAGTATTCTTTCGGAGACCCTTGACCCAGATATGGAGATCAGGTACAGAATTGAGGTATCAAGATCTGCCTTTAATAAAATGAGATCCTTATTCTGCAACGAAAAGCTCAATATGGACCTAAGACAAAGGCTGACAAAATGTTATGTATGGTCTGTGTTGTTATATGGATGTGAGACGCTGAAGGTTAATACCATGAATAGGTTGGAAGATTATGAGGTATGTTTGCATCGCAAAATGCTCAAAATCCCTTGGATAGATCTGGTCACAAATTCACAAGTCTTAAGTCGAGCCAGGACAACTAGGCAACTCCTGTCTACAATAAAGGTCCGCACGTCGCATAAGTGGGTCATATAATGAGGGGAGAAAAATACTACTTGCTCCAATCAATACTGGAGAGCAAGATAAACGGTCGCCGAGGGACTGGAAGGAGACAGATGTCCTGGCTGCGGAATATCAGGGAATGGACGAACATGTTTATTAATTTGGTCTGACATAAACTTATGATGTAATATTGTCATCTCTGAGAATGATTTAGTTTGAATTTACCAAATGTAATGTTGTTTCTTGATGACAATGATTTCATTTTTATAGGGAAATGAGTCTTGTTTCTATTATGAATAAATTGTTTAATGTCTCATATTATATTTATGTTGTCTAATGTGTGGTACACAGTATCGACCTACGACAGCATGTTACGCTGGTTATTCAATAGAAATTAATGTTAATAATTCAGAAATGTTATGGAACTCATCGTTCAAATGATAGAATCTTTTATGTATAACAATACACTTTTTGTATAGTCTATTTGACATTTTACTGACTATAATCATTATAGTTTATTGTAGAAATGATTAACAATCATTAAAATTAATGTTGGGGAAATAATACTGTTTTAAAGATAAAATAAATGAAAATTAATTATATTCTTATGTCAAAAGTGTAATTAACGCCATCTATACGGCGGGAGGAAAACTTATGTAGTTGCATGACTACTCGTACTGCAACTAAATAGTTGGTTCTGAGTTATGAAATATTTGTAATTGTTAGATATGATTGTAAATTAATTGGAAATAATGCACGGCGTATACTAATATGTTAATTTTATAAAGAAACTCTTCTTTTTTTTTGTAATTGTCATACACATTACAAGGATTATTGTTTTCGGTACGAATAATTAATCATTGTTGTATCGAATCATCCTATAGTGGGAGTAATAAGTGATGTTATAAAATCATTCGTACGTTTCTGTACTTTCTTTTGACATTTCCACAATATAAAATTTCTTTAAAAATGGAACGTATAGATGACGAATCTTTTAACTCGATACAATCGTTGAAGTATGAACTGAAAAAGCGAGGTATTAAACCAGAAGGAAAGTTTCATATGTTACGCGTCCAAGCGCAAACATTTAATTGCACGTATAACAAATTGAATAAACTGAAAAAACAAAAAGCCATGGATATTGTGTCATCTGAAGAATCGGATTTTGAATTAGAACCCAATAGTATGTCGGATTCAACAAAGTATTTAAATTTTCAGGATGCTAATCCCGTAAATTCTCGTAAAGCGGATCCTATTGATAATGTATCGTTGCAACCAGGTGCGAGTAATAATTTCTGTTGTCGAAGTAAAGATTTCAAGGTATCGGGTTTGAAAGACCTAAATCTGAGGTATGATGGGAGAAATGATGTGCATGAATTTATTCAAGATTTAAATTTTTTACAAAAATCTCGATTAATTCCAGATAGTCAATTATATCGTGCTTTCTCTGACTTATTGACTGGAGTAGCTAGTTCTTGGCTAAAGGCTAATTATGAGCAATTTTCCTCATGGTCACAGTTGAAAAATGCCTTTATTGAAAGATTTAAACGTGTGAACACTGTTAGTATCTATCAACATAAACTCGCTATGCGCAAACAATTACCAAATGAAAAATTATCTGATTATATTACGGAAATGCAATTTTTAGCTACTCGAGTTTTGACACCCTGGCCGGAACGTCAATTATTGGAACTTATATATAATAATGTGAGACCGGAATTTAGAATTATGTTTATTTCATGTAATGTAGAAACAATAGATCGTCTGATGAAAATGGCGAAAACGCAGGAGGGTTTTCAATTACAATCTCCTCTTGAAAGCTCATGTAATAATAATAAATCAAAAAATTATACTGTTAATCAACAACAAAATTCATCTTTTCCTTTAGCTGTGGTTTCAGATACACCACAAATAGTATGCAAAAAATGCAAAAATGTAGGACACCATTTTCGTAACTGTCAAATTATTAAACATCCTATCTGTTTTAAATGTAATAAACAAAATGTATGGACGAGAGATTGCTGTGGTGTTGTACTGCCTCCACAAACTGAGTCTTATATTAATGTCTCAAAAAATGCTTCAAATAATAAAAAATGTAATTAAAAAAACGGGCAGGAACCCAGGGACGGTCCAGCTCAAAGTTAAGTTATGCTGATCCCGTTGCCTGGGGAGAATATTTAAAATTTGTGAAACTGTTTTTGTCTACAGCCAATGTAGCACCGGTTATATGGGCTCGTAATGATGATAGGAGACCATTTTTAAAATTTTATATAAAAAATGCTCTATATAATGGATTGCTTGATAATGGTGCGTCTGTCTCATGTTTAAATAGTAAATATTTACAATATTTTATTAATCAAGGTTATGTTGTTGAACATATCAATACTCGTATTGCTACTGCAAATAAGCAATTTCAGTCAATTACAAAAATGATCACCTTACCTGTCACGGTCGATGGTCAAACTGAATTAGTTAATTTTTTTATAGTTCAAGATTTGTCACCTGATTTTATTTTAGGTATAGATTGCTGGGTACAGTTTAATCTGGCCCCAAACTTATTTAAAAATGTCTTTATAAAAGGTAAAGAAAATAATGTTCATCATGTTGCCTCTATAAATACTCCTGAAAATTTATCTTCTGAGCAGCTTAAAAGATTGCAAATTGTTATAAAAGATTATGAAAATATTTCATTCGAAAAGAAAGGTCTTGGTAGAACCCACTTAGTAGAACATAAAGTCACAACGACGGGACCACCTATCAAACAAAGATATTATCCGATGTCACCTGTTCGTTTGAAACAATTGGAAGAGGAATTGGACATGATGCTTAAACTTAATGTAGTACAACCCTCTGTTTCAGCATGGTCGAACCCCGTGGTCATGGTTGCGAAGAAAGACGGGACTGCCAGGTTCTGTTTAGATTCTAGGAAGTTAAATGAAGTTACGGTAAGAGATTCATACCCATTGCCTCATATACAGTCAATTTTACAAAACTTAAATGGTGCTAAGTTTATTAGTTCCCTAGATTTAGCTAAAAGTTTTTGGCAAATCAGGTTGGAAGAGTCTTCCCGTGAAAAGACCAGTTTCGTAGTACCGGGACGAGGTCTATTTGAATTTGTAGTAATGCCATTTGGTTTAAAAAATAGTAGTGCTCAACAGCAGCGTCTGTCTGAACAATTATTTAATTATGAATTTGAAAAATCTGTATTTGTATTTGTTGATGACATAATCATTATGTCACCTGATTTTGACTCTCATATTGCAACCTTAAATGCTGTTTTGAAGAAGTTAAAAGATGCTAATTTGACTATAAATTTGAAAAAATGTGAATTCTGTAGAAAAGAATTAAAATATTTAGGTTACGTTGTAGATGGTCAAGGTCTACGTACAGACCCCCAAAAAATTGAATCCATTGAAAAATTTCCACGTCCTAAATGTGCAAAGGACGTACGTTCGTTCGTTGGTCTAGCATCTTATTATCGTAGATTCATCAAAAATTTTTCAGCCTTATCAGCGCCATTAACCAAACTCACAGGTGGTAAAAAGGGTGTTAGTAATTTTGCATGGTCTGATGAAGCGGAATCCGCATTCATCTCACTCAAGCAAGCCTTAATCACTGCTCCAGTGCTTGCAAATCCTGATTTTTCTCTTCCCTTTGAGTTACACACTGATGCCAGCACCATTGGTCTTGGCGCAGTGCTGTCTCAGATTCAAAATGGTGAAGAACATGCTATTGCATATTATTCCCGTACTCTAACGAAAGCTGAAAGTTCATATGCTATTACTGAACTGGAATTACTCTCAGTGTTAGAGTCAATTAGACACTTCAAACCGCATATTGTGCACAATTCAAAGTCATTACTGATCATTATAGTCTGAAGTGGTTGACCACTTTACAGAATCCATCTGGACGTCTAGCTAGATGGAGCACAGAGCTCTTGCAATATTCTTTTGTGGTAGAACATCGTAAAGGGAAATTCAACGTAGTGCCTGACGCTTTCTCAAGGATAGAGGTAGCTGCTTTGTCGAATAATGATGCTGAAAACATAGAAAATTCAGAATCCTCAGAGGATTCTTGGTATGACAGAGTTCTTAAAAACTGTCAAGATAGGCCGCAGGAGTTTCCTAATTTCTGCGTACGAGATGGTAAATTATTTCGCAATTCTAAAGTCAAATATGCACTTTTACAAGAGTTCTCTTGGAAAATTGTACCCACTAAAACACAAAGAATCTCAATAATTAAAGCTCATCATGATGATGAAAATTCTGCTCATCTGGGCATTTTTAAAACATATAAAAAAATTCAACTCATGTATTACTGGCCTAAAATGTTCATAGATGTCAAAGACTATATAAATAAATGTGTTAATTGTAAAATGTTTAAGCACTACCAGCAAAAACCTGTAGGTTTAATGTCAAATAATAAAAAGGTAGAGAGGCCGATGAAAATGTTATCGTTAGATTTAGTGGGGCCCATTCCTAGATCGAAAGCTGGAAATATTTATATTTTTTCTGTGTTAGATGTCTTTACAAAGTTTATTTGGTTATTTCCTATAAAAAAGCTAATGCTGAGTGTATAACGAGGGCGTTGGAAAATCATAGATTTTTGCCACATGGTATTCCTTCTGTTATTATAGCAGATAATGGCGTACAATTCACGTCAAATAAATTCAAAGATTTAATTGCAAAATATAAAATTCAAAATTTACATTATACTGCTCTGTACAGTCCGCAAGTTAATACGGTGGAGCGATATCATAGGACTGCAATCACAGCCTTAGCTGGTATGGTACACGATCATCAGCGAGACTGGTGTCAGACCATCATTCCAATATCAACAGCAATGAATGGTACACCTTATTTTCTTTTTCACGGTCGTGAACAAATTTTGTCAGGTGAGATGCATCAAAGGTATCAACCTGGACCCATCTCAGTAGATGATATGCAAATAGAGAAGCCCCATGATTATGCTGAAATGCTAGATGAATTAAGAATTATTTTTTTTGAAGTTCAGAAGAATCTTATGTCAGCTTTTAAACGCAATGCCACGCTTCACGCTTTGTTAGAAACAAAATTATAGCAAAAATATCACCTGTAGTTTATACATTAGCGAATGAACAAAATAAGTCTGTAGGGAACTTTCACATCAAGGATCTCTTAAAACCAGATTAATATTAAATTTTTTTGATGTCTGTATCATCAGTATGATACAACTGTATCGTATAATTTGTATGTTTTCATTATCAATACATGACATCAATATCTGCTTAATGCTACTATCATTCTCAGGATTATAATATGTCAGATGACCAAATTAATCAAACATTGATAAATGTTTACACTGTAAATATACTGTTTTTTTTATAATGTGAAATTTCTCGAGGAACATATTGGTACTCTGATGGCATATGTTTAATATGATGGGTTCCTCGACAAATTTAAATTTGATTCTATTGTGAGGAATGCTGTGATGGAGTATTTCTTCACAATATTGAAATGTCATATACTTTTGTTTTCATTCAAATGAGTTAGTTCTATTTTTATGTCAAAATTTGTAGAGCTACATTGTACTTGCTTTTTTTATATTAAAATGTTATCCTATATTGTTTAGATGTTGGACTATAAAACTAATATTTTCCAAGGAAAATTGTTTAGTATATGTCATACAAATTGTGTTGATGGCACATAGCTCGCCACGAGATTATCTTATTGTACAACAATTGCTTGCGAGAAGGCTACTTTCCGGATTGTTGGAAAACAGGTTTAATGACTGTTATTCCCAAGCGTAGTGACCTGGATCCTTCTGACCCAAAATCATATAGACCGATTACTTTACTACCTATTTTGGGTAAGGTCTTAGAAAAGCTTATATGTCGACGCTTAGAAGATCATCTTTCCAGTACCCACCCACTGTCCGATCGTCAGTTCGGTTTTCGCGCTGGGAAATCAACGGTTGATGCTATCTTGGCTATATCTGATATTGTTAGAAGCTCTGATAGTAAATATGTTATCTCTATATCTCTTGATATTGCGGGAGCATTGGACAATGCCTGGTGGCCTCTAATTTTAAAAAAACTTCGAGACCGTAAGGTTCCTAGCAACATATATACATTAGTGAAGAGCTATTTTACTAATAGACATGTGGCCATGCCCGGGGGACAAGATTTGCACTGGCGACCAATTAGCATCGGGTGCCCTCAGGGTTCTGTTCTGGGTCCACTGTTATGGAACATCTTGTTCGACGAACTTCTATCACTTTCAACGCCTACGGGCTGCAGTATTTTGGCATATGCCGATGATGCTACAATCCTTATTCAAGGTAACACCCGAGCACTTATTGAGCGCGCAGCTACTCAGTTACTTTCTTCTGTTGCAGATTGGGGTATAAGTCATAGACTCAATTTCGCACCTAAGAAGACGTATGGGTTAGTGTTAAAAGGCATAATGAAAAGTCCTCCCTCAATCAAATTTATCAATACGCGTGTAATATTTAAGGATAGGGTCAAAGTTTTGGGTGTTACACTAGATAGAGGCCTAACTTTCCAATACCATGTTCGTGCTGTATCCGATAGTGCAAAAATAGCCTTCCAAAAGATTTCACGTCTTGCTCGAGCTAGTTGGGGCCTTAAATTTCCAGTAGCAAGACTGTTTTACAACGCTACCTTTCTGAGTATTATGTGTTATGCCGCTCCTTGTTGGGCTCATCGTTGTGAAACCCAATACATTAGACGTCTGCTGCTTTCTGGACAGCGCTTCGCTCTAATAGCTTTAGCAAAGGCTTACAGAACCTGCGCTACCGACACACTTTCTATTCTCACAGGTATGGCTCCCCTTGATCTGGAAACACAGCGACGAGCTTCAATTCACAACCTGTATAGAGGTCGAAGCTCAATTTTGGGTGGTGTTTCTCTCCCACCTGTAAATTTACCCACAGTTCGTGGAGAGATTGAGAACTTGGCCCGGAGTTCTCTTTTAGATGCTTGGCAACGTCGCTGGTCTTCTTCTTCCGTGGGCAGACTGACATTTTTATTTCTTCCTGATGTGAGGACTCGAATTTTTTCCTCGTGGATTGTTCCCGATTATTGGACCACGCAATTCCTTACTGCACACGGCAGTTTCAAAAGTTATCTCTTTCGTTTTCACTTATCCGATTCGTCCTCATGTCAACTTTGTGATAACCCTGAACAGACTTTTGAGCATATCCTATGGGAATGCACTAACTTCTCCGTGTCAACATTCCGACGAGAACTCTACGACGATGTCCGAGGGAATTTCTTTGGATCCATTGGACATGCGGACCTTGTAGCCACGAAGAGCAACTTTAGGGCTTTCAAGACTTTCTGTCTTAAATTCGGTGCACTATTATCTTCACTATCACTGAGCAGTGAGCCAGTTGTTTCAACATGATTAGCTCTCTTTGGCACATTAAGTGCAGTGTCTGCAAGGTTTTAGAGTTCTCCGGACTCTTCGTATGTTCTTTATGTGTTCTTTCAGAGTTTTGCAAGGGGCCGTTATTAGTCCCCATAAGCAGAACGGGTGGTGGTGGGGGAAGAACGGTAAATATGATCCTGAATGAAAACCTAAGTATATCAATTTGATAAAAGTTTATATGTAGAGCTCCTTTTTGTTTCATGTAGGTTACTGTATATGTAATGTTCTTGTTTATAAATACCAATTTCATATTGTAATATGAAATTGATTGTTATATGTCATGGTATAACTTAAAATGCTGAAATGTTACTATATTCTGTTTTTTTTTAATTACAATAGTAGGAAATTTATTTGGAAATTTACTCATTTTTCTACCATATAAGAGCTATATCTATGGTATCACGTGCATGTAATGCCATGGTCTTCTTCCAGATAACTGTGCCGACCAACTCAGTTATTGTAGACTGCATCTGGAGATTTAGTTTGGTCAACTTGATGTCTGATGTAATCATAACGAAGAGACACTGATCATTATCTGTCACATGAGATACATGAGGTGACACACTTGGTGTGCGATAGAAGAAATTACAAATTATTGAACGTTATAAATTTTCTCAAATCTTATCATTCTGTAGACTATTTTTATATAACCTTGCATGGACTAGTGTCCTTAATCATAACGAAGAGACACTGTCACATGAGATACATGAGGTGACACACTTGGTGTGCGATAGAAGAAATTACAAATTATTGAACGTTATAAATTTTCTCAAATCTTATCATTCTGTAGACTATTTTTATATAACCTTGCATGGACTAGTGTCCTTAATCATAACGAAGAGACACTGTCACATGAGATACATGAGGTGACACACTTGGTGTGCGATAGAAGAAATTACAAATTATTGAACGTTATAAATTTTCTCAAATCTTATCATTCTATAGACTATTTTTATATAACCTTGCATGGACTAGTGTACTTAATCATAACGAAGAGACACTGTCACATGACATACATGAGATGACACACTATGTGCGATAGAAGAAATCACAAATTATTGAACGTTACAAATTTTCTCAATTCTTGTCATTTTGTAGATTATTTTTTATATAACTTTGCAAGTACTAGTGTCCTTAATCATGACGAAGAGACACTGTTACATGACATACATGAGGAGACACACTTGCTGTGCAATAGAAAGAGTTACAATTTATTAGACGTTATAAATTTTTATTAAATTTAGTCATTAGATATTACATTTCTGATGTTTTGTCTAGCTGATGCTTTTATGTATGACATATTGGGTAATCTATCACCAAACCTGATCTCTAATACCATGATATATAACAACATTTTAGTTAAGATTGAATTCTGTTATGATCAAAATAGTGTAATGCAAATTCAATATTGGACTTATATCACATTCTTGAAATATTAATTTTAAAATTGCATTATATTATTATTTGCTATGGAGAAATAAGATGCTTGTATGAAATTTTTTTTTGTTTAATATAATTTGCTATGTCTGACACATAAATCTTTCATAGGCAAATTTACATGATAGCTTTCACATTTCTTGGCTTACAATTAAGACTTACATGTATAATACCGAGCTAAGCTCAAAATTTGATATGATGACTATGATGCTGTATTAACTGGGAAAATATTCTGAACTTTAAATTTTCCCTATGATGAAATTTTATCGTGAGTTGAGGTGTTTATAGGATGGACTCACGATAACTGTATCACGCTTGAAGATACATGGTATCTGAGTGATTCTGTTTCCACATGATAGCCTCTTCCGCAGATTCTAGCTTACCTACAATGAGAATTAGCACACATGATAGCTAATCCAAGCTCACAATATGGAGACAAGATAAAAATCTAAGATGGGGTTTCCTTAATTTTCCATCGATTTAAAAAAAAATAATGAACGCTTCTCGGGAGTGTCATTGAAGGGGTTAAATAATCAAACGTGAGTGGACTGAAAACGTTCACCACTAGATCTGTAAATACTGTATTATAATTGTTATTACGTCTGTTTTATGAACAGAGGGGTTTCATTTAAATGAATAGTTAATCTTGACAGCAAGTATGTCAAAATTTGGAATTTTTATTTAATATGAATATTTTCTGTTTCAGCTAGTTTAAGAATTTTATATATTTTTATGGTGGATAATTTTTGCTATTTTTTATTATGTAACTGTTCCAGATCTGCCACCAGTTATTTAAATGACGAGGATATGTCGTTATCAGCGACATAGACTTATGTCATTTGAACTCTATACATTTGGTTCAAATATTTTCCTTATCCTTAAATTGTAGGTGTTCTTCCTCGCGGGATTCGGTTGAGTTGGGGAACATGGGACTTATGCCAGTTATATTTACTAATTTTTGTTTTCAAATTTACTAACAAAACATTTTTTTTTCTCTTTTTTTTTGTTAACAGAGGAGGTACTGTGACGTTATTTTGTATCTGCACGTCACTACTTGATTATTTTAATTTAAATTTTTATAAAAATATCTTAAGCGAACGCACCTCGCAATATTTGAAAATATTTCTAACAAGTTGTAAGGCGAACGCAGCCGTGAACGGATTAGATAGGCGGATCGAGGTATCTATGCCTTCCTTTTCAACGCTGACAGCCGACACGATGTGTCACATAGCGCCAAAGAGCATGATACCCAGCAAAGACTGGAAATTTAAATTTAAAGGAGGCTGGGTAAGTTCTTTATTTAGTTTCATCGATCCTCGTCTATATAAAATATCTGGCATGAGTCACGTTCGCTAATTTAACTGAATTCTTGCAGGAAATATAACCGCCTCCTTTCCTTACCCTTCTTTTCTTTTCTTTCTTTCCGTTCATGCTTTCTTTTATGATTCTTCAATGTTGGTGAACTTTGCTATTTATACCATTGATGATGGAAAATGGATAATTTTTAATATCATGGTAGGTGCATAACTTATATTTGCACATCATGACTTTATAAATGACTGTAAAATACCTGTAAATTGGACTTCTGATCGACGTAAATACTACGATGGTAGTTTTCATCTCAATAATTGTACCCACTGACTATCCTCAAGAAGATGCAAATTCACAAAACTGATTCATTATTAATTGATTATAAAAAAAATATGAAATATTGATATTATTTGAAAATTTAGATTCAATCTGTTTAATTATGTCATGTTTGATATTTCTTTTTTTATTATACATCGCATGGTTTAAAAAAATATTTGAAAACTTGTAAATTATAATTTAAGGATTAATTTGTTTTATCAAAATGTCAAATATTTAGATTAGTTCAGGTAGCGTAGATAATTTCATCATGTTTAGATCACTCCCTGCCAACCATGATATCAATAAATTATGATTTCTTTGTATTTATGCGTTTCTTTCATCACTTAGTCTTCCCCACATCATATCTGACTCAGCTTTTTCATATTTTCATTACTGTTTTATTGAATAGAAAATTCTTATTTAATACTTAAATATATTTCTTTTGTGTCTTAATCAATAAACAACACGCTCTGAGATACTGAGATATTTGCATTATTTTTATATGAGTCTCATTGCAATATCGCTGACTGCTGGTGGTAAGGTTTTATGGTGAGTATAATTTTAGCTTCTCTATTTTTTTTTCATAAACCACCATACCTTGCAATATACATATACATATACCTACGATCGATATATACTTTACACGGATTACACGGAATTTTATACACTCCGTGTGATTCAAGTGGAACTGAGTCTTTTGGGTTTCGTAAGAAGGTGGATATTTTATTTTCGGTCTTAAAAATTGTTTTTATATTGTTTTTCTCGAGGAGGCGGCTTAGTTTGTCTGTTGCACCTTTAATATATGGCAGGAATGCTATTGACGTTGGTTTAGGTTCTGGTTTCTTAATATTTTTATTATTATAGCGTCTAATGGATTGATCAATGCGTGACTTGGAGAAACCATTCGATATGAGAGCATTTTTAAGACTGTTTAGTTAGTTATTAATGTTGTTTGTATCTGATAATCTGAAGGACCGGGTAACTAGCGTGTTTATTACTGAGGATAATTGAGCAGGGCTATGGTTGAACTTAGAGTTTAAATATCTGTCGGTATGGGTAGGCTTTCTGTAAACCGTGTGACCGAGTGTGCCGTCGTCATTTTTGATTACAAGGACATCCAAGAAAGGCAGGCAATTATTTTCCTCGACCTGCATAGTGAACTGAATATCGGTGTGGAAACTATTAATGTAATTAAGAAATTCGTTCAGTTTATCGCCACGGTGGAGCCATATTACAAAAATGTCGTCGACATATCTCCGCCATAAAAGTGGTTTTAGATCAGTATCTTTTAAAATATTAATTTCTAAGAAGGTCATAAAAATATTGGCAATAACCGGACTAAGTGATGAGCTCATCTGGGCACCTTCTGTTTGTTTGTAAATTTTGTCTTCGAACTGAAAATAAGTAAAATAAAATAAATTAAAACAAATAACTTTGTTTACTTCTACTACTGTAAACACCTTTAATTTATGAAAGGGGTTATAACGTTTTCGAGCGTGTGCTCATCCTCAGTAACCACTTATTACTAACTTAAAACTAATGACAGACTACTTAACTATGTTGGCGGGCGGACGGAGGAAGAAGGGGGTGGTGGATGGGGGGGGGTGATAGTGGGTGTGGTTAATATTTTTATAAGGGGAGAATTTATTAGTGGGTGTTGTATATTTAAAATTTGGTTTTTGGGGGCTCTATTTATTTCGATTGATTCTAGAATATCTAATTTTTTCCCCTTATTACACCTATGTAAAATTTCTACGTCTCTGAAGTCGAATGTATGTCCTGTGTCTGGCGTGGTCCGCGATATCTGAGTTGATAGAAAAGTTTTTTATTGCCTTTATATGTTCAGAAATCCTGGTTTTTATTTTCCTTCCACTTTGTCCGATGTACTGGTTTTCACAATTGTGACAATTTAATTTATAGACCCCACTATTGTTCAGCACACTAATTTTTGTTTTATTGTTCAATATATATTTTTTGATACTATTATCCGTGTATAGTGCAGGTTTAATTTTCATATCTTTACATATGTTTAGTAAATTTGAAGTAAGTTTTCCTGTGTATAAAATTCTTCTCCAAGGTTTATCTTCTTGATGGTCAAATACTCGATAATACACAAATTTATTGATGGCCGACTCTTGTTCTTTTTTACGAATCTTTTTGACGATCAGTTTTTCATCAAAACCATTGTTTTTTGCGATTGTTTTGATCGTTTCTACTTCTGTGTTGTAATTTTTTGTTGTCAGGGGTAGCGATGTGAGTCTGTGGATCATCGAGTTAAACGCTGCCATTTTTTGGGATAATGGGTGGCAAGATTCTGCATGTATGATGTTGTCTGCATATGTTTCTTTTCTGTATATCTTAAATATGAATTTTCCATTTTCAATTGATATTGTTGTATCTAAGAAATTTAATGTGTTATTATCTCCTATTTCACAAGTAAATTCTATTTTGTGATGTTGGGCATTAAACAATTTTAACAAATTGGTTAATTGTCTTTTGGACCCTTTAAATGTAAAAAATACATCGTCGACATACCTCTGATAAAAATAAATGTTTTGTACCAATTGATTCGTTGATGATAGAATTTTGTTTTCAAGGTTATCCATAAATATGTCTGCGAGTAACGGGGATAATGGATTGCCCATGGGGAGTCCGTTAGTCTGTGTGTAGTATTCTTCTTTGAAGCAGAAATAATTTTGGTGAATGGATACATGTATCATAGTATATATATCGTTTTTAAGGATACTATCTTCACATTTTTCTTCTAAAATTTCTTTTAAGTATTGTAATGCTTCTTGAACTGGAACGTTTGTAAATAAACTTTTTACGTCGAACGATACAAGAGTGCTGTTTTCTGGAGGTATGTTATGTTGTAAATTGTTACAGAATTCTATTGAATTTTTAATTGCATACTTTGGTTTAAACTGAGTAACTTTTAAAAACAAATCGTTAACATATTTGGATACCAGGTATGACGGTGCATTTATGTAGGATACCACAGGTCTCATTGGATTATTTTCTTTATGAATCTTGGAAAGTCCATATAATTGTGGGGATTTTGGGTTCATTGTTATATATTTATATGATCTATGTTTGTCTATTGTTTTTGATTTCTTGAGTGTTTCTTTTATTTGTTTTTGGTATTTTTCGGTGGGGTCTTCGGGTATTTTCTCAAATGTTGTATTGTCGGTGATTATGTCGTAAATTTTATTGTTATAGTCGGATTTGTAAAGGATAACGATTGAATTTCCTTTGTCTGCTTTGGTACATACTAAATCTTTTTCTTTTATTATTTGTACGAACTCTTTCATTGTCTTCTGGTAATTATTGTTACTTAGATATTTTTGGTTTTTATTTAGTTTTTCAATGAATTTGGCGCATTTGTGTTTATTTAAATCATCTAATGCTATGTCTAGGTCGATAATCAGGTTTTGTAAACAGTGTTTATTATGCATCGGATCAATATTAAATTTGGCCCCCTTCTCCAGTAGTTTGATGTGTTTTTCTTCAAAGGTTTCATTTGTACAGTTGACAACACGATGATGGAATTTTATTGAATCATTGTTGTTGTTGTTTTTTGTGTTTTTATTTGTTTTTGATGCTTGGATTAGGTTCTTCAGTTTCTTATCCAAAGTTTTCTTTTTTAAGCTTGCGTGTAAACTTATCTGTTCATATATTTTATCTTCAATTATGTCCCATTCCACTGGATGTAATTCTGATGTAAGTTGATTATGCAGGAAAAAAATGTATTTCTTCAAGTCATTTTGTATTGTAAAAGCATTTTTAATTTCTTTTTTCATCCACACTATTTGACCAATTTCTTTTGCTTCACAAGCTGATTTTGAACTATTTTTGCACTTTAATAAACAATATTTTGGAAACACTTTATTTTTAAGACACTTTTGATTGAAGTAGATTTTTAGTGACAGTAGTCTGTCTTTCAGTCTTAACTTAAGTAACTTCCTCACTTTCATTGCCGTACAAGCTGATAACAATTCTTCGAATTTTTCGTGAGAAACTTTGTAGAAGTTCATTTTAAATAAAATAAAATAAATTAAAACAAATAACTTTGTTTACTTCTACTACTGTAAACACCTTTAATTTATGAAAGGGGTTATAACGTTTTCGAGCGTGTGCTCATCCTCAGTAACCACTTATTACTAACTTAAAACTAATGACAGACTACTTAACTATGTTGGCGGGCGGACGGAGGAAGAAGGGGGTGGTGGATGGGGGGGGGTGATAGTGGGTGTGGTTAATATTTTTATAAGGGGAGAATTTATTAGTGGGTGTTGTATATTTAAAATTTGGTTTTTGGGGGCTCTATTTATTTCGATTGATTCTAGAATATCTAATTTTTTCCCCTTATTACACCTATGTAAAATTTCTACGTCTCTGAAGTCGAATGTATGTCCTGTTAGTCTGGCGTGGTCCGCGATATCTGAGTTGATAGAAAAGTTTTTTATTGCCTTTATATGTTCAGAAATCCTGGTTTTTATTTTCCTTCCACTTTGTCCGATGTACTGGTTTTCACAATTGTGACAATTTAATTTATAGACCCCACTATTGTTCAGCACACTAATTTTTGTTTTATTGTTCAATATATATTTTTTGATACTATTATCCGTGTATAGTGCAGGTTTAATTTTCATATCTTTACATATGTTTAGTAAATATGTAAAGATATGAAAATTAAACCTGCACTATACACGGATAATAGTATCAAAAAATATATATTGAACAATAAAACAAAAATTAGTGTGCTGAACAATAGTGGGGTCTATAAATTAAATTGTCACAATTGTGAAAACCAGTACATCGGACAAAGTGGAAGGAAAATAAAAACCAGGATTTCTGAACATATAAAGGCAATAAAAAACTTTTCTATCAACTCAGATATCGCGGACCACGCCAGACTAACAGGACATACATTCGACTTCAGAGACGTAGAAATTTTACATAGGTGTAATAAGGGGAAAAAATTAGATATTCTAGAATCAATCGAAATAAATAGAGCCCCCAAAAACCAAATTTTAAATATACAACACCCACTAATAAATTCTCCCCTTATAAAAATATTAACCACACCCACTATCACCCCCCCCCATCCACCACCCCCTTCTTCCTCCGTCCGCCCGCCAACATAGTTAAGTAGTCTGTCATTAGTTTTAAGTTAGTAATAAGTGGTTACTGAGGATGAGCACACGCTCGAAAACGTTATAACCCCTTTCATAAATTAAAGGTGTTTACAGTAGTAGAAGTAAACAAAGTTATTTGTTTTAATTTATTTTATTTTATTTAAAATGAACTTCTACAAAGTTTCTCACGAAAAATTCGAAGAATTGTTATCAGCTTGTACGGCAATGAAAGTGAGGAAGTTACTTAAGTTAAGACTGAAAGACAGACTACTGTCACTAAAAATCTACTTCAATCAAAAGTGTCTTAAAAATAAAGTGTTTCCAAAATATTGTTTATTAAAGTGCAAAAATAGTTCAAAATCAGCTTGTGAAGCAAAAGAAATTGGTCAAATAGTGTGGATGAAAAAAGAAATTAAAAATGCTTTTACAATACAAAATGACTTGAAGAAATACATTTTTTTCCTGCATAATCAACTTACATCAGAATTACATCCAGTGGAATGGGACATAATTGAAGATAAAATATATGAACAGATAAGTTTACACGCAAGCTTAAAAAAGAAAACTTTGGATAAGAAACTGAAGAACCTAATCCAAGCATCAAAAACAAATAAAAACACAAAAAACAACAACAACAATGATTCAATAAAATTCCATCATCGTGTTGTCAACTGTACAAATGAAACCTTTGAAGAAAAACACATCAAACTACTGGAGAAGGGGGCCAAATTTAATATTGATCCGATGCATAATAAACACTGTTTACAAAACCTGATTATCGACCTAGACATAGCATTAGATGATTTAAATAAACACAAATGCGCCAAATTCATTGAAAAACTAAATAAAAACCAAAAATATCTAAGTAACAATAATTACCAGAAGACAATGAAAGAGTTCGTACAAATAATAAAAGAAAAAGATTTAGTATGTACCAAAGCAGACAAAGGAAATTCAATCGTTATCCTTTACAAATCCGACTATAACAATAAAATTTACGACATAATCACCGACAATACAACATTTGAGAAAATACCCGAAGACCCCACCGAAAAATACCAAAAACAAATAAAAGAAACACTCAAGAAATCAAAAACAATAGACAAACATAGATCATATAAATATATAACAATGAACCCAAAATCCCCACAATTATATGGACTTTCCAAGATTCATAAAGAAAATAATCCAATGAGACCTGTGGTATCCTACATAAATGCACCGTCATACCTGGTATCCAAATATGTTAACGATTTGTTTTTAAAAGTTACTCAGTTTAAACCAAAGTATGCAATTAAAAATTCAATAGAATTCTGTAACAATTTACAACATAACATACCTCCAGAAAACAGCACTCTTGTATCGTTCGACGTAAAAAGTTTATTTACAAACGTTCCAGTTCAAGAAGCATTACAATACTTAAAAGAAATTTTAGAAGAAAAATGTGAAGATAGTATCCTTAAAAACGATATATATACTATGATACATGTATCCATTCACCAAAATTATTTCTGCTTCAAAGAAGAATACTACACACAGACTAACGGACTCCCCATGGGCAATCCATTATCCCCGTTACTCGCAGACATATTTATGGATAACCTTGAAAACAAAATTCTATCATCAACGAATCAATTGGTACAAAACATTTATTTTTATCAGAGGTATGTCGACGATGTATTTTTTACATTTAAAGGGTCCAAAAGACAATTAACCAATTTGTTAAAATTGTTTAATGCCCAACATCACAAAATAGAATTTACTTGTGAAATAGGAGATAATAACACATTAAATTTCTTAGATACAACAATATCAATTGAAAATGGAAAATTCATATTTAAGATATACAGAAAAGAAACATATGCAGACAACATCATACATGCAGAATCTTGCCACCCATTATCCCAAAAAATGGCAGCGTTTAACTCGATGATCCACAGACTCACATCGCTACCCCTGACAACAAAAAATTACAACACAGAAGTAGAAACGATCAAAACAATCGCAAAAAACAATGGTTTTGATGAAAAACTGATCGTCAAAAAGATTCGTAAAAAAGAACAAGAGTCGGCCATCAATAAATTTGTGTATTATCGAGTATTTGACCATCAAGAAGATAAACCTTGGAGAAGAATTTTATACACAGGAAAACTTACTTCAAATTTACTAAACATATGTAAAGATATGAAAATTAAACCTGCACTATACACGGATAATAGTATCAAAAAATATATATTGAACAATAAAACAAAAATTAGTGTGCTGAACAATAGTGGGGTCTATAAATTAAATTGTCACAATTGTGAAAACCAGTACATCGGACAAAGTGGAAGGAAAATAAAAACCAGGATTTCTGAACATATAAAGGCAATAAAAAACTTTTCTATCAACTCAGATATCGCGGACCACGCCAGACTAACAGGACATACATTCGACTTCAGAGACGTAGAAATTTTACATAGGTGTAATAAGGGGAAAAAATTAGATATTCTAGAATCAATCGAAATAAATAGAGCCCCCAAAAACCAAATTTTAAATATACAACACCCACTAATAAATTCTCCCCTTATAAAAATATTAACCACACCCACTATCACCCCCCCCCATCCACCACCCCCTTCTTCCTCCGTCCGCCCGCCAACATAGTTAAGTAGTCTGTCATTAGTTTTAAGTTAGTAATAAGTGGTTACTGAGGATGAGCACACGCTCGAAAACGTTATAACCCCTTTCATAAATTAAAGGTGTTTACAGTAGTAGAAGTAAACAAAGTTATTTGTTTTAATTTATTTTATTTTATTTAAAATGAACTTCTACAAAGTTTCTCACGAAAAATTCGAAGAATTGTTATCAGCTTGTACGGCAATGAAAGTGAGGAAGTTACTTAAGTTAAGACTGAAAGACAGACTACTGTCACTAAAAATCTACTTCAATCAAAAGTGTCTTAAAAATAAAGTGTTTCCAAAATATTGTTTATTAAAGTGCAAAAATAGTTCAAAATCAGCTTGTGAAGCAAAAGAAATTGGTCAAATAGTGTGGATGAAAAAAGAAATTAAAAATGCTTTTACAATACAAAATGACTTGAAGAAATACATTTTTTTCCTGCATAATCAACTTACATCAGAATTACATCCAGTGGAATGGGACATAATTGAAGATAAAATATATGAACAGATAAGTTTACACGCAAGCTTAAAAAAGAAAACTTTGGATAAGAAACTGAAGAACCTAATCCAAGCATCAAAAACAAATAAAAACACAAAAAACAACAACAACAATGATTCAATAAAATTCCATCATCGTGTTGTCAACTGTACAAATGAAACCTTTGAAGAAAAACACATCAAACTACTGGAGAAGGGGGCCAAATTTAATATTGATCCGATGCATAATAAACACTGTTTACAAAACCTGATTATCGACCTAGACATAGCATTAGATGATTTAAATAAACACAAATGCGCCAAATTCATTGAAAAACTAAATAAAAACCAAAAATATCTAAGTAACAATAATTACCAGAAGACAATGAAAGAGTTCGTACAAATAATAAAAGAAAAAGATTTAGTATGTACCAAAGCAGACAAAGGAAATTCAATCGTTATCCTTTACAAATCCGACTATAACAATAAAATTTACGACATAATCACCGACAATACAACATTTGAGAAAATACCCGAAGACCCCACCGAAAAATACCAAAAACAAATAAAAGAAACACTCAAGAAATCAAAAACAATAGACAAACATAGATCATATAAATATATAACAATGAACCCAAAATCCCCACAATTATATGGACTTTCCAAGATTCATAAAGAAAATAATCCAATGAGACCTGTGGTATCCTACATAAATGCACCGTCATACCTGGTATCCAAATATGTTAACGATTTGTTTTTAAAAGTTACTCAGTTTAAACCAAAGTATGCAATTAAAAATTCAATAGAATTCTGTAACAATTTACAACATAACATACCTCCAGAAAACAGCACTCTTGTATCGTTCGACGTAAAAAGTTTATTTACAAACGTTCCAGTTCAAGAAGCATTACAATACTTAAAAGAAATTTTAGAAGAAAAATGTGAAGATAGTATCCTTAAAAACGATATATATACTATGATACATGTATCCATTCACCAAAATTATTTCTGCTTCAAAGAAGAATACTACACACAGACTAACGGACTCCCCATGGGCAATCCATTATCCCCGTTACTCGCAGACATATTTATGGATAACCTTGAAAACAAAATTCTATCATCAACGAATCAATTGGTACAAAACATTTATTTTTATCAGAGGTATGTCGACGATGTATTTTTTACATTTAAAGGGTCCAAAAGACAATTAACCAATTTGTTAAAATTGTTTAATGCCCAACATCACAAAATAGAATTTACTTGTGAAATAGGAGATAATAACACATTAAATTTCTTAGATACAACAATATCAATTGAAAATGGAAAATTCATATTTAAGATATACAGAAAAGAAACATATGCAGACAACATCATACATGCAGAATCTTGCCACCCATTATCCCAAAAAATGGCAGCGTTTAACTCGATGATCCACAGACTCACATCGCTACCCCTGACAACAAAAAATTACAACACAGAAGTAGAAACGATCAAAACAATCGCAAAAAACAATGGTTTTGATGAAAAACTGATCGTCAAAAAGATTCGTAAAAAAGAACAAGAGTCGGCCATCAATAAATTTGTGTATTATCGAGTATTTGACCATCAAGAAGATAAACCTTGGAGAAGAATTTTATACACAGGAAAACTTACTTCAAATTTACTAAACATATGTAAAGATATGAAAATTAAACCTGCACTATACACGGATAATAGTATCAAAAAATATATATTGAACAATAAAACAAAAATTAGTGTGCTGAACAATAGTGGGGTCTATAAATTAAATTGTCACAATTGTGAAAACCAGTACATCGGACAAAGTGGAAGGAAAATAAAAACCAGGATTTCTGAACATATAAAGGCAATAAAAAACTTTTCTATCAACTCAGATATCGCGGACCACGCCAGACTAACAGGACATACATTCGACTTCAGAGACGTAGAAATTTTACATAGGTGTAATAAGGGGAAAAAATTAGATATTCTAGAATCAATCGAAATAAATAGAGCCCCCAAAAACCAAATTTTAAATATACAACACCCACTAATAAATTCTCCCCTTATAAAAATATTAACCACACCCACTATCACCCCCCCCCATCCACCACCCCCTTCTTCCTCCGTCCGCCCGCCAACATAGTTAAGTAGTCTGTCATTAGTTTTAAGTTAGTAATAAGTGGTTACTGAGGATGAGCACACGCTCGAAAACGTTATAACCCCTTTCATAAATTAAAGGTGTTTACAGTAGTAGAAGTAAACAAAGTTATTTGTTTTAATTTATTTTATTTTATTTAAAATGAACTTCTACAAAGTTTCTCACGAAAAATTCGAAGAATTGAAAATAAGTGTTATTTAAACAATGGTCGATTAAATTTATGACATCATTAGATAATTTCAACTTATGTAGTTTTCAATAATTCTATTGATTCTTTAATGGGAATCTTAGTAAATAACGTGTCATCTTTATTAATTTTATAGTTTGACAATGTGTTTATAAAATGTTCCGAATTTTTAACGTAAGAGTCTGATTTTTCAACATGGGGCTGTAGTTCTTTGGCAAGATATTTGGCAAGTGATTGGAGTGGAGAACCATATGAGCTAACTATGGGTCTTAAGGGGACTTCTGCTTCATGTATCTTGGGTAGGCCGTATATTTTTGGTACTCGCGATGACTTTTCTCGTGGGATAAGTTGTTTTTTAAGTTCAGAATCGAATTTAGTATTAGTATTTAAAGTAGTATTTAAAGTAGTAACAATAAGTACAATATAACTTTATACAGTAGTTAATAAAAATTATAAGTTATAAATATTATATGTCATTTGATATAAAAAATGCGACAATAATTATAATGACATATTGGCGTCAACATTTTTCCCGCCCTTAAAGGGTCACCTTTAAAAAAAGTTAAATGCGTGATGCGAATATGTATGATGCGATGCGTGGAAGTTTAAATAAAAGTGAAATGCGTGATGCAAGTATGTATGATGCGATGCGTGGAAGTTTAAATAAAAAAAGTGAAATGCGTGAGGCAAGTATGTATGTAGGATGCGATGCGTGGAAGTTTAAATAAAAAAAGTGAAATGCGTGATGCAAATATGTGTGATGTGTGATGCAATGCGTGGAATTATACATAAAAAAATATATGTAATAAAGTAAATAATGTTAAATTATCATAATATAAGATACTTAGTAATATTATATATAAAATAAAGTATACATATATACATCATATTATAATATGATGAAATTATTTTGTATTTTAAGGACTATCATTTGTTCAGATAACTCCGTATCGGTAGCGCTGATTGACAAGAAGTGTACACAGAAGAAAGGCACAATTCACATAAATCATTACGCATACCTAAGGGACGCGGTATTTTTGTTTTATTAAAGAGTGGAAGCTCTGAACAGAACATATCCCAAATATTTATGATGCGGCTGTGCGGTTTGCCATTCCAGTCTAGTCTTAATAGCCATAGCTCTTTTCTTACTAATTTAGCGAATAGAACGACAGGCGCTACTGGTCCAGTTACGTCCCATATCTTAATAACAGTAGGTAATATAGTACGTTTAATAAATTTTAAATAAGAAGCAATAAATATAAAATCAAAATTATTATTTATTTTTGAATAATTTTCGCTCAAAATCCTATGTTGTGCGGTTTTATTAAATTTATAAGGATCATTAGCACTACGAATCGCGGAAATACTATTCAAAGCATTTTTAAAGTTTCTTCATGAAGCGAAGCGTATGGCATGACCTGAACATGAGTCCAAAACAAACCCTGTTAAAGTGATATGTTGTGAACTGATTCTGTGACTTAAGGCGATTAATTATAAGTCGGAAATGACGATCATGGACATTCATTGCCACTTGCAAAAACATCAGTTTACTATCAGCGGAGAGTGCTATATGAGATAGCTGAAAATTAAAAATAATAGTAAACTGATCACCTTGTAAATCTGGACTACAATAAAGTACATCATTGAGTGATGCATTCTTGCGTAATTTGGTCGTAGACTTGACCTTTTGTGTTATTATGTAGTGCGGTATAATGATATAAGCGGGGTAAATTAAATCATAAGCGAGATAAATAAAATTATTAGCAGGATAAATTAATTTATAAGCGGGGTATGTTAAAGTATAAGCGGGATAAATTAAGTCATGAGCGGACGCGGGTGATAAATATCCTTTCTCGAGATATTTATCATATATACATAACTGCATCATACGCAGATCGAAAAAGGTATTCACTCTCAATCCTTTCCAAAGATAGAGTGAGCGGTACAGCGGATTGCGATTTATAAATTTGCCAGAAACCATTATTTGACATATTTATATCAAATTCGATAAAGTCAAATACTGTGGTACAGCAGGCTATAGTTAAATTTTCTTGGTTAAATAAAGCGGGAACAGTTTCCATAATAACGTAACTGATTGTAATCTGTATAGTGCGCAGAATTACAGGGGAATGGAAAAGTAACACGAAGACATCGATAGGTATTGAAAGTAAATTATTGTTAATTTTATCGACGAGCGACGTAATATTATATTTTATGTCTTTATTGTATTTCGATGAGAATTGAAAATAAACAAATTTATTTGTATATTTATTAGAGGCACCGATACCTCGAACCGATATATTATTTAGGTAAATATTTAATTTCAGTTTATTATAAAACTCTGATGTCACAAAGTTACTATGAGATGCACCATCTAATAAGCAACTAATGTTATGTTTAACATCATGAGCGTCATAAACAGATTCGACTGTCGTTGTGAGAAATGAAGTTGTGTTCTCGTTACGTTGGGCGCTAAGTGTGCGATTATCGTTTGATATATTCACACTAGCGTGCGACAATGCGTTAAGCGAGCAGAGCGAGTTATATTCAACTGTCGAAGTAAATACAATTGCAGCGACATGCAGGTCGTGCAGATGCGATAGAGATGGCTGTTCAACTGATAACTGGGTAAACAAAGACAGGCACGCGGTAAAGGACGTCAAACTGATCACGGGTGCGGAATTATGAGAAGTAGATGACCTATCTGCGGTGTAACGTTATTTATTATCATATGATAAATACGTTCCCTTCTTAGAAAAAATAAATATTCTTACGTTTTAAGAAACTCTCCGAACGCCGATCCTGATAGTTATCTATTAAATTTATTTTTGCACCACAAACGCTGTCTGTGGTCTTCCATCTCTGTCACGCACGCACTGAGTTTTATCCCGTCCTTTTCACTCAGACGCTTCGCATTCTAGAACCGTCTGTCCGCCATCTTGCTAATTCGCTCGCAACGGTCAACTTGTTTTTCTCTATCAATATGTTTTTATACGAATATATTTGCTTACGAGCCCAAAGTCAGTTATTATTTAAGTATCTGTGACCAAAACCTTGTGATAGTGATACGTACGCCTTTCCTCAGTGACTTTTACGTGTTGTGATGGGCTCCACCCTAACCTGAACTAAAATATCGTCCTAAACTATTTTTCTGTGGATCCATAACCTCCTAAACTAGCTAGCTGAACTACCTATTAAAAATCTAACGTCTATTTCCTAGTACTATAGCTAATTTCCCTAACTAGTTTATCCTCTACCTGTAAGGTAAATCTAGAATTTATTACATCTATTTGAATATTCTTTATTGAATGATTCTATCATGAAAGAACATCGTATTATTCTATCTTATTTCGCTAATTTTATATGTTTTTCAACGGATTTTGGCCAATGATCGTCTAGTGATTACTATCATTATTCACGTTAAAAAGGACCCTTTACGTTGTGTTTTATTTACGAGTTATAAACAGACGAATATTTATAATAAAATTTATATATATTATATTAATAATTAATAGATTAATAGACTCCACGACTGTTGAAAGATAATTAATCATTATATACAAAGTTATAACTACAGAATAATTAAATTCGTATAATGTAATGATGAAAATTCGATTCTCAACCCAAATTATGTAACTTAATTGTTACTCAATTTGATCGATATAAGTATATTAATATACCTACAGAATAAATAGGATGACGAAAAATTATCATAAAACAAATTCATTTGATTCTCATAAAAAAACATAAATAAAATTCAATAGAAAACACGATATATGCTTATTAACGCTTTTTCACACTCATGGAGGTTAGTAAATAACGAAATTCAGTTTTCCTACCTTTTCGTGTATCCTGCTGTAATGAAAACATATCAAAACAATACCAAAATACATTATATAACAAAAGGCAATATTTATATGCAATCGACGATCTTTCCATGAGTGTGACGTAAATAGTTTTATATCAAATTTTGTTAGATGTCCAATATATCTTTATAATGTTAGTCTTCAGGACACGAATTTTCCTTCTACAGTAACAGATTGAAACATGAATATTTTGATTACTTTAGATAAAATGGTTATTTCAAGACACATAGGGTGATACTTTGATTTCCATTAGCGATGTCTTAGTGACATTTTAAGGCTTCTACAAAATGGGCTAATAAAGTTTTGTGTTTTTCACTCGATTTTCATACTTCATCTGACATTTTAAGGTTAGGGAAATTCAGATTTTCAAGAAGATCATGCTAATTTTTCATGCTTCATGCAGTTTGAAAGGCCCCAGTACACGCCTTTCTACGTCTCAAAACACCGACAATCAATACTTTTTGAGTCCGAGTGCACTAGACTACGAATTAATAGACTATCTGTAAAACATGCATTACTATATATATATATATATATATATATATATATATATATATATATATATATATATATATATATATATATATATATATATATATATATATATATATATATATATATATATATATATATATATATATATATATATATATATATATATATATATATATATATATATATATATATATATATATATATATATATATATATATATATATATATATATATATATATATATATATATATATATATATATATATATATATATATATATATATATATATATATATATATATATATATATATATATATATATATATATATATATATATATATATATATATATATATATATATATATATATATATATATATATATATATATATATATATATATATATATATATATATATATATATATATATATATATATATATATATATATATATATATATATATATATATATATATATATATATTTTCAAGGACTTAACGAAAAGCACGCGCGCGACACACGTCTACTCACACTGAAAGCTCACCGTCAAGCCTGGTGATATTCAGGCGAAACGTCGGAAGACAAATGGTCTTAGTCAAGACCTACTGACACGGGAAAACCGAGATAAAAATATTATAACATATTTCACCCGTGAAAACATCAAATATAACATATATATATATATATATATATATATATATATATATATATATATATATATATATATATATATATATATATATATATATATATATATATATATATATATATATATATATATATATATATATATATATATATATATATATATATATATATATATATATATATATATATATATATATATATATATATATATATATATATATATATATATATATATATATATATATATATATATATATATATATCTCCAACATACTTCAGCTGCGATAGGGACATTTCGACCCTTGAAATGTCGCTAACCCCACAACTCTAGTGTTCATTTATTCATTTATTTATCTATATGACAAATAAACAAATAAATAAACGATATATGAAGTAATTCGAAGAAAGGAACCAATGGTCAGTTGGTTATGTCTTTTGAGACATCAAAGGTAGAAGGACTTGGTAAATTAGATTAGTATTATATTAGATTAGTGAAGTATTTTACCACGATAGTCGATAAATATAATACTGGTATTAAGGACAGGAAATAACACTAATTAATTTTCTACGAGATAGGATAACTTATCAATTTAACATGCATTTATAGGAAAGGAGTTATTGAGTTTTGTTAGTATTATAATGCTATTAGTAATTTAAATAAAGAAATAATTTATGAATCACTAAATTCTACATGCACACAATTTTTATGGAATTAGGATTATACAAGTTTACTTCATTTCACTCTGTCAGTTATAAAAACACAATACTTCAAATATAAAATTAATAAAATATAGAAAAATTTCAAATAGGTTATAATGTTTAAAATAAGATTATGTTTATTCAAATTGTACTTGAAAGAAAATTCAAAATAGTTTAAAAATGATTATATTTTCCAATTTATATTAAATTTTTCATGTATTCTCATCTTATTACGTCAAAAGAAAATAATTAAATTGTTAGTAAATAATAAAAAAAAAAACTCATCGATCTCCTGCGAAGCTCTGGTAGTATAGCGCCTTCCAAAATATTACTATTTCGTTTAAATATTTATCGACCGAAATTTTGTAATTTTTAAGATATAGAAAAATAAATGAGAAAGAAATAAATATGATTTTAGAGTCCAATGATGATCATCCTCGTTCCACAAATAAACACTGATTATTAAATGAGAATTAATTTAATTTATTTTTAAACGAGCTAATTATTAATGAATACTGTATTACTGGATTCAAAACAAAGACCAAAAAATGAATTCCAGGAGCTTCGCACGTACCCCCGTCATTCACCAAGATCTGCCAGTAAGTGTCTCCGCCACCCACTAATCAACATACTTAAAGACAAATTTCTCTCCCCTCCGATTCCAGATAGGTACACTAATACAATTCCCACATGTACCTTGGACTTGCATCAACAAACTTAACGAATAGTTCAAAGCTACCAACAATGACACCAAAATATATTCCATATTAATTTAGTAAGTAGATATTATAATATTCTTCATCGACTTCAACAAAGAACTCCCATAAAGTGTACAATTCCAATTTAATATTATCAAATACCTATATTTATCATACTTTAATAATAATAATATATATACACATATGTGCATATTAAAATTATAAAGTCATCACATTACTCCCCTTGGAAGGCGATTTTCAAATCAAATAACTATACCAATGTATTTTATAATCGTCTTACATAACGAAATAGAAATTTTAATCAGAAAAATGATGAAGAAGACGACTCGAATACCTCAAACAATAATAGACTATATGCACCATATAAGAAAACAAATAATTAATCGAATCAAATAGAGTCATCACAGTGTGTAATTAAAAATGTAACCTCAATGGATACCAAAGCCAACGGTTCCAACAGAAAAAGTGTCTTGTTTTATAATCAAAACCAACTATAATCATCATAATTATACAGTGAGTGCAATTCCTATGCAGACCTTCAACTATATTTATTGAAGACGTCACTCTCTATCTTCAATTCTAACTGCAATTCTACCTAACCACGAAGTCGACGATTTCGTCATGTTACAAATACAAATTCTGCTTTCAACACGACCGTTATGTCCTCAATTGTGCACATGTGTCTATAGTTTGTGTACTGATACCAAAAAAAAATGATTTATACTCGAATATACTAGACTATTGACGTATATTTCTTGTCGCTAAGCTCTCCTCCGAACTTTATCTACCTTCAGTTTGAATATAATGAAGACCTTTCGAGGCACCGACTCCACCCATTGGAATAGTGCGCCCATATTTTCGATTCGCTATATCCAAGCCACCACTGCTCGTTGGAAGCTGTTCTTTTCTGATTACCCTCACCTGTACGAGATCTAAGCGGATGTCTGTGAGCCAACCCCTGCCGACATCTTTCTCCGACTCTTCAGGATACCCCAACCGATCGAGACAGCTGAGTTACCTCTAACCTCGATGTCTGTTATTCCACAACGAGCGCCCCTTTTGTCGACACCTGTCACCTCTTTTGAAATACCTGGACCTAGGAAGTTTTTCCCGGTCCACATACTCTTCGGAAATGGTCAGATCTTTTATTTTTAACTGTTATTTTTCTTCGTGAACTAATTATACCAAAGGTCAACTCTCGTAGTAACTCGAAGTTTCTTTTATAAAGTTTGCCTGTGTAAATTCATTGTATTTTGAATCATAAGTTGAATAATTAAATGCTTAAATGTTATTCATTCATTCAGGCCTACTAACTGATTATGTTAACTGCATTTAACCCAAGGTTTACTATGTTTATATATTGAATTATTACCTTGATGAAACCAACACTTGATAAGACACCTCTCATATGAGCCTTACTAGATTCATTTATTCAGGCCCACTAACTGCCTATGTCAATTATGATTGTATAAAGATTCACTAGGATCATGTGTTGTACTACCTACTTTTGAATTTAACGTTTGGTAAGATTTCTATGTTCCTGTCAAAATCTAATTTCTGTTCATTCATTCATGTCTACTATTTAGGTGTGCCCATGAGTATGGACATAGCCAAGGATGTGCTTAGACGAATTATAAAATTATTAATGTAATATGTTTAACATTTGCAATGACTCTGTCTATATTTAAATTTGATGAGTTCCTTCATTCATTCATGCATACCACTTTGGTACGCCGTTCAATTTACAATTAGAGGTTTAGACCATTTGTCAAACCTCTGATATTAATTTGATCATTTGATAAATTGCTTACCTTTGAACATATTCATTCATTCATACAATTTAGAACTCGCAACAATTTACAAATTGTGACTCACCAATGCTGGTACTTATAATGTGAACTGTGTGATCTGTTTCTTTGTTTATTTATTTTACAGATCGTCTTGTCATATATTAACTTGAATGTTTTATGTAAATTTGAGTATTCATAATTGTATCCTATGTTTTATCTTCACAATATATGCGATTCAAATGACACTGGAGACTTCTAATTGACCCCGATACTTGACCCCCACCCACATATTACAAACCTTGATGATGAGAGCAACTGTTCCAGCCTGAGCTACCGGACTTCCTCATCTTTTGAATTGGATCAAGTCAACATCTAAATTAAATTCAATAATAACATGAGAAAAGGACGTTTCACGTTACAGCGGCATGCGGATGGGGGAGAGGTGGCTGCACACCTGACAGTTGCGTGAATAAAGGCGGCGGCGAGGTAAAAGATGACAAACCGAGCACCAAATTAGGAACAGCGGTTGAAGCAGATGCATTATCGGTAACATGTAGCTTGTGCGGATGCGGAATATATAGATGTTTATCTGACGGTTGCATAAATGCAGGTGATGGCGAACTAGTGTAAGTCGAACGAAGCACAAGTGCGGAATTATGTAAAGCAGTCGAAGACAATACACTGGCGTAGGCATGCGGTTTGTGCGGATGCGGGGGTGAAAACTGCTCAAATGACAGTTGGGTGAATGCAGATAGCGGCCTGATTATAGATGACAAAAAGACCTCGGAATTATGTAAAGGGGTTGAAAAATATGCACTGGTGGCGAAAACCAGTTTATGCGGATGCGAGGAAGGTAGATGCTCACCTGACGAATGCATTACTGCAGGTGGCAGCGTGGTTATGGATGACAAAAAGAGCTCGTAATTATGTAAAGCGGTTGAAAAATATGCACTGGTGCCGAAATCCAGTTTATGCGGATGCGAGGAAGGTAGATGCTCACCTGAGGATTGCATTAATCTAGGTGGCGGCATGAATATGGATGACGAACCGAATGCGGAATTATACAAATCGGTTGAAAAATATGCACGGGTCGCGAAATGCGGTTTATGCGGATGCGGGGGAGGTAACTGCTCAAGTGACAGTTGGGTAAATGCAGATGGCGGCGTGATTATGGATGTCGAACAGAGCGCAGAATCATGTAAAAGAGTCGAAGAATACACACTGGTGGCGAAATGCGGTTTATGCGGATGCGAGAGGGGACGCTGCTCACCTGATGATTGCGTAAAGTCGGGTGGCGGCGCGGTTATGGATGTCGAACAGAGCGCGAGTGCAGTAGTTGAAATAGATTCAGTATGTGGCTGATGCGGATGCGGGTTTTTTACGTCAATCAGACTTTCATCATATAAGCTATCGGGAGAATATATGTCTTTTGAATAGAAGTTCTCTTGGTCTAAAGCCGTTTTTGAGTCAGATTCAATAAGAGAAAAAACATATTTCACTCTCCAGTACATGTCTTCGAAAGAATTCCACATGTCAAACTCTGGTTCTCCATTATTCAATCGCATATTTAATATATTATACTCTTCCAGCGTTTCATCAAACTCAATACGTAGTGCGTCAATACAAACTGCGGCGGAAATTAAATTTAAATTTTCTTGTACATTCTGCACATTTGTAGAGCGATCATAAATCATTTGCAAGCACGAAAAAATATAATTCAGTTTTTCTAATGCTATTTGCAATACTAAGCTCTTATCGACGTCCATTTTAAGAATTTATATTTTCTCTAATTGCGATATATTAAAGATATACTTAAATAATAGGCACGTCAAAATATGTATAATTAAAAGATAAGCAAGTATAAAAGATAAGAATTAAATTTTATAATGTGTACATGTGTAGAAAGACGGCGCGGAAAATAAGCAAGTGGGTGATAGTAATTTAATAAATATAATTTAATAAATTATAATTACAGTAATAATAATATGTTGAGCAATAACATAAAAATATCAATTCAACAAATAATAATTTAACTTTAATTTTGAATACATAATATTAAACAGTCGGCGCAGATTCCGCTTGTTTCTTTCGGCCGAATTCTAACACGTTTTTATTGTTATCGTTGATAGAAGTAGGTACGTACTTGTTGACTCGATGCAATACGATAATATGTTTGATCGGCTTGGTTAAAACCGTTGGCGATGTAAAAAGAATTATATCAAATTGTAGGGTACTTAAAAATATAATATATTTATTTACGTGCAATATTTTAACACAAAAAATAAGGATATAAAATAAATATATATTGGGGTAGATTATGAACTAAATTCATAGTTTAAATAAGAATATAAATATATAATGCGGGTTAGGTATATAATAAACATAGGTACTTATATAGATATAATGTAGGTATAATGCGGATTAGTTATGCACTTAAAAAATAAGTGCTTATTAAATATATAGCGGAAATTTTATGTAAATGCGATTTGAACATAAATAAGTTTATATTAATAACTTATGTTTTATAAGGATGGGTTGCCTAATATTTAAAAAAAAAAAAAAACCTTTTATGTTCATTTTACTATGGCAAATAGGTATATCGTGTTGTAAATAAATGCGGTTTGAATATAAATAAGTTTAGGTATATTAATAACTATTTATATTCGTTATATAAAGGATGCGGTTAACACGACATAAATATATGCTGAGTGGATAAATTATACACAGCGGGTAGAATTATGTTTTATATTTGATGCGGAATATATTAATAGCGGGTTGATATATAAATATTAGAAAGTGAGTAATCCTTTATATAAGTTATGATACAAATAGGTACATAATGGCATATCACATAGAAAATAATTATAAAGAAGAGCGATTTAATCTGCATCTTCTGCATATAAATAAAGTAGACCTGGTAAGATTGTCGTTCTGGATTTGCGAATGTTTGTGCACGACTATATTCATGTCAGTCTGCCCAAGGCTGCCTGTTCTTACATTCGTTTGAAATCTTTCTATGTGGATATCGGCAATTTTACAGTAGAGTAAAAAACTTACAATATTACATTTTTATAATATTACATTTGAAACAGTATAAAAACACAAAGCCTCACAAGCTGATATGTTTTTTTTAATATTTTCAAAAGAAAGTTAGTTTAAATGTTATATAATAAGAATTAAATAATGCTTTTATGCTTTACTCGCCGAGTCGCCAAAATTGATATATGTGAATTTACCCTGAAGATGACAAAAATACCAACATTCTGATATATGCGTCCCTATCGTAATTAGACCTCAAATGGCACGAAGTAATAAAATCCGACACAGGGAGAGTGAGCAATTCACGTTGAACAAATGGTCCCTTTTGCATTGTGGGTCAGATTTGCTTTCCTCGCGTTGTTCCACCATTCTTTCAGCTGTCAAATATTCGAAAGTTACCTACTTTATATTTTTATCGTAATTAATATGTATTGATTTAGTTTATTTTCCAATATTTAATAACTTTATATTTTATTTTCTTTCAGAATCAAATTTTAGCCTATATAGTTACAAAAAAATGTAAGTTGAAATTTCAATTCTCGATGAATTTAGGTAAATTTTAAATCAACATCCACATATGGAAAGAACGTAGGTATTTGTTTAAAGATATTTTCATAAATGAGTTGGTGATTATTGTATTTCGGTGTACAGGTTATGTCATTCTTCTAGGAGTAGGTTAAAGAGTCCAGAAGGAATGGCACATGAAAATAACATGTTGCGAATGGTTGCACTTAGGGCAAACGAATCTAAAGAACAGCAAGAAAGGAGATGTGAAGCCAGTAGATTACAAATGACGGCGTATAGGGTATTACAATTTCTGCAGCAAGAAAGAGGAAGTACAGATTTTCAGTCTTCAAGTAATTGGATAGAGGTAGGGAGTCGTGATAATTTAATGATAATAGATCAGATGAATATGCAAGACGTTGAAGTAATAGAAATTACTGCACTTGAATGCGCCATCTTAGCAGCATTAAAAGTATAAAACAGCCTCTAAGTCTTCAAGTCATAAGGCCCCTGAGTCAAATTGAAAACGCTTAACAATATCGCCAAACAATATTTTTTTTGTATGTACATAAAATAACAGATGTGGCATTGAAACATGAATCATGGAGACAAAAGGAAAATTCTGCTTTTTCCTATAGTTGCAATATAGATATTAACCTATAGTTGCAATTTATTTCTGAGCCAGTATCAACTTTTGGTAGAATGTCTATAATTTGTACATATTGTGGTGATTTGAAATGGAAGGGAGAAAACCCAGGAATGTGTTGTAACAATGGAATAGTACACATACCTGCAATAGATATCCTCCAGACCCTCTTTATACATTATTAACAGGTAATTCTATAAATGCATGTCATTATAGAATTAAGTATTTTAAGAGTCATGTTAGAAGATATAATAGGACGATGTATGAGAGGGTCAGAAATGAGGACATAAGGAAAGAATGTAAGATAAAGAAAGATGTCATTAATAGAATTTAAGTGAACACATTGAGATGGTTTAGACACATGGGCAGAATGAATGAGGAACGCCTGACGAAGAAAATATACTTTGCGACAGGAATCGAATGAGAGGTCGGGGCCGCCCAAATAAGGGATGGCATATCCATGGGAACGCTATTTTGAAAGGCGGAGATGTCAGAAGCATGAACAACAAATGAATATATATAGGACAATGTATGAATGTCGACGAGGCGATGAATGTGTGTCAAGATAGAAATAAGTAGCGTTTGGTTTTCTCTGCCTACCCCGCGAGGGACATGGCGTGATGGTATGTATGTAATGCTTGCTTTCAAATGAAATTTTTAGGAACCACTAAAGAATTATGAGTTATTATTATGAGTGATAGAGTTAGATGTGTTACAAAGGAGGATCGAATTAGAAATGAATACGTCCGAGGTAGTTTTGGAGTCGCCTCTATTCCGGAGAAACTAAAGGCCAGACACCGATGGTACGGACACATTACCAGACGAAATGAGGATCATATAGTTAAACTCACACAGGATATACGCACTCAGTCCAGAAATAGAGGCCGTACATAGGCCACCTGGTGGACAAATATTAAGGAGTTGAGGGAGGAGCAACTAACCAGAGAAATGACGCAAGATGGAAAGGTTTCCGAAGGGCAAGAAAGGAAAGGTCGTACCAGAAGGGCCGCTCCAGATGAACTGGGAAGAGGCAAGGAAGAAGAAATCTATATTTTCAAAACATTTCTGTATGTTTCATTTAATTAACAAATTATTTTACTTTCAAATTTATGAAGATAAATTTATGAAAATAAAATTAAATAATTGCCAACAATCAATTAATTTATTCACATAAAAATATCATCATCATTATTCTTAGCGTCACAACTCTTGATGGGTCCTATCTGTGTCCAAGAATCTTCTCCATACTGTTCTATCGTTGGCTGCCACCTTCCAGTTCTGCTGCCCCATGGCTCATGACTATGCTGAAGTCCTGGTAAAGATCATAAAGCTCGGTGATATATATCTTTTACGCCATGTTTGACAGTCGTTAATAGGTACATAGGTATATTCTGCATAAGATTTTTCTTTCAAAGGCATCCACTCTGTTTTCATCGTGTTTTGTTAATATCCAGGTAGGTATCCGATAAAAATATATTACTATCAAATTCAACAAAACTTATTAACGTGGTAAGTTTTCTCCATATCTTTAACAATGTATATCTTTGTCAAAAACAATTGAAAAAACTTGAATCGAACTATAAAAACTATATAACCATATTGAATCGAACACCACATTTTCCTATGACATATACGCATTGTCGTCTCGATACTCGACATACATACATCACCTAATAATAATAATAATTAAAGACTTTTATAGTATTAAAAATACAAAATATATAAAGGGAAAGAACACGGGAATCTCTTCGGTGACGGATCTTTAACCAGTTCAGTCGTTGCCTGCTCTCGGATACGTGGTCGAACTTCCTGAGTCCAAACACGTATCGAATGCAGACATTTTGTAACCGTTCGAGTTTGTTAAGTTGATCTTCAGTTGAATCTCAGCGTAGGCAACGTCAGCGTAGTCAAGTAATGGTAGCATGTGTTGTTGAGTTACGCGACATCCTACGTAGGCGATTCAAAGCGAATGCGAAGCGATCCGAACGGATACATGCGAATTCAAAGCGATGCGGTGCGACGCTGCGGCTCTGTCCTACGGGCACGCGAATCGTGCTTCTGACATTATACTTTACCAAAAAAACTATGGCACCGCTTCTAATTCGCGCGAAAATATCAAACCAATTGATCGCGTTCGCTTCGCATCGTGCCATGTCACACCGTACCCTACTCGTGGTCGGTAACGCAGGACACTTCAATAGTTACCGACTGATTGTTATTTTCGCGCCGCTTCGCGTTCGCCTTGAATCGCCTACGTAAGACGTCGCGTTAGAGTGATTTTAGTCTTAACTGGTAAATAATTTTTAAGTCGGCCTCATACGTTCTCATTTGTTATTCAACAGACATACGACAAAGTTTAAGTATTAAATTTAGAATAAAATTATTATATTTATTTGTTTATAAATTTTTGGAAGACTAATAGCATATATATTACATCTAATATAAAAATTTAACAGCCAATTAGAAGTCTCCGCTGATTGGCTATACTGTCAGTTGCAAGTTGAAAAATATAACATAATAATATAATATGTTTCTGTAACAGATAAAGTTTCATCGTGAAACGGAGGTAAACATAAACAAGAAAAAAAAATTATCACCGAAGAGAACATACATGATTTTATATTTTAGTGGTTACAGTTGGCAAAATAAATTATAGTATTGAAAAAATTGCACTTAGAATACATCTCGCTACTGTTATGCTAATCTGAAATACATCAAATTCTGGTGAATTAAATATAAAATGTCCATAAACAAACTATAGTACCGCTTTAATGTCTGCAGTTAAAATAAGAGTCTGCGAATGCTTGCTAAATTAACTGAAAAGGCGAATATCCTTATTTAAGCATAAAAAATTATACAATCTAAATACACATAACATCTAGAGGTTAAAAAATATCCTCATAATAAATCTTTCTATCAATATTATATTAAATACAGAAATATATGTAATAAAATCATAAAACACCATAAAGAAAAATATTACAAATCAATTTTACAAAAAGATCATTCTTCAAAAACTGCCTGGAAGATAGTGAAAGAACTAAATAATGTAAATGACTCAAACAAAACAACTATTAAATCAATTGCTATAAGCGATTCTCTGATTCATGGAGATAAACCAATTGCTGACTGTATGAATGAACATTTTGCAGGTATAGGTAATAAACTAGCTACTGAATTATTCTCTAAATCACAGAAAACTGAACAAGAGATTCTTAAAAATTATGAACGGAAAAAATATACGCACGCAAAGTTTAAATTAATGAACATAACCAAAGATGACACCATTAAGTATATTGAAGATATTCGTACAGATAATTCTAAGGGATACGATAAAATACAAGCCAAAATAATAAAATCAGTAAAAAATCAAATCGCTGAACCATTAACTCATATTCTAAATTGTAGCTTATCACATGGTGAGTTTCCTGAGGCGTTCAAATGTGCTAGGGTAATCCCACTTTATAAAGGAGGTGATCATAAAAATCCCAACAACTATAGGCCAATATCCATTTTGAGTGTTTTATCAAAAATATTTGAAAAATGTGTCAGCCTTCAACTTACAAAACATCTAGAAACGCTCAATATTCTTGCAGAAAATCAATATGGTTTTAGAAAAAATAAGGGTACGGACGAAGCTTTTCTGTCAATAATCAAAGATATTGCTAGTAACATTGATAGAAATAGAAAAACCATAGCAATATTTTTAGACTTAGCTAAAGCTTTTGACACGGTTTCTCATAAACTTTTATTAAAAAAGTTAGAAAACGTGGGAATTCATGGAACAGAATTAAAATTCTTCAAAGAATATATTGAAAAACGATCCCAGTTTGTACAAATTGGAACCACAACCAGTGACATAAAGCAAATAAATTATGGCGTTCCTCAAGGTAGTACCCTTGGACCACTTTTATTTTTAATTTACATAAATGATCTCTGTTTTCTTAAAATTGGAGGAAAAATTATTACTTTTGCAGATGACACTGCACTACTTTTCAATAGTGACACATGGGAAAAAGCGTACGTATTGGCAGAAAAAGGAGTCAATATAGTAAAATCATGGCTAGATAACAGTGTCTTATCTCTTAATATAAAAAAAACTAAATTTATGACCTTCAGTATTGACACACGAGGACAACCTTTGGATCAACATTCTATTACAGTTCACAATTGCTACAAAAATTTCTGTCAATGTACCCCCCTGGAAAAATGTAACGAGATCAAGTATCTAGGAGTTGTTGTTGACAATAACTTAAATTGGAAAAAGCATATTGAGGAATGTTCCATAAAAATTCGAAAACTAATCTATCTATTTTTACGTATTCGCAATGTTTTTAAAATAGATGACCTTAAGTTCATCTATTATGCAGTTGCTCAATCTATACTATGTTATGGCATCATAGTTTGGGGAGGAACGTATAAAACCGCACTTAGTCCCATTGAAATAGCCCAGAAGAGTATCATTCGAGTTATTAATAAAAAACCTTTTAGATATCCGTCTAATTCATTATTTTCTGAATTTGAAGTTTTAGATATTCGTCAGCTATACCTCAAGAAATTAATCATTTACTCACATAAGCTCAATATAACACAAGATACTCGAGTTGAAAATTCCTACAATATTAGACACAGACTTTTACCCATCCCCAGAGCTCATACCACGTTTGCTCAAAAACATTTTGATTTTATTTTGCCTCGTATTTTAAACATATTTACAAAAGAATTGATTGGTTCTGAGATACATAATATAAAATCACTAAGTGCTATGAAAAATAAACTATCTTCTTGGATTCTCAACAAAGGTAGAATGAACATTGAAGATATATTTTTTAAAATTATGAAATGATTATAAAACCGTGATGTTATAGCTTATATTATAATTTGTATTTTTGATTTTTTACATAGACACCATACTTTTATTGCACACCAGAAAATGCTCACCATCTAAAAACCACAATCTGTAAATGTATCGAAGATATCGGTGTTTGGATGTCAGCAAACAAACTTAAGCTAAACCCAACAAAGACAGAACTACTCTGAACAGCAACACGCAAACGAAGCCATTTAATAGACACTTCCCCACTAACTTTCGAAAATTCAGATATTCTTCCTAAATCCTGTGTTAAACTTCTTGGAGTCAAAATAGATTCAAATCTAAGCTTTTCAAACCAAATTAACACAGTTACTTCTTCTGCTTTCCTTCAACTAAGATGTTTAAAGTCAATCCGAAGGAGTATCCCAATTGAAGCCATGAAATCTTTGGTAAGCGCCTTTGTTGTCTCCCGTTTGGATTATTGTAACGGTATATATGCGAATTTACCAAAGAAAGAAATTAATAAAATTCAGTCAGTTTTCAATGCTGCAGCCAGACTCATCACTGGAGCCTCCAAATTTTCTCACATCTCTCACCATCTTCGCAATCTACATTGGCTTAAAGTCCCCGAAAGAATTGAATATAAGCTCTGTCTCATAATCTTTAAAGCACTTCGTGGTATGGCTCCTACTTACCTCTCCGAACTGTGCATTCCGCTTTCAATAAATGACAGACAATCATCACTTCGTTCTGCCTCTTCATCCATGGTTGGGAAATTAGTTGAAATAAACAGGGTGCAAACAACTAATATCGGTGATCGTGCATTTGCTGTGGCAGGACCAAATGCATGGAATAAGCTCCCACACACCCTCAGACAAACCGAAAATATATCTTCGTTCAGGAAAAAACTCAAAACGCACCTTTTTCGCAAATCTTACCAGAGCCGAAATGATACAACGTAATCATTTTTTCAGCGCCCTTGAGGTGAGATATTCGCTACTCCCACCACCACCCGCTCCACATATGGGGACTGTCAACGGCCCCTTCGCAGAACGCTAGAATGAATGACAAAAAAAAAATGCATGGCACGAAGAGTAGCTCATGGAGCCCTCTAGATTAGCAATCTCGGCACCATGGTGCAAAAAGAACAATCAACAAGTGCGAATTGAGATTCACACTTGCGGACTGTCGGCGACTTCAGATCCATATATATAGGGCATCAGAGAAGTGACCAAGATCTCTGGAAACAGAAAAGTCAGTGAGAATCTTCGGATAATAAGGCACCGTATCTATGGCAAAATCGTTTGAAGGCTTTGTAATTGTTCTTCGAGATCACTAAGTCCGCATGTCCAATGGGACCTTGAAGAGGCCCACGGACAGCAACGAGGAGCTCCGATCTGTAAGAGGACACAATTGGGTGGGAACACTCCCAAAGGATGTGATCCGAAGTGTGTTCCGGACATTGACAAAACTGACATGAGGAAGAGGGAGCAATGTTGAAGCGATGGAGATAGCTTTTAAAGTTACGGTGTCCTGTGAGAAATTGAGAAGTCCAAAAGTCTGGGACAACCCAAGGAGATTTCAGTCGCGACCTCACGTCAGGAAAAAATAAAAAGGTAACTCTACCAACTAGACAGGTCGTCCAGCGGTTTTGCCAAATGTTTAGTAGAGTGCCGCTCACGTTTCTCTTAATTGAGCTTCGAGACATTCGAATTTCAGGGGGGTGAAAAGAAGTGTCACCGACGACAGAAGGACGGCCTCGCAATAAATTGAAAATAGCACCTCTACGTTGAATTTCAAGATCAAGGGGGGTTAAGCCTGTCAAAATTGGCAGGGCTTCGGTGGGGCTTGTTCTGTAAGCTTTGGATAGTGCAATGAGAGCGAATCTTTGGCCTGAAAGCAAGGTTCTTCGAATATGCTGAAACTCGCAGACGTTAGACCAACAGCCTGCCGCATAGCAAGCGATGCCAAGATAAACGGCTTTGTAGAAAAGGCGGGCGATAGGAAATTGCAGACCCCAGCTTGCTTTGGCGAGGTGTCCTATTTTAATGAAAGCAAACTTAGCCTTATCTACACATGATTTGGCATGATTTTTGAAACTCGGTCCCCTTTCTAAAAGAAAGGTGACTTGGTCTCGAAAGACAATATTAGTTCCTAGAAACTGAATGAACGGCCGTCTGCGAAGTATGCCCTTAAATACCAGGCCATAAGTCTTGTTCGGAGCGAAGCATAGCTTGTTTTTTATACCCCAGTCAGAAACAAAGCTCAGCGCTTGGGTGGCTGAGTTCTCGATTGATCTGCGAGAATCAGCACGAATCATAATGTAAGCATCATCAGCATATGCTTGAATTATACAGTTGCTCGGAAGAGGAAGATCCAATAGATCATCGAAAAGAATGTTCCAAAGAAGTGGACCGAGAACAGAACCTTGAGGACATCCAATGCTTACTTGTCGCTTATGAATAAATTGACCCCCAGGAAGGACTATGTGGCGATTTTCGAAGTAGCTCTTAACAATAAGGTATAAGTTACGAGGAATATTTCTAGCCTTAAGTTTGTGCAAAATGAGCGGCCACCAAGCATTGTCAAACGCACCACTTATATCAAGCGAGATGGCTACAACATATTTCTCATTGGAGCACTCTACAAAATCTATCATCTCGTTAACAGCGTCAACGGTGGAGATGCCGGGACGAAAACCAAATTGGCGTCGGGATAGCGGACGAGAATTAGAGAGATGTGACTCAATTCTACGGCAAATCAATTGCTCGAGAACTTTACCTAGAATAGGGAGAAGAGTAATGGGTCTGTATGATTTGGGATCCGTACTAGAGCGATCGCAACGTTTGGATATTATCGTCATGAGACCTGTTTTCCAGCAATCTGGAAAACAGCCTTCATTTAGACATCGGTTGAAGAGGACAGTCATTTCAGAACGAGCTAGACGCCAGCATCTCTGTGCTAGAGAAGAATCAATGCGATCTAAGCCTGGGGATTTATTTTGCTTAAGGTTCTTGATAATTAAATCAAGTTCCTCAGCAGAAGTTGGTGGTGAAGGGGATGTTAGAGGAATAGTTTTTTGAAGAGTACGAACCTGTTTGTGAAAATCGTTATCAGTCAGAGGATTGTCTTTTGAGACCAATGCATCCAGGAAAGCAGAGGCAGTATCATCAATGGATGAAGTCATATTGCCATTATTTATACGGATTATACAAGAAAGAGCTCCATTGTTATCTCGTTTTGATGTAACACATTTAAACACAGCACCCCAAGGATCCGAAACAGCTACCTCAGAGACCATTTTATGCCAGCTTGCGGTTTTAGCGCGAATTATCTCTTTTTTGTAACGATTGTGGGCCTGTCTGTAACTACAGTAAAGGCTTGTAATAGTAGAACCTGCGTAGTTTCGACTACGACCTGTTCGTAGGGCTCGACGAGAGCGTGATGCACATTGCTTTAGAGCGTCAAGACCGGAATGCCACCACGTATTTGGCATTAGCTTTCGAGGTATTGATCTGCCAATAGTTTTTTCAGCACATGTGACAATGCTATCAGTAAGGGCGGATGCCATTTCATGTGTTGTCAATAGAGTGTGATTGAAGTGATCAAGGAAGCGAGAAAACTCAAAGTCAAAATCAATCAAACGATTAGACTTGGTACGAAAACGTCCAGGAATTAGAGAAGGGATGTGCTGTTCAACTAAGGATGAACGTACAGAAAATGTGATGAGTTCATGGTCGCTGCAAGAAGCGTCCACATGGACACACCATTGGCTGATTTTGTCTGCAATTCGGGAAGAGGCAATAGTAACATCGATGTGACCAGAACCGACGGTACTAGAAAAAGTAGGTGGGCTAGTGGGATCGTTAATGACTGAAAGAGCATGCGCTGCTATGAAATCCTCGCACAATTCACCGCGTTTAGCTTTTCTGGAGCCCAGAGATACTGAAGTGCACCATAAAGGGGATTCAGCATTTAAGTCACCGCCAATCAGAATGGAAGCTCCACCTAGATGATTTATTATACTGTCCAACAAGCACACATGTGGTTCAATCGGGTCACTAAATTTAAAGTAGGTTGATACCAAATACATGGATTCACCAAAAAGAGAAACTTCAAACACGACTGTAGTGCTCGAGGAAAGATGATCTAGTAAGATATAGGATATTGCAGAATTAAAAATAATTATTGATGCTAGAGGGGGCAAATCAATGGAACAGCAAGTGGCAGAAATTACACGGAAGTCTGAATCCGTCCCATACATAGAGCCGTCGCCAATGTAAGGTTCCTGAACCAGACAGATATCAAGATTCAGTTGATGGGCAAGTTGAATAAGCTCCAAGGAGGCAGCACGACGTCGGCCCAGATTAAGCTGTCCGATTTTAAGACCGGCTGATAGGGATATACTACAGGCCATAATCAATAGTTAACAGGGCACGGCTCAGAGAAGCCTGAAAAGCTGGACATTGATCAGAACCGGATTTGTGTGATGCTGGTTTTTTGAAAGAAGTACAGACTGCACAAGTAGGTGGACTGTCTTTTACGGGACATGCTGAGAAGTCATGCTCACCAGAAGCACAGTGGCCGCAACGCGGGGGATCTTTGCAATACTTACTTGTATGCCCATACATCCGGCATCTTGAGCACACATTTATAGGTATGAAGTCTCGGACCTTACACACGCTCCATTCTACATAGACTCTTCCGAGCTCAATGAGTTTGTGTCTGATCGCTGGCGTTACTTCAAAAACCCTGTCACACGTAGGTCCAGTGCGAGGTCCCATGAAGTGGCTGAAATGTGTATTCTTTACACAATCTTCCTGGCTTACTCCCATATCTGGGACTGACGAAAACGCCAGAGCCAAGAATTATTCGTGAGACATATCCCGCGGAACAAAACTGAAACGTACTCTAGGGTTCCGTTTTGGAGCTAACCGAGCACTCAGATTCTTGGACATTTTTAGGGCCGGCGCGTTTAGGAGCTTAATGGAGTCAGAAGCAGAGGCCGTGTTGACTACGATTCCATTGCCTCTAATACTACGCACACTGGTGATCTGTGCGCCAATCTCGCTGGGCTTAATCGTGGTTTTTAAAACTCTTTTTGTTTCGATGGAAGATGATATATCTTCTCCAGTCGGGAAGATACATACTGCAGGCTTGGCTGGTAGAGCGGGAAAACCAATTCTTGTTATTGGTGGAGGGCCGTTATGGCCAGCGGAACGTGAAGCAAAAGTGTCAGTTGCTTTTGGAGCAATATTGTCTGCGATTTTATGCATAACGGGTCGCATCTCCAGTTCAAGCATATCTATTTGGCATTGTAGACCATGTTTTTCCTGGTTCAAAGCACGAATTCGCTCATTAAGCACAGCTTCCCGTCCAAGAGATTCAGCCATACGGCTGTCATGGCGTCCAATTATCGCAAGGAGGACCTGAACTTGTCGGCCGACAATCAATTGTATCTCTTGAGTGACTTCACTACCGGCCAAACTATCTTGAAGAAAAGAAGGTGAGATATTCACAAAAACGGCGCTATATAAATTATCCAAATTTATTATTATTATCATGCCGAGCCTCTACCCGGGTACGCAAAGAGAACCGAGCGCCATACATGCGAATTTTTGATTTATATGATTAACATTTTAGAATTTTAAGCGCCCTTTTTAAGACAACCGCCCTGACTTCTTGTTCCTGATTGTTCTATGATTTATCCGGCCCTGAGGGTGGGCAGCAGTTGCAACAGTATTATATGTCATTTGATATAAAAAATGCGACAATAATTATAATGACATATTGGCGTCAACACCAAGACTGTATTTTTGTTGCTATATGTTGATGATGGTTTGTTGATGTCTGAAAGTACTGATGAGATGTTATCTATTGTAAAAGATCTGTCGAGCAATTTTAATATTATTGTTAACATGAAACCTACTTGTTATATTGGTATGTTTATTGAGAACCTCGACAATGGTATTTTCATACATCAGTGTAAATATATAGATAAAATTGTTGAAACTTTTGGACTAAGTAATGCTAAGTCTGCTGTTATACCAGCAGACCCAAACAAGTATCGAGGTCTGGTTAAGGGGGAGCAGAGCGATGAAAGTGTTCCTTATAGGGAAGCTGTAGGCTCACTTCTCTATATTGCGACAGTGAGTCGACCAGATATAATGTATGCAGTTAGTGTATTGAGTAGATTTTTAAATTGTAACAGTAAAATACATTGGACTGCAGTAAAGAAAGTCATAAATTATTTGAATACTACAAGAGAATATGGTCTCTTTTATAAACAAAATATGTCTAATAACATAAGTGTATATTCAGACTCAGATTACGGGGGTTGCATGGACACAAGAAGAAGTACAACGGGCTATATAGTTATGAAAAACGGGGCTGCTATATCTTGGTCTAATAAAAGACAATTAAGTGTAGCATTATCTACTATGGAAGCCGAATTCATGGCAGCATGTGAAGCAATAAAACAGATTTTGTGGACAAAACTATTTTTAATTGATATTTATCATATTACAGAAATATGTCCAATTACTTTGAATATTGATAATCAAAGTTGCATAAGTTACATTAAGAATGGTAATATAAATAAACGTTCCAAACACATTGATATTAAATATAACTTTATTAAAGAAAAATATGATACAAATATTATTGCATTGGAATATGTTCCTACAGATATGCAGCTGAGTGATTTGTGTACTAAAGCACTTCATAAAACTAGATTTGAATTTTTAAGGCAATTGATTGGAATTATTAAGATGTAGATATAATATATTAAAAGTATACTACTTATGTAGTAAGTTTCATTGTTGAATTGATTAGATTATAAGTAATCTACTTTTAAGTTTATGTTATAAAAGAAATGTCCTTTTTGGGGGAGTATTGAAGAAAAAGGGACATTTTCTTGTACTTTATTGTCTGTTCTATGGAACTGTCATATACATTAAAGAAAAAATAGTTTGTGATTTGATTCTAGTTGTCAGATAGTATTTAACTTGACTTGTTTTGTACTTATACAAAAAAGGTTGTTGCTGTTAAAAATATACAGAATTAAGAAACCATCGTGTGTGTGGTAATCTTTCGTCTTTACTTTCATAAAAAAACACTTATTTGCACTTAAATATCCCAACAAAAAGGGAATTTTATAGCGACAATATTAATTATTACTGTTAGAAATGTATTACAAACTCTCCCCATTACAAACACCTTTGAGTTCGATTGTCGGAGTACAACATTATATAATATTTTGATGGATATCAGTAGTAGCACGTCACTTATATGGATTCTGTAAATTGGAATTTGCTCATTTAGGTATAGTTAAGTATTTTATGTTACTACGTACATATTTCATTTCAACAGATTATGTACTTGTATAATGGGTTAAAAATAATGTTTCTTGTGAAGAACCTTCCTAAATAACAGCCACGTTTTTGGTTATTAATGTTTTATCGATTCGACGTGAATTAAAAAGAAATGCGAAACAATTGTAAGGCGTCAGTCTTTGTGATAAAAATAGAAATAAGGAGATTAGATCCCGAGCAAAGGTAAGAGACATAGCAAAAAGAACAGCAAGCAAAGTACTGTCAGATTGTCTGATTGTATGTATTTATATCTAAGTTGTATTCTTTATATTTTTGCACTTGTTTCCTGCCTTAGCACTTTGCTCTACTAGCTCTACGATTGACTTATTATAATTGATATTATGTTTATATATCAATTATAATAAGTCATATATATATATATATATATATATATATATATATATATATATATATATATATATATATATATATATATATATATATATATATATATATATATATATATATATATATATATATATATATATATATATATATATATATATATATATATATATATATATATATATATATATATATATATATATATATATATATATATATATATATATATATATATATATATATATATATATATATATATATATATATATATATATATATATATATATATATATATATATATATATATATATATATATATATATATATATATATATATATATATATATATATATATATATATATATATATATATATATATATATATATATATATATATATATAAATATATATGTTATATTTGATGTTTTCACGGGTGAAATATGTTATAATATTTTTATCTCGGTTTTCCCGTGTCAGTAGGTCTTGACTAAGACCATTTGTCTTCCGACGTTTCGCCTGAATATCACCAGGCATTTTCAAGGACTTAACGAAAAGCACGCGCGCGACACACGTCTACTTACTTGACAAAACCATTGGCCGCACGGAGATTTGTTCAGTGTATATTTTGAAGGTGTATATTTTTACTAAGCCACCGATCGTTTTGCATCCGCGGCAAAATATTACATGTTGACCTTGGCCGCACGGAGATTTGTTCGGAGTATATTTTGAAGGTGATTTATATATATGGCTCCGATCGTCTTGTGTCTGCACTCAATATTGTTCTACCATGTCTCTGTGACCTTCGCGATAAAATGAATACAATTCAACGCATTTTAAATATTGCCTTGAAAAAGCGCGTACCTACTTACTTTTATTTTTACGACTTCATACAACTGTCGATATATATATTGATACCTACTCTCTCTCGTGCGCGTACCTACTTACTTTCAGTTTTACAAAGTTCATACTATATGTTGATTTGATTATTGTTACTCTCTCATGCGCGTACCAACTTACTTTTATTTTTACATAGTTCATAAAACTATCAATTTGTTTATTGTTACTCTGATGCGCGTACCTACTTACTTACTTTTGCAATGTTAATATTTTTTATAGAAAATTTCCATATATCTCAGAAACCATAAAAGCTAGAACACTGAAAATTGGAATTAACATAGACATATACAAAATCTAAAATGAGTTTTTTCAAAAAAATTCCAGGGTTTCTCAAACGTTTTTTGTAAAGAAAAATATTTTTTTATGATAAATTTATGAGTTTAACTGCCTATGTTTCCATTTTTTTGAATATCGAAAAAAATCGAAAAACTCCAACTAGATAATTTAATTTTCCAACTGTCGATTCGTTCATGAGAATTCAATTCTCTGAATGAATCGTCCTTATTAAGCCAAGATGCGTGTACGAAAGAACATTTTTTATGGCGTAGTGGACTTTTTGCATGCTAATAACATCAACTAGAGGCCTCGCAGCATATATGTTCCATTACATGGATTTACTCAGAATACGGAGTAGAACATTTTATGTGAGTTTTGTGTGTCTGTGTGTCCGTCCCCTCTTATAACTTTTGATCCGCTCAATTTACAGAGCCCAAAATTTCAGAATATATAAAAAGTTATAGGCCTACAAAACTTTTATACTTAGAATTTTGAATTTTTGTTTCAGTCAGGGGTTATAAACTTTTGAAATTTTAGTATATTTTTCCATATATCTCAGAAACCATAAAAGCTAGAACGCTGAAAATTGGTATAAATATAGACAAACACAAAATATCAAATGAGTATTTTAAAAAAAAATCCAGGGTTTCTCAAACATTTTTTAATAAGAAAAATATTTTTTTATGAAAAATTTATGAGTTTAACTGCCTATATTTCCAATTTTTTTTAAAAACATTGAAAAAACCGAAACACCCCAACTAGATAATTTTATTTTCTATAAAAAATATAACCATTGTATTAGCACATCTCAAATTCTTTTTAACAATTTTTATAAAAATTGAATTTAGTGACGACATTCCTTCATACAATTTGTATGGTAGTCGCCTACACACAATATCTAAGAAGACTTAATTGTTTGATACTAATCTCCAAACATACATACATACCATCATGCTGTTTTCATATTCTGGGTAGGATCAAAGGACTGACATCCTATCTTGACATACATACATAATTTAACTGTCACAATCATTTTCCCATCCTTTTTTTTCTCTTCACTTCCTTTCCCGTCACAAGCAAACATACATCTTAGTTATATTTAAATTAATGATGTTTAAAATGTTTCATATTTAATATCTGTGGACATATGTAATTGGTCTGTTTATTTTTATTTTATAGTGTATTATACTATTTTAGTATTTTAAGACTGTATTTGTCCCTAAAAAAATAAATAAATACCTAGGTAATGTGTTGTATAGAAAACCAAATATCTTTAAATATTAAACAATTTATATTTATGGGTTTATAGTTTGATACTTATTCTTCAACTATACATACTATCGCTATCGACATTTGGATCTCATGTGTTACATGCAACTTATTTTAAAAATCTGTTAGTTAAAAAATCATCTTATTTTATAATAGACGAGTTTTCAATCGAATGTTGATATTCATTTTCGTTCAGTGTTTGAGTTCCTAAGTTGTTCAAGGTTTCAATCGAATGTTCATCCAACTGTCGATTTGTTCAGGAGAACTTTGTTCTCTTAACATATCGACAATGTATCAAGCCAGAATAAGCGAGAATTGTATGGAGAGGTCTACTTTTTTCACGGCTTTTCCAACTTTGAAGTCAAAAAACACCAACTTAGAGGCTTCGCAGCATATATGTTCCATACACGGATTTACTCAGAATTCGGAGTAGAACATTTCGTGTGTCTGTGTGTGTGTGTGTGTGTGTGTGTGTGTGTGTGTGTGTGTGTGTGTGTGTGTGTGTGTGTGTGTGAGTCTGTGTGTGTGTGTATGTGTATGTCTGTGTGTGTGTGTGTGTGTGTCCGTCCCCCCCTTATAACTTTTAGAATTTTTATTATATATCTATATCTCATAACCATAAAAGCCAGAACGCTGAAAATTGGTATAAACATAGACAAATACAAAATCTCAAATTAGTTTTTTCAAAAAAATTCCAGGGTTTCTCAAACATTTTTTATTAAGAAAAGTATTTTTTTATGATAAATTTATGAGTTTAACTGCCTATATTTCCATTTTTTTTTAAATATCGAAAAAAGCCGAAACACCCCAAATAGATATTTTAATTTTATATAAAAAATATAAACATTGTAGCAGTACATTAGTGACGACATCGCTTCATACAATTTGTATGGTAGTCACCTATACACAATATCAAAGAAGACTTAATAGTTTGATACTTCATCTCTAAACATACAATAAACATATACCATCATGCTGTTTTCATATTCCGGGTAGGAAAAAAAGACTGACCTCCATACTATCCTATCTTGACTACCTAGGTACATGTGTTGTATAGAAAACTAAATATCATAAAATAATAAATAATTTGTATTTATGGGTTTATAGTTTGGTACATATTCTTCAACTATACATACTATCGCTATCGACAGTTGGATCTCATGTGTTACATGCAACTAGTAATATAAAATAGTCGAGGTTTCAATCGTATGTTAATATTGGTTTTCGTTCAGTGTTTTATTTTCTAAATATGTATATCTGTTGATTAAAAAATTAACTTAACATATTGATATTAATTATCTTTCAGTGTTACAGTTATTTAATAAATATATTGTCGTCTATCGTTATTTAGAATATGATATTGAATAGTTCACAACATTCATTTCGAAATGATTGTTGAATACCTACTATTATTGTTTAATTATTATATTTTTAGTAGGTACCTTATGTAAATAAATAAAAAATTAACAAACTCATTCATTTTATTGTTAATCATTGGTATCATACTGTACACTATCATGGATCGATCCTCACTACGTTCCACACAATGTGGGGTAACCATCGGCAGGTGAACGGGTGTGCATTATCCTATAAAAAAGCATGCCATGCGCATTTTTGTCGACACACCGGCATCTTTATTAATATATTTTTTTTTTAAATAGGTATAAAAAATGAATATGTCCTTGTTAAACAAGTACATATACATCTTCCTACGTTCCCTAAAAAAATCAAATAAATGCATGTGCTATAGGTAAACGAAATCGGTCGATACAGGATTCGAACTCGCGACCACTGGATTACCAGCCCAGCGCGCTAGCCGCTCTGCCATCGACCCATCCATCCATTAAATTAATATAAATGATATGAGAATATTTTAAAGCTTGGTGACTGTTTATTTTCGATGCTTATAATATATTTTATTAATCTCCAAACATACATACAAACCATCATGCTGTTTTCATATTCCGGGTCGGAGAAAAGGACTGACTCCCATACTGTCCTATCTAACATACATACATACCTACATGTGTTGTATAGAAAACAAAATATCTTAAAATATTCAATAATTTCGATTAATGATTTTATAGTTTGATACTTCCTATTTTTCAACTATACATACTATCGCTATCGACAATTGGATCTCATGTGTTACATGTAACTAGTTTTATAATAGTCAAGATTTCAATCGAAAATTGATTTTCGTTCAGTGTTTTAGTTCTTTAATATTGATCGAACTGTCGATTTGTTCAAAAGAATTTTGTTCTCTTAACATTTCGACAATGTTTCAAGCGGATATGCGAGAATTGTATGTAGGGTCTAAATAAAAATATCGAAAAAAGTCGAAATACCCCAACTAGATTATATAATTTTCTATAAATAATATTTGTATGTAGTAGTGTATCTGAATTTTTTTTAACAATATTTTATATATATTGAATTTAGTGACGACATTGCTTCATACAATTTGTATGGTACCTACACAATATCTACACAATATACACAATATCTAAGAAGACTCAATAATTTGATACTTCATCTCCAAACATACATACATACCATCATGCTGTTTTCATATTCTGGGTAGAAAAAAGGACTGACCTCCATGCTGTCCTATCTTGACATACATACCTACATGTGTTGTAAAGATAACAAAATATCTTAAAATATTCTATAATTTCGATTTAAGTGTTTATATTTTGGTACCTACTTATTCTTCAACTATCGCTATCGACAGTTGGATCTCATGTGTTACATGCTACTAGTTTTATTTATTTTAGAACATTTCGTGTGTCTGTGTGTGGTAAAAAATATTTTTTTTATTATAAATTTATATGTTTAACTGCCTATATTTCCAAAGTTTTTATTTAACAATATTTTATAAATATTGAATTTAGTGACGACATCGCTTCATACAACTTGTATGGCAGTCACCTATACCACGATATCAAAGAAAACTTAATAGTTTGATAATTAATCTCCAAACATACATACATACCATTATGCTGTTTTCATTCTCTGGGTAGGACAAAAGGACTGACCTCCATACTATCCTATCTTGACATACTTACCTACATGTGTTGTATAAAAAATATCTTAAAATTATTCAATAATTTGGATTTATGGGTTTATAGTTTGGTACTTATTCTTCAACTAATAACATACTATCGTTATCGACAGTTGGATCTCATATATTACATGCAACTAGTTTCTTATTGTTTTTTTGCGTTTATCTTAATTTCATATATTTAACTGTCGATTTGTTTTCATTGCCTGAGGACTTTTACTTTACTTTTACTTATACTAATTTATCATATTGTTATCTCATTGTTTAAATTGTTTGCTTTTTATTTGTATTATAATTATTGCATATTGAATTGTTTTGTTGACCAATGAAGGTTTATTGATTGCTTAATTTTTTATTTTTTTTTAATGCTTATAATTAATATTAATAATAATATTCATTTATTTTCCATAACAAGATACATACAGGAACTAAGGTTTTTTGAACATGCAATTTATGATTAACTGTGTATAAAATAAAATAAAAATAAATATAAAATAAAATAGTTGTTGGGAAGTACCATGTTTTTTAGTTCCTCCAATAAATCTTTGTCTATCTAACTAGGAGTAATTCCTGTTTTAAGTAAGGACAATTTTATCACAATTTTAATAACAAGTCCACTTCTAGCTACATAATTGAAATATTGAAATTAAAAAAGAAGAATTATACTCATAGTAAGTAATGAAAAAATATTCTCTTAACATATCGACAATGTTTCAAGCCAGGATAAAACAAGTCATAAAACACCAACATAGTGGCTTCACAGCATATATGTTCCATACACGGATTTACTCAGAATTCGGAGTAGAATATTTCGTGTGAGTTTTGTGTGCGTGTGCGTGCGTGCGTGCGTGCGTGCGTGCGTGCGTGCGTGCGTGCGTGCGTGCGTGCGTGCGTGCGTGCGTGCGTGCGTGCGTGCGTGCGTGCGTGCGTGTGTGTGTGAGGGTGTGTGTGTCCGTCTCCCCTTATAACTTTTGATCTGCTCAATTTACAGAGCCCAAAACTTCAGAATACATAATAGTTATAGGCCTACAAAACTTTTATACTCAGAATTTTGAATTTTTGTTTCAGTCAGGGGTTATCAACTTTTGAATTTTTACTTTATTTTTCCATATATCTCAGAAACCATAAAAGCTTGAACGAAAATTGGTACGAACATAGACAAATACAAAATCTCAAACGAGTTTTTTCAAAAAAATTCCAGAGTTTCTCAAACATTTTTTATTAAGAAAAACATTTTTTTAAATTTATGTGTTTAACTGCCTATATTTCCTTAGTTTTTAATAATATCGAAAAAAACCGAAACAATCCAAATAGATAATTTAATTTTCTATAAAACATAGTAACATTGTAGTAGTACATCTCAAATTTACATAAATTGAATTTAGTGACGACATTGCTTCATACGATTTCTATGGCAGTCGCCTATACACAATATTACATATATGTAAGTAGACTTAACATTTTAATACTTAAATCTCCGAACATACACACATACCATCATGCTGTTTTCATATTCCGAGTAGGAGAAAAGGACTGACCTTCACACTCTCCTATCTTGACAAACATACCTACATGTGTTGTATAGAAAACAAAATATCTTAAAATATTTAATAATTTGGATTTAAGTGTTTATAGTTTGGTACTTATTCTTCAACTATCGCTATCGACAGTTGGATCTCTAGAGTTACATGCAACTAGTAAAAATATATTGTCGTCCATCATTATTTAATATGTGATATTGATTAGTATACATCACTCATTTCGAAATGAATGTTTTATACTATTGTTGTTTAATTGTGATATTCTTTTGTACCTTGTGTAAATAAATAAATTATTAACAAACTCATTCATTTTATTGTTAATCATTGGTATTATACTGTACACTATCATGGATTGATCCTCAATGCGATCCACACAATGTGGGGTAACCATCGGCAGGTGAGCGGGTACGCAATATCCTGTAAAAGAAGCTCGACTTGCGCATTTTTTTGACACACCGGCATCTATATTAATAATTAAATTAATATAAAGGGTAAAAGAATATTTTAAAGCTTGGTGACTGATTATTTTCTATGCCTATAATATATTTTATTGTACGTAGTGAAATATGTACCTAAGTAGGTACTATCATTATTATTACATCGTGATTCATAAGAAAATAAATACGATTATAAATTATTATTTTTTCACCGAAATCAGGATTGTATAAGTATTATCCTAAATAGGATTTTATCTATGATTTCAAGTCTCCGAAGGTGTGATTTTGGGCGAAGCCGAAGGTTTAACCACGTTAGAAATATACAATAGCAATATTTGCGGGAGAAATGAATTTAAATAAATTTCTCCTCTGCTGGGATTCGAACCCAGGACGCCCGCACAGAAACCGAACGGCTTACCAACTGTGCCACGGCGGTCGGCGTAGTAATAAAGCTACAACAAATGGACGTGAAAACTATATAAAATATACGAAATATATAAAATATCGAAAAATATACACATGGACGCAAGTACGATTTCAATTATGCGTAGGAATGTTTTTTAATATACACCGGAAGTAGATATATGTGTGAGTGGGAAAACAAGCATCATAAAAACAAGTATAGTTAATAAAGTGGATAAGGTGAAAACAAAGATTCATAAATAGAAGTAAATGAGAAAAAACAAGTAATACAAAACAAAAAGGATATGATACAACAATTAATGAGGGCATCTTCCTGGAGTCAGCAATGGGGAAGGCAAAAAGAAGTCACGATAACTTTCCAAGATCGGAAGCACGCTTAATTAGAATAGCGGGGGATTTTGAATTTTTTCTTACATATATGTTGCATCGTTTAACCCAGCAATACTGGTATTCTCTTGATTTAGCTAGTTCCTTTGCTCGCTTCAGAAGTCGCTTATTATTGACGGTCAGATGGTAGTTTAGGAAAATACGAGTATTAGATTCTCTCCCACCAAATCCCAAATCTTTAGTCAGAAGGCCGTTGGTTTTCTTTTTGACAGCTGAAATGAAATTGTCGACCATATCTCTATTCGTAAACTTCGCAATAATTTTGTTGCCCTTGACACCATCTGTATTCCAAGGTGTGACCCTCCGGCAGAAAATAATGTCGTGGGGATTCATAGTGACACTAAGTTTACTTGCCATGTCTTGAACAATATTTACAAGAGATTCATCATTAGTTTGCGGCACTCCCATATATATATATATATATATATATATATATATATATATATATATATATATATATATATATATATATATATATATATATATATATATATATATATATATATATATATATATATATATATATATATATATATATATATATATATATATATATATATATATATATATATATATATATATATATATATATATATATATATATATATATATATATATATATATATATATATATATATATTTGAAGCAAAATTTGAAGAGAATCAAATGAGTACTTTAGTCTATAATCGATAAAGTAAAATAAACACGCCGTACATAGCACACAGTACACTGCACAAAGCACACACAAACACAGATACATTGTGATGAAATTATCAAAATACAATCTCAGCATGATACTAGTTGATAATCTGCAATAAAAAAAACCGTTTATTTATTCATTTTTAAGATCGAATGAGTTTACAAAGAAAGAACTCCATTAAATAGAAAATATGTGTATAAATATTATTTATAGTTTTTAATCTCGTTTATATTTTATTAGGTTTCTTTCTTTTTTAAACTTTCATCGTGGAGAGTTGACAATATTCCGTGGTTTTATTTGGGTGTGCCTTATATTTGAAAAGTTTTATTCAATCTCATACTTTTTAATTAGTTGTGAAAGTCTTTTACTTCTTTTACTCTCAACGTTATTCTGGCGTATTTTTTTGAGGAAGAGAAAAGGTTTTTTCTGTAAATTCTCAAAATTATTGAAATAAGAAATGTAATTGAAATAAGAAATGAAATTCAAATAAGAAATGTAATTGAAATATGATATGAAATTCATTTTTCAATCACGCTTTCGACATATACCGAACATATTAAGAACTATTTTTATGTATGTAAATAGAGAAAAAAATGTGAAATATTGAATTGAAGGCACTTTATACAAATTTATTTTCTTCGTACATTTTGTCGGCAACTTAGTCAAACATGGTGTCATCATTTTATATCTATTTTATTTCATCAAAATATGTCTTTTTTTCGTAACAGAAACCGCGATTACATAAATAATGAATATACGCAGTACATTATGATATACGAAATACGCCTCGGAAAGAGATATATGGTTGAAGGGATAGGGTAAGGCAATGTAGGCAGGTCAAATGCAAAATTTGTTAACTATTGTATGAGAATGAATGTCCTTGTTATTGATGTATTTGAATCGAGTGTTACATAAAATACTATGGTTTAACCTCCTCGGGCCCCGCGTCCCCTGTGGGGGACATAAAATATACTTTCAAAAAAGAAGTTTCCTTCTTTATCACCTGCTTAATTTAGTTTACAAAAGTGTGCAACTAATCACCAAAAGATGGCAGTATTGAATTTTACCAACAATAAATTTAAATAAAAATCAGTTGATATTTTTTTAATGTGTCAAAATGTCGTCTTCAAGAAAAACTCAATTTTTTGGTGATCAACTAAGTAAGTTCATTTTTTTTCTATTTTCTTTTTTTTATTTTTAGTATTTTTTTCTGTGATTACATTCAAAAATATTCATTTTACGTAGATGCTGTTCAGATTTTTAGAAAATTTAAAATTTACAATAACAGTGAGCCGCCAAATTTGGATGTCCCCTACAGGGGACATTGGGCCTAGGCAAAGCAAAATGCAAGATTGAATCAAGAATAGAGAATGTTTTAGATTACTCGATTGTTTTATTTTATTGTAAGAAATTTCTGTTTTCTTATTGATTTTGCAGCAATATCAGGTTACTTATGCATGCATTGACATGTTACAAAAATACAAAATGTTACAAAAATATTTACAAAAATAAATAAATATTTTAATTTAGTTTCAGATTCCGCTTCATTTGCAAATTTTGTAAATTTAGAGGTCGATGGAGAAGTTTCGGTTATTGACCTAAGTGACCTCCATTATGGACACCTGGCCTTTCTGGCCAGGTAGTGCTGGAGTCCCACCAGCTAAAACCCCTCATCTTCTGTAGCACACAGGTTCCTGCCTTTCGGCCTACCCTGTTGTGCAACCTTTGTCCTATGTTCGTTCTGCCTGCTCGCTACGTTCATCTTCTTCTTTTCTCCTCATTATATTCTCAACATATGTGTTCATCGTGCTCCAGCTCTCCATCGTCTGCAGCATCCACTCTACGAGTGCGTCTGGCTCCAGAGGCCCCCCCAATTCTCTCTCCAGTGCCTCTCTCTCCGATGCCCACCGGCTGCATCTAAAGAACGTATGTTCCACATCGTCCTCCTCTTCGCAGTACATACACGTTGGATTTGATCTTTTTCCAATTTTGTGCGTGTACTGAATGAAGACTCCATGGCCCGTGAATGCCTGCGTGAGGCGGAAGGATATCTCCCCATGCCTTCTTGTAGTCCATGTTTTAATGTCTTTTATGATGCGGTGGGTCCATCGTCCCGTGCTGGACTCATCCCATGACTTCTGCCAGTCCAGGATTGTTGCCTCTCTTTCTGTACGTTTTATTTCGGGTGTTAGAGGTCCTTCTCGGTCGAATAGCTTGATTTTCAATAAACTGAAAATGAGATACTGATATTTATTCTTTCCTTTTACAAAATCAGTCTCGAGGCCCAATGTCCCCTAGAGGGGACATATGATTTTCCGGAAAAGCGGAAATTTAAAAAAAAAATTTCTTCTTAGAAATTTTTCAAATATTATTTTCACACAGAATTCAAAATTTCGCCACTTTTAAAAAAAAAAGTCTCTGGGCCTGATGAGGTTATTTGATTTTACAAAAAAAGTGAGAACATTTGTGTGAAAACTTATGTAGCCAATGTTTAGATTTATAAAATACCTATCATTTAAAAAATATTAATATTTCTAAGCCTTACAAGTTTTTTAGTTATGAATAAACGAGTGGGTTGTGGCCAACGCTAAACTCTCCACTACACAATGAAGCTTCTCTGCTAATATTACACTCTAATATCAATATATTATTATGAACATAATTTTTCAAACGGTTGTATGTTTTTCGTTGACCAACTTTGAATGCAGTTTTTTGGAGATTATTGGTATTGTATAAATAGTTTAAACAAAATTAAAATATCTGAAATTTCCAGGTCGTGAGAGAATTTCTTCAGTTTTAAAAAATAAAATCATAGAGAAAAATTAAGATATTTTGAACCCTTGTCTATGGAAAACTAATGTCCTTATGTTTGAGTTTAACTAATGTTCAAAGTTTATGTACTTGACACGTATGGTATAAATATTAAGTTCATCGGCCTTTTAGTTTGATCTGTACAGAGGACACAATTTTTCATATTTGTGTACGGCATACAGGATACGGCATACACCAAAACATCACAACGAAACTCAAAGTATGCACTCTCTACATGTTACCCATTGAGAAATTGATGTTAAAAAATACTCTTAAAATTGTAAAATCATGACTCTTCACTATTTCATATAGTGGACAGTAAAAATCTGTGAAAATAGGTATTATTAAAAAAAATATTACGAAAAAAGTCCACAAGATAAAAGAAAGTATATTGAGCCAATATGTAGACAAATAATGAGGGAATAATATATATTTTTGTTGAAGACGTTACTTTTAAGAGTACGGCTTAATGAGGATCCAAAAAGTACCTTGGAGCCTATCCCGTCATCTTGTGTTTCATTATCATCATTGGCGCTACAGCCCATTGTAAGCCTTGGCCTCCTCCAGAATGTTTCGCCATTTAGACCGGTCCATCGCCTACACTCTCCAGTTTGCAACGCCAATCCTATTTAAATCCTCCTGCATGCCGTCCATCCACCTCAGCTTGGGACACCTCGTCTTCCTTCCGGTCGTCGAGGGGAGAATCTTCTTTGGGTTTCGGCCTTCCTCCATTCGATGAACGTGCCCTAACCATCGAAGTCGATGTATTTTTATATATCTTATTATGCTAGGATCGCTGCACATGGTTGTACTTTATCCTCCATATTTCCTTCTCACAAATAGGCCCAAATATTTTTCTCAACAGGGGGGCTACTCATGACACGTTCTTAATACGTTCTTAGCGTGCCTTAATCTTAAAAATGTATAAATCAGTACTAAAATATATTCCAATCTTAATCTTTCTCTATATTTAATCACGAAAATATGTTAATTTCAACATTTAGTATGAAATTGTCATTAATTGTTGTATAGATTAATATTACTTTTCAATTCATTTAATCTCAAAGATTTCTAAAGTCTGAAGATGATCTTAATTTTGCCGTAATCAACTTCATGAGTTCGACGAAGCAATATCAGTACTTGGACTAGTCTTGCTTATTTTACTTCAAAAGACGAGCTGAGAAATTCTATGATATACGCATAGAATTATATTGTTCAGCCGAGTGGAAGTCCATGATTGGATAAATATGTATTATTTTTATGAATTTATTTTTAAGGTACCTACTGTGGCAGGTATTGAGAGAAAATATTGTACAATAGTTACTGAATGTGTATATTGCGCCGCTGGCGTATCTTAGGCCAAAAAAAGAAGATTGCGGTGAGATGATATACGATCAATTTTTTTCCACCCAAAGAATGAGAATGAGTCTGAGACATACATATTTATTTATTGAATATTTATTAATTAATTAATTAATTAATTTATTTATTTATTTATTTATTTATTATTTTATTTATTTATTTATTTATTTATTTATTTATTTATTTATTTATTTATTTATTTATTTATTTATTTATTTATTTATTTATTTATTTATTTATTTACTTATTTATTTATTTATTTGTTTATAGATTTATTTATTTATAGTTTTTTTTATTTATTTATTTGTTTATTTATTTAAGGGAAAAATACAGTCTTATAAGATAAACAGATAAAATATTCTATGAAAGAGAAAAAGACAGTCCAATTACTTTTGTCCACAATTAAGGGAGAACGAATCGGGAAAAGGAATTTAAATATACTTAAAATTATTATATATTCATATATTTCACAACGAAAAAGGAAAGGAGAACGACATTATTTGTTACTATTGTGAAAAATAACATAACATATATTATGAGGACGTTCAAGTTTATTGAGATGCACTTCATTCGCACCAAAATCGCAAACATCGGCATTGTCAAGCAAACATTTGTAACTTAATATTGAATTTATTTTTAGGGCTTACAAAGCAGGTGACGAATGCATAAAGACATGGACCAAGAATTGTCTTCCAGAAGAGAAACAGAACACAGTAAGACTTCAAAGACAGGGCGTTTCTCTACTCATGGGATTGCTTTGCGATGATGATAACTTCAAAAGAGGTATATTTATTTTTAATATTTTTTTTTTTAATAAAAAATGTTTTGTTTTGCTGTGATTTGTTTTGTTTCTCACTGTACTTTTTTTTATATCCACATGATGACCTTCAAAAAAATGTGAATTGTATGAAACCGGTCGAAGTAATAAAAGTGGAATTATTTAAATAATGAGTAATAATTTGATAATAATTAATAAGAAAAATGTATATGATTCAATATGAATAGAAGAAAAAAAATACGAAAATGCTATTTGCCACACATACCTGGGAGCATTTTTATAGTTTTGACAGATTGCATGGGAAGAAGTGAATAGATATCTGTAAATTTAAGTAGTTTTTTTTTCTCTAAGGCGTTTTATCCAAAAAGGATGTTGCAGCCGTTACTAATCAGAAACATTAGATAACACAGTTTTAGTCACAAATAATAATTCCAATAATAATCATATTCTTTACAATAGCTTTAAATATTGAACCATGAACCTGAGGAGTATTCAGCCCAAGAAGGTAAACTGTGGAAATGGGGTATTGGACATTCTCAAACCTAAAATAAATGTCAAGCGCGTCCCTGATTGGACAACCAAACAGAATGTGATCCGGCGTTTCTTCATCCCATCCACATTCGCAGAACGGGGACTCCATCATACCGAGACGGAACAGATGGCTATCCAGTCGCACATGTCCTAAGCGTAGTCTAGAAATATAGACAATGTGATGCCTAGATAATCTCTTTCGGTGGAACCAAGGACGCGAGGGGATGGAACTCTGCACCTTTTTATAGTGGTAACCCTTGGGGCTATTTTGCCAAAGCGAACACCAGTCTTTCACCCTGTCACGTTCTAAAACACTCAGCAGATGGCCCTTCAGTACCTCCCTTCCCTTCAGGACCTCCCGTCCCTTCAGTACCTCCCGTCCGTTCAGTACCTCCCGTCCCTTCAGTACCTCCCGTCCCTTCAATACCTCCCGTCCCTTCAGTACCTCCCGTCTCTTCAGTACCTCCCGTCCCTTCAGTACCTCCCATCCCTTCAGGCCCTCATTACCTCCCTTACTTTCGGTACCACCCATCCCATCAGGCCCTTCAATACCTCCCGGTCCTTCAGTACTTTCGTCCCTTCAGGCCCTTCAGTACCTCCATTAGGTACTTCCCGTCCCTTCAGGCACTTCAGTAACCCCCGTCCCTTCATGCCCTCCAGTACCTCCCGTCCGTTCAGGCCCTTCAGTACCTCCAGTAGGTACTTCCCGTCCCTTCAGGCACTTCAGTACCCCCCGTCCCTTCATGCCCTTCAATACCTCCCGTCCCTTCAGTACCTTCCGTCCCTTCAGTACCTCCTGTCCCTTCAGTACCTCCCTTCCCTTCATTACCTTCCGTCCCTTCAGTAGGTTAAGAAAAAGTTCAATTCCCGAAACAATACTGGGAAGACCTACGAAGAGATGAAAAGACAGTTGGACCTTCTTTTTCCAGGATCCTCTAACTTCATAGGTAAAATGAACAAATATACGATAAAGAAGAAGAAGAAGAAGAAAGTTTGAATCCAGAAACCTTCCTGGAAGACCTGCGAAGAGATGGATGGACAGTTGGACCTAATTCTCCCAGGATACTCCTCCTTCATAGGTAAATACACAAATACACGATGAAAAAGAAGAAGAAAAAGAAAAAAGTTTAAATCCAGAAACTGTCCTGGAAGACCTGGGAAGAGATGGAAGGACAGATGGATCTTCTTTTTTACCCTTTTTTGAGTATTAGGTAAAATGACCTAATACCCGAAGAAGAAGAAAAATTTTTTTATCCAGAAACCATCCCGGGTATACTCCCAACAATTCACCAAAGTTTCATTGCAATCGGATGAACGGTTCCCAGGATAGTCCATCTTTATAGGTAAAATGACCTAATACCCGATGATGAAGAAGAAGATGAAAATTTTATAATATACGTAAATCCATTTTTATATATATGTATAGATACCATTTTATGTATGGGTATATAGGATTTTTGCTAAACAAACCCACTAAATATCAATTCAATACCATTTTTTTTAGATATCGAATAAATAAATAAATAAATTATAATGCATAAACCTTCTCCTGAATGAGCTGAACAAATTCCCAAAGTTTCATCGCAATCGGATGGTTGGTTTAGGAGTTCATCGCGAACAAACAAATATACGTAAATTCATTTTTATATATATATATAGATATACAGGGTGTATCATGAGGAGTGGATCAACCGAAGCATGGAGGTAGAGGACCTCAATACCTATCGATTTAACCCCCATGTATGTTCAGCGATATTGGGTGGTTCAAAAGTTATGTACACTTTTGTAAAATTTGAATAAAAATCGGATTTCATACTAAACTACATCACTGTACCTAAACTATTAGGTTTGCGATCATGATTTTTTTTTAGGGAATAGTTCAATTGTGATGCTTAATGAAAATAATACCGTTGTGAGTCAGTACCTAATAACTTAAAAAACAAAAAAAAATCTTAAAAAAATTTTGGAAGCCTCAATTTTCCCCTAACTTTTCAAAGGCTCTTGGAACAATAATTTCACATAACTTTTTTTTCCACAAGTTATCTTAAAAACTACTACCATTCATAGAGAGCTAGCTCTGCAAATTTCATTTGCCTTGTATTAGAGGATCATGTTGAAAAGTTCACTTATTAAATTGTACGAGTACCAAAAATCGATATTTTTTCCTTAAGACAGAGACTTGTTAAATGGGTAATTAAAATTGTTTTTAAATTATTTGTTGTATTCAATCGTATTTATTGTGGTACCTACTTTATTCAAATAATAAAAAATTCAAATAAAGAAGTAAAACAAAAATTTATTTTTTTTAGTTCGATTATTTTTCAGTAGTTTAGCGTCTGGCCCATGGTGCAAAGTGATCACTTAAGCCAGCCGATGACAGGTCGTAAACCCTGTAGGTATGTCTTGTGGTCTTCATACACAAATCTCTCTCCATCCCTCTATCTCTGCTTGAGATCTCTTCTATATATATATATATATATATATATATATATATATATATATATATATATATATATATATATATATATATATATATATATATATATATATATATATATATATATATATATATATATATATATATATATATATATATATATATATATATATATATATATATATATATATATATATATATATATATATATATATATATATATATATATATATATATATATATATATATATATATATATATATATATATATATATATATATATATATATATATATATATATATATATATATATATATATATATATATATATATATATATATATATATATATATATATATATATATATATATATATATATATATATATATTAAAGCTTTTTTTACCTTTTTATCGATTTCAAAGCTGCTTATGACAGTATCAACAGAGCGCGCTTGTATGAGGCGATGAAGTATCTGGGAATTCCAAACAAACTCATAAGGATGGTAAGGCTCACTATGGTCCAATCGCAGTGTAGAGTTCGGATTCAAAGCGACACTTCTGAACCGTTTTATGCATTACATGGACTTCGTCAAGGAGATGCCCTGGCTTGTCTGCTCTTTAACATTGCTTTGGAGAAATGCGTGAGAGAGTCTGGAATAGAAACAAATGGGACGATATTCTATAAAGCAACCCAAGTACTGGGGTACGCAGATGATATTGACGTAATTGGTAGATCACAGCGGGCAATGACGGAGACATTTGTTGAGCTAGAGAGGGCTGCTAATGGAATGGGCCTTCACATCAACGCTAGTAAGACTAAATATATGCCAGTCACCAAAACTGTTCACAATAACCAGACCCCCACTACAATCAATATAGGCTCTCACACAATAGAATCCGTTAGAAGCTTCACCTATCTGGGATCAATGGTGACTGATGTGAACGACATATCCACTGAAATCAAGCGCCGAATATTCATGGCTAATAGATGCTTCTATGGTTTAAGAAGACATCTTGCATCTCGGGTGTTGTCGAGGAAAACAAAGGTCACCATTTACAAAACATTACTACGTCCTGTACTGACATACGGCTCTGAATGCTGGGTACTGAGTAAAAAAGATGAGACATCTCTACTGGTGTTTGAGAGAAAAATACTCAGAAAAGTAATCGGCCCAATCCAGGAAAACGGAGTTTGGAGAATACGACACAACACAGAGGTCTACAATGTTTACAAAGAACCAAACATCGTAAAAATCATCAAAACAGGGAGGCTGAGATGGGCAGGGCACGTCCAAAGAATGAGTGATGAAAGAGTGCCAAAAAGGATCATTCATTTAAAGCCCCAAGATAGACGTAGTGTCGGTAGACCCAAACTCCGATGGATGGATGGTGTGCAGCGGGACGTAGAAGCAGTTGGAATAAGGGATTGGAGGAGTGCCTGTCAGGATAGAGGAGGATGGCGACGAATGCTGGAGGAGGCCAAGGTCCACAACGGGCTGTAGAGCCAGTGATGATGATGATGATATATATATATATATATATATATATATATATATATATATATATATATATATATATATATATATATATATATATATATATATATATATATATATATATATATATATATATATATATATATATATATATATATATATATATATATATATATATATATATATATATATATATATATATATATATATATATATATATATATATATATATATATATATATATATATATATATATATATATATATATATATATATATATATATATATATATATATATATATGTTATTATTAAGTATTTTGGGGATAACCCGCGTCAAATTATGATTCCCGAGAGAATCAGTCGTCTGCCGACGTTTCGTCTGAATCTCATCAGACATTTTCTAAAGGCGCCTTGTTAATAAATTTTCGTCTCGAGGGATAGTGCACGCACGTCCGTTCGAGTCGAAAGCTTACTACCAAGTGAAAGTTTGAAAGGAAGCCGCGTCAAGTGTTAGTGGAGGGGTGGGTTTCCCCAATGACGTCATTATTGCGTTTTGTTTGGCTTCTAGTGACTCTAGTACTTAACGGTATATTGTTTACAGGTGGATTATCAGTTTTCGGCTTACTAAGAATTTTACTAATGTTTTTAATGTGACTATTGTTTGAAATATCGGTAGTTTGATTACTATGGTTTTTAAAAATGTTGTTTTCAAGTACACTTGTCCATGCGGTCGGGATTCGAATGCTATCGTCCCTGTTATTCATTATACTGTTGCTTCTTTTATATATTTCGATTGCTTCCCTGTAAATTCTAAATGTTTCATTATTAATATTCGCGACTACTTTTGAATTTTCAAAGTCTATGGAGTGATTTTCGGTCAATGAGTGATTTACAAGAGATGAAGTTAGTTTCCGGTTTTTAACATCTACGCGATGTTCAGAGACGCGCGCCAAGATTCTGCGATTTGTCCTGCCTATGTAAGTTTTTGAGCAATCACCGCATGGGATTTCGTAAATACCGTGTGACTCTAATGGTATTTTATCTTTCGGACTTTTTAAAAAGGATGAAATTTTGTTGTCTGTTCTAAAAATGGTGCGAATATTATGTTTATAAAGTAGGTGACTGATTTTGTCTGTAGTGCCTTTTATGTAAGGCAAAAACGCAATGGAGAGTGGCTTTACTTTAGTTGACGTATCTTTTTTATTATAATTTTTATTAGTTTGATTTTTTACTGCATTATTTATCGTAAAATTAGAAAAACCGTTATTTCGTAGCGCGTTTTTAAGATACTCTAATTCGTTTTGAATGTTTTCGGAGTCGGCTATCCTTAATGATCGTGTTACCAAGGTGTTTGCTACAGAGGCGATTTGTGCTGGATGATGGTTCGACGATGCGTGGAGATATCTGTTGGTATGTGTTGATTTTCTGTACACAGTGTGGCCGAGAGTGCCATCGTCTTTTTTGATTACGAGAACATCAAGAAAAGGTATTTCACCGTTGTTTTCTATCTCCATTGTGAATTTGATGTTATTGTGGAGATCGTTCAGAAAATCAAGAAATTTGTTAAGTTCCTCCAAACCGTGAGGCCATATAACGAAGGTATCGTCCACGTATCTAATCCATAGCTTTGGTTTTAAGCGCGCTCTATCTATAGCTTCCTTTCTAACTTGGTCATAAATATGTTAGCGACTGGGCGGTGAAAGAGATAGACCCATTGGTGCTCCTTTTACTTGTTTGTACATGTCGTTATTATAAGTGAAAAATGTGTTATTGAGGCAATGTTCTATTAAAGTTATTATGTCATTCGGTGGGTCACTCATTTCTTTTATTGCTTGAAGAGCTTCGTCTGTGGGTATATTGGTGAACAAGGATACGACGTCAAAACTGACAAGGATGTCGCCCTTGTTTAATTTTTGATTTTTAATGATTTGTATAAAATGTTCCGAATTTTGACAAAAGATTCCGCTGATTCTACATCTGGTTGTAAGTAGTTGGCAAGATTACTTTGATAACATTTGAAGTGGAGAACCGACAGAACTGACTATGGGTCTAAGAGGAACATCCGTCTTATGAATTTTTGGCAAACCGTATAATTTCGGAAAACGTGACGATTTTTCTCTAGGTATTAACGACTTTTTTAATTCGGGACTTAATTTGGATGACATAATTTTAGTTTTAGTCGTTTTTTCTAAGTATGTTATAGGATTATTAGGATGCAGTTTATAAGCCGGATCGTTGAGCAAATTAGTAATTTTAATGTGATAATCTTCGCTTTCATGATTACTGTTGCGTTTCCCTTATCTGCCGGAAGAATAATTATATCTTTATTTGCGCGTAATTCTTTAAGAGCTCGTATTTCATCGAGAGATATATTTTCTTTTCGGCGGAAGCGATTTTCTAAGTATATGGCAAGTTTCTTGTCGTATAGTTTCGGCTATATTATTTGGTAGTTTACATACGGCTGATTCGATTCCCGTAACAATGTCTTCTTTTGAATTTTCGGAGGAACAACACCAAAATTAAAACCTTTACTTAGAACCGATATTGTATCGTTATTTAATTTAAGATCGGTGAGATTGTGAATGATTTTATCGGTATTTAAAGACTGTTGGTATT
>CAUYVO010000081.1:0-57401 GCA_963576475.1 Molanna angustata
AGCAAAGTATTTTGTTGTAAATTCATATGTTTTTATTTGTGTCTTAAACGTTGATTCATATTTCAAAATAACTTTTTTTAAAGTTCATGAGTTTTTTAGAGTAACTTCGATTTTTTGTGTTACCGACTTTGAAAATTTTACTAGGTGATAGACAAAATACATTTAACATTTTTTGCTATTATGAATGAATTTTGCTTTTATAAATGTTCCGAAAAAGTAAGTACTCAGAGCCTGTTGAGTTATTTCAGTATTATATATAACAACCAACGATTTTATGACTATTTTCTACTATATAAGTTGATAAAGTCGCGGTGCAGCGGCGCATAGGTCATAGCGCTTACAGATAAACTTCATACAAACGTATAAGGTACTAAGCAATTGTTGAAAACTGTGTTTGTTTTCGAAGAAATACTTAAAAATTCATAAATTTTAAGCTGATTTTTATTCACTATATACATTCCTATATCTTTTTTTACCTATGTGATATTTTTTTGCTAATAAGTCATGGTTTTGTGAGCTGGAATGTTGAAAAAATCAGTTAAATAGTATGCAGCGAACAAAATAAACAAAAAAATGTACTCAACATTTAAAACAGCTAAAAACGAATATTCTCGTCGAAGATTTCAAGTATCTCAGGTGAGTAGTTATTGAGATATGACGATTTTAATTTTGTCCGAAAATTGCGCCGCACTGAGGTGTTACATTGTTTCGCATACGCTTAGCACGGAAAAGGCTAAGAATGTTTCTATTAACAAATGAGATATGTAAAACGGTTAGAAACTAAAAATTATTTAGAAAGGAATGCAGGAAGGGGCTGCCAAAGGAAAAATCTGTGACATACAAATCGTTCAATCCCTTATCTGATTTTCGCGTAGCTACTCGATGTGTTTTTGTAATATTACGCTACTTATACTATTATAAAGTTAATAAAGAAAATATTGGTAATGCTAAAATAAAATATAACAAACCGTAATTGATATTAATCATAATAATAATAATAATAAACCGTTTATTTGTTGTCATTATTGTTACATCAAACAAAAAAAAATATATACAAAATTTTGAACTACAATTGACAACAAAAAGGCTATTGCTCAGCTGCGCACTACCAGGTATCCCTGGAGTGCTGCTGGTTTTCAGCAAAGCCTTGGGACAACACAAAACATTGAGGACAGACCACATGTCATGACCTATAAAGATTTAATAGTAATTAAAATAAAAATAAAATGTATTTCAAAAATAAAATGTTATTGAATACTAAATCACTGAAATTCTTAATGATCCTAGGCATTACTAAAATGTTAATATATCAATAATTACACTGTAAACCGCCCATTATTTTAGCCAAATATTTTTGAAAACTTCCTAGATAACTGTTTTTTATAACTTTGATGTACAAACTAGTTTTTTTTGACAAATAAATTCGGAAACTATTCGTATAAGTCGTTATTCTCTATACAAAAACAATGTTTTCTGCCAACCAAACGTCAAAAGTCCCGCGGAAAAATGACTCACATTCGATTCATACAAAATTTGCTAACTACGACATCTAGTATAATTATATGAAAACCTATGATATGGACTGCGTGCAAAGGCGTTTTGCTTGGCAGGTTTTCGGCAAACATGATTTGTATGGAATGACCACGTGACTGAAGTCCATAAATGTCGGCAAGGCAAATTTTCATACAAAAACACTAATTTTATAATCAAAATTACCAGTTATTGATATATTTATTCATAACAACAATATTACATTTAGGTTACATTCATCATATAAAGTGAATATTGCATATATCATATAAAGTATTTACATTTATCATATAAAGTGCATTTTGCATTTATCATATAAGTATTTATAGCTACAATATTACACTTAGGCTACATTAATCATATGATGTGCATTTTGCATTTATCATAACAACAATGTTACACTAAGGATACATTTATCATATAAAATGCATATTGCATTAATCATATAAAGTATTAATAGCAACAATATTACATTTAGGTTACATTTATCATATAAAGTGCATTTTGCATCTATCATATAAAGTATTTATAGCAACAATATTACATTTAGGTTACATTTATCATATAAAGTATTTATAACAACAATATTACATTTAGGTTACATTTATCATATAAAGTATTTATAACAACAATATTACATTTAGGTTACATTTATCATATAAAATGCATGTTGCCTTTATAATACAAAGTATTAATAGCAACAAAATTACAATATAACTTGTTAAAGTTCGACTTAATACTATATAGCTTTAATGTATCAATTACTATTGACTGTCAGATAGAGTAATTACTATTTACATAATATGTGTCTATCACTCGATGTAATTATCAATGAAAGTTTTAATATCTTAACACTTGGATATTAAATTTTGCAGCCTACGCATAGCAGCTCTACGTTGCACTACCAATATATCTCTTGTAGTCTCCGTCACTGATCACTAACCAGCTCACTTCTTTCTTTGTTTACTTCTTTTATTCTTTTATTAATGTCAATTACGTAAGTTACAAATTTTGGTAGCAATCTTTCAAGTTTCACTATCTCAGACACTTGAACCATGGCCAGTCCTTCCCTCCGGCATTCTGCATCCAATCTATTTCTCTGCAGACTGAATATAGGACATGTCGTTAGCAGGTGCGTAACATCTTGAGGGGTTTCATCATCGCATGGGCAAGTTTCGTTGTCAGTCAATTTAAATCTTTTGAAGTAGCTGTTGAAGCATCCATGTCCGGTCATAATTTGAGTAAGCTCGAATGTGGGTTGCACCTTTCTAAGAAAATGTAACGCGCTATTTATATCTGGAAGAAACAGCTTGGTTGTGTTTCCTGTAATTGATGATTTATGTCTCTCGTTCCATTTCTGAATTGTCCTCAAGTGTACCATTCTCCTGGCAAAACTCCAAGGAAAATAGTCATAATCTGGCCGTACCTTTTTCAAAGTAGCTTCTCTGGCTCTAGTGTCAGCCAATTCGTTACCGGGGATGCCTATATGGGCTTTAATCCAACCTATTTGTGCATCTTGGTTCCGCTGCAGTAGCTCCTGGATTTTTTCTTTTATCATAAAAACCAATGGGTTCAATGCCTGAGAGTCCTGAATGGCTTCCAGACTCGATTTGCTGTCCGTAAGAACTAGGATTTTCTGCCATCTGTTTGGTGGTTTAAGAAGTGCGTAATTTATGGCTTCCTTGATCGAACTAGTTCTTTTCCATTATCAAATGGAACAAATGCAGCTCCCACATTTCCTTCCAAGCGGCTTCCGTCAGTAAATATTTGGAGCTCACCAACAGCTGCTATTGGGGGATTCTCGCAAAACAATTTGGTTTCAAATTTTGTTCTTTTTGCTGGGTGTGGCAGATCGAAGTATTTTTTGGTTCCTTGGTATTTTCGGTCTTCTGGCAAATCCTTTAAAAATTTTGTAGTTTTTACTTGATAAAGCTCCGATATCTCTTGAACTTTTAGGTCTAATGGGACAATCCCGCAGAGAGCTTGGGCCGATGTTAATGAGATGGTTCTGTAGCCCTTGCAGCATCTAATAGCTATCTGTCTTTGTACTCGGTTTAATTTTTTTATATTTGTTTTCCTCTTTACAGCCTCTGCCCATACTGGTGCTGCATACGTTATCAGGGGTTCAATAGCTCCGATGTAAATCTGATGACCATGGAAGACGCACCCCATGTGGGTTTTGCAGCTAGTATCAACTTATTAGTGATTTTTGTGGCCTTTTTGCATACTTCATCAATGTGTTTGGCACAATTTAGGTTCTTGTCAATCACTACTCCGAGAATTTTGAAGTGATCCACAAAATTAATGGCGCATTGTCTCATTTTGAGGGATGGATATGGATCCTTTCTTCTTGTAATAAACATGGCTTGAGTTTTCTCAGCTGAAAAATGAAGTTTTGCCTTAGATTCCCATTCAGTTATTTTAGATAAAGCTCTATTTGTTAAAACTTAAAGTTCAGGTGTAGAATCTCCTGTTGTTATTAAGAATATGTCATCAGCATACGCTCGAACTTCAACTCCGTTGTCAAATTCCAGTTGGAGGAGGTCGTCGATGATGATGTTCCAGATGCTTGGTCCGCACGTAGATCCCTGAATACACCCCTTGTTTGTTTTCTTAGATTTTTGGGTGTCGAAATACGTAAGTTGGACTTGTCTATCTCTTAGGTAGCTAGCAGCCATGCAGAAAAGATTATGTGGACAATTCTTCTTCCTCAATTGTGATAAAAGAAAGGGCCACCAGGCGTTATCAAACGCACCCTTGATATCCAATGATATTGCAACTGTTAGTTTTTTATTTGTGTAGGCCCGTTTTATAGTCTCTAGTGATGCGATTAAAGCATCTTCTGTGGATTTTCGAGGTGTAAATCCAAATTGGTTTTTACTGAGATAATTTTTTCCATGAAGATGCCAGTTGATTCTGTTTATCATGAGTTTTTCAAGGATCTTTCCAAAAACTGATATCAGTCCTATTGGTCGGTATGAGCTGACATCTCTTAAGTCATCCTTTCCTGGCTTAGGTATAACAATAACAATTGCCTTTTTCCAACATATTGGAAAGTAATTAAGTCGCAGGCATGCATTATAGAGTTCATGAAATAAGGTTTGGTTATTAGTGTACAACTGCAAACAGATGTCAGATGTGAAGTTATCCTCTCCAGGAGCCTTGTTGGGAGAGATGCTTTTGAAGACATCTTCAATTTCCATGGGTGTGAATGGTGGGTCATCTTCTGTTGAGGGTAATGAATAAGCGTTTTTCCTTATTTCAGATTGCTCTACATTATCGATCCTTTCATCGTCGTCAGGGAAGAATCTTTCCATCAACCTTTGTGCAGAGCTTTCCGCTGAGTCAAGCTGTTCACTTCCATCTTTTAGCGTTGCGGGTGTAGTTCTGTTACGTTGTTTGGTTAGTACTCTGTGTATTGTTCCCCAGGCAGTTTCTTTGTTTTGTGACTCACAATATAATTTCCATGATGACGTTTTAGCGTTGCTAATTGCGGTTTTGTACTCGTCTTTTAGTTTGAGGTATTCCTGTAAAGTTGATTCTCTTCGGTGTTGACTTGAGTTTTCCAGCTTGTGTTTGGCTCGTCTTGCTTTATGTTTAAGGTCATTTGACTCCTGAGTCCACCATGGGCAAGGTTTTCTAGACTGTATCTTCCTTAAGGGAATGCATTCCTTGCACGCTTTGTCTATTATGGCATACAGTGTAGTCAAATTTTTATCCAACGATTCAGTCGTGCTCTCAGCACTAAATTTTTCAGGGGTTATATTTTGTTCCTTTAGTTGACCATGGACACTGGTGGTAAATTTATTCCAGTTGGCCCTTTTGGTGTTATAGATAAAGGTTCGTGTAATGGGTAGATCAGTTTTACCACTGAAGAGTTTGAAGACTATTGGATTGTGGTCGCTGAGGATATTCTGCGACTTGTCAACATTCCAGCCCTCGACCTTGTTGAGCAACTGTGGGGAGCAAAAAGTTACGTCTATGACACTATGTAAATAGTTTCTTCCCCTATATGTTTCAAAAGTTGGTGTTGAGCCTTCATTAAGGATGTGCAAATCAGAGTGTGACAAGTATGATGCCAAAATATCACCTCTGTTGTCTGTTCTGTTGCTACCCCACCAGATGTTTTTCGCATTCATGTCCCCTCCGACAATTATCGTATGTTCAGCTAGAATTTTCACATTTTCCATAAGTGGTTCAATCTCTGCTAACGGTTCTATGTAAGCAGAACCAATAATGATCGGACCGGTATCAGTATTAAATTTAACAAAAACATAATTTGGATTCGAATATTTAGTTAACATTAGCCCTTTGGGAAACTCATTATTTATCAGGATTGCAGCTTTACAAAAATTATCTTTGGATATTCCGACCTGATAGACTTCGAAACCTGGTGCAGTGATTTGTCCACAATTGCTTGTGTACGGTTCTTGAACAAGCATTATATCATAAAGAGAAGCATGCGATAACAGATGCTCTTGCGCAGCTTTACAGCGACCCAAATGCACTGAATGAATCTTATGGGCTGGGAATCCATAACAGCTACATCTCCTTCTCTGCTTGGCTTGTTAAAATCCATAGTTGGTTCTGTCTTTTGTTATTTTTATTTTTTTTATTTTTATTTTTATTTTATTCAGAAATACAACAGCTTATACAATAATATGATAATACAGTAAGATAAAATTCTTGTTGATAACGCCAATTACAGTATTTCCTAGTGGGTGTTACAATATAATATAATATAATATAACACAACACAATACAACACAATGCAACACAATACAATACAACAAAGTGTAACATAACATAATATAATCTTCACTGCTAGACTGCCCATGGAGATGGATACGACGTGATGGGACACACTGCGGGGAGGGGAAGGGGGGACGTATATATGTAGTAAATCGGCCCGCGCAACGTGCGACCACAAACATGCCACTATACAAAGCATTCATACTTATGACGTGTAGTTCAAGAGACTATATATCCATTTATCGATTTTAACAGTTCTTTTTTATAGGATGCAATGTTTGATGAAAACAGGTCTATCTTTGTATTGGTCATACAGTTATTATTGAAACTAATACACGCTCTATTGACAAATGTGTTTAATATATAGTTTGTTCTACAGGATTCGATATAAAATAGTGTTTTATTTCTGTTACTTCTAGATGGACAGTGGAAACGAATTGCACTCAGGAGTGCACTACTATCGACTATATTATTTAAAATTTTGTACAAGTAGACCAGATCAATAACTATCCTTCGGTCTTAGAACTCCATATGATAATTATTTATTTATTTATTTATTTATTTATTTATTTATTTATTTATTTATTTATTTATTTATTTATTTATTTATTTATTTATTTATTTATTTATTTATTTATTTATTTATTTATTTATTTATTTATTTATTTATTTATTTATTTATTTATTTATTTATTTATTTATTTATTTATTTATTTATTTATTTATTTATTTATTTATTTATTTATTTATTTATGTGGCTATGGCCATCGCACAACTCTAATCGATGGTCATTGCCCAACTCTAATTGGCGGACGTATATATATACGGCCATTTTGAATAAAATTTCATTCCGTTCTGATACCCAACTGTGTGTCGTACTTCCCGTAGGCACGTGATTTATAAGTGTAAATTTTATTAATAAGATATAAATTCAGTAGTTGTTAATTGTAATCTTTTTAATTTGTTCTCAATAATAAATACGTAAGTCATCTTCACTCTTTCAATTTTAACCTGTCTTATGTACCAACTTGCATCACATAATTATCATTAATCAATTTGGATTATCGTTATCCACGATAATCAATTATATGGGACTGTTGGTTGAACACGCTCGTTAATAAAGAAGGCAAATTATGAATTACATATCCCGGTTCGATTCCGGTATATAGGGATAATTTGTGAGCCAGCAGAACTTACACGTATGTGGTTTAGTGTGCATTAGATCTAGTACATGTACCCCTATTGATCTACACGCCACATGCACGTAACCCCCATATTGGTGACCCACGACGATTTTAAATTTTTTTTCAATAGATATTTTTTTGTTACATTTTTTTTTTGTTACATGTTTTTCGTGTTGTAAATACCGACCGAAAACATTATAGGTTATTTGAACAGTTAATTCACATTGATTTTTTTTTAAAATAGAAACAGATAATTATTCATATTAATTTACTTGAAAATCTCGTTAAAACAATTTTGTTAAAATCGTATTGATACTTCGCTAAAAATTCCAGAACATTCCATTTAAATGTTTCTGATGCATACTAAATAAATGTATAAGTGCCTAATTTATTTTATTATTACTTTGAAAATTATTAAGTTAATAAAAAAATTACAAATCATTATATTGGTGAACAAGTAAGTTACATTTAAACATACAAATATTTCATAAAAATATACGGCAAATCATTTAAAAAAATATATCAAGAAAAAATATTTTTGTTGCAAGGTAGCAACACGATATTTTTTTCTCCAGAAAAGTGAACCGCGTTTTGATTCGGTTGACTGAACACCGACGCGGACAATACAGTGTTTTGTGATTAATAATAAAACAACGATTTAAATTGTAATAGTGCATAGTTGGGACATATTTTGGTTATGAGTATTTAATGAAACGACAAATGTCGTATAAACAAAACACCAGTTGGGTTATTAGAATGGAATCTTCGTAGTATCCCAGGTATAATATAAATTCAATATTTCTTAATTTAGTATATTAGCAAGGCCTGATTATTATTGCCTGATTATTATTGCCTGATTATTACAAGGCCTGATTATTACTGATATTAGCAAGGCAAGAATATGCCTGTAAAAATAAAATTAATATTAATTCTTCGCAATAGTGTGTTTACCTACATTTAAAGTATACGAGAGAGATACATGCAATAATATATTGCATTTTGAAAATGTCACTGTGACAAAAATATTCTTATAAATTTTACAAACCTATTGTTTTGAGATCATAATAATCATTTAAAATTCAATTTTTGATGTATATTGTAGAAGTAAAAAAAACATTTATAGAACTTGCAATAATATATAGATCAAACTTGTTATTTCTGTTATTATTTTCGAATGTAATTTTATTTGTGACAACTTAGTCAAAATATCTAGAGTCAATTTATTAAATATCATGAATGCATGTTATTAATCAATTTCCTATGTTTCTATTTTTCATGAGAAATTCAATATAAATGGATCCACTATAAACCAGGAACATAAATAAGATAAATTTCAGCATATCGGAAAATACAACCATAAATATAGTACAAATAAAGAAAAAGCAGTATTCATATGAGAACACAAGTATCATCAATAGAGATATACAAGATAAGTAAACATAAAAATTTATATTACACAGTATTAAAAATTTAAAAAAAGTTTTCATAACAAATTTATTGAAAGAAAGTTTATATTAAAATCATTGCATAGTAATAAATATCTGAATAATTGTGCATAAAAGTTTTGTATTTTCAAAATAAAATTATTCAAATTACAGATAACATAATAATGTTTAGAAAAGTCAATTAAATGTAATTAATATTTGAAATTCAATACTAATAAAGTAGATTATTTGAGTTTGTTGTGAACAATAATATATGTATCATAAAGTGCAGTAAATCGCCACAGAAAGTATACTTATGTATGTACATACGTATAGATAGATACATTGTTTGTTTACACCAGCCTGTTCAATACGCTATAGGAAGCGAACATTTTATTATACCTACTTAGCTATTGTAACTGAATGCAATAAAAAAAACATACTACGAATATAAAGCATTGGTTCGCATGGAGAACGAACCCCATTGGAATTTGCAATTGTATAAAATATTAATGTCATATTATGAAAAATAACATGTAATCTATTTTTCAGAATACCAGTTCAATGCCATTACTCTAGATTAATGCCATTTTTTTTTAAATTTGTGAAAATTAATTAATATTTAAAGAGAAATTAATTAAAAAAAAAAAAAACAAATCTTTAAGTAAATACTTTGAATAATAGTAAATTTATTTGATTATTTGTCAAAAATATTCATTTTTTTTTTATAAAAAAAACATTAAACTTCAAATAAATACTTTGAATAATATATTCTCAATATAAAATACTTTGTTTAAAAAAAAAACTTTTTGTCTAATTGTATAAAATTATAACTCGTAATAATGTCATTGGGGAAAACATTTGAAACATTGAACCACGGAATGAGAATACGTGGACAATGTGTCAAATTAAAATTTAATTTTTATTGCAAACATATAATCATGATGTGAATATTTAGATAACAAACTATTATATTGAGATAACAATCATTGAAAATATGTGAACAAAAACTTTATTTTGAAAACAATTTTTTATACATTTATTTACTGATATATATTTTTTTAATGATATTTTCTAAGAAAAAATATTTTAAAGGAACATAATAAGATTCATTTTTGTTTACAAAAAGAAGTTTAAAAATACCTAAGTGGTAATGAAACACAATTTTAACATAAATTTTGAATTACTTATTAATTGTTTTTAGTGGTCAACAAAGACATTATCAAAAATGAAATTTGTATGAAAAGTAAATTCAGTAAACTATTTTATTTTGAAAACACAATCGAAAACTCAACATAGAATCACATCTTTAAAATATTGTGAAAATTTAGCCATCTGATAATAATGGCGCATGCAATGTATAGTTATCATTATAAAATTATTAAACATCGCAAACATAAAAATTTATATTATAAAATTTTGAAAAAATGTAGAAACTGATAACTTGTAATGTAATGTAGGATTCAAGAAGAAGACCATCCACATCATGGGGCTTCCTGCTACTGCAACAAGATACTCCACCAGATCTTCGAACAACCACGCAGAATCCTATTGATGACGATCCACTACAGCATCGTCACACTCCAAGGTCAATAAAGAAGTATGGAACTTTATCACTAAGATGCATCTGCCATGCCAATCTGTAAGCAGCATCAATGCCAGCAGTCTCACGGAGCATCGTGGAGGACCGTCGTTGGTATCGTCACCACTCACGCCCGCCACTGCTGATGAACCAGCCTCGGTTGCATTTTTGCAACATTCCTGTACCAGCATCATATCATATTTATATTATTTATTACTACGAGAGCGCACAAGTCTTCCTCGAGTCATCGTCAATACTGCCCTGACAAGGAACGATTTTGTAATGGACATCAACGTCTCATCTATCATGGACTGGACGCAAGGAGCTAATATGAATCCTTCTTGCGACGCATGAAGAAATCAGCCGCTCAGCATTCACGTGTTACTGTCTAGGGGAGCTAATATCAATTCTCCTCCGGTCACATGTAATGTACAAGGTTAACTGGAATCATCTCTGTTCCAAAGCCGTACTACGCACCGCAATCATATTGGACACCCTCGTGTTTTGGCTTCTGGATTAGCCCACGCAGGTAGCTGTCAATATATATACATATATATTATTTATTTATTATATTATGCACTCACGCATAAACACGCTGGACACTGCAAACCATTCATCAAGCTGGATACCTACTACCGGACGATTTTCCCGAAGATGTCGGATCATTACGACATACCGCTGCATCTATCACATCCATACCACATCTACTTCTTATACCTAAACTGAGGACCTTGAGACAACACACGTCAAGAAGACGAAGAAACATCTACACGTCAAGAAGATGTAGAGCCATTTCAAAATTCAATGTATGACCTTCGCATAATCGACTTAGGATACGATAATTCTTAAAAAAAATCAAATTCGCTTGTAAAGTAAACATGTACAAAATTGTAAATAATAGCTTATATTCATATTTTCTTTCATGATACCTTTTTTATTAAGTAATCATATATACTTCTATATATATTTTTTTAAAGTTTTAAGTAAATTTTTTAAGCTTAGCAGTAAAATCTTGTAAAAACAAGTCATTTTTTTTTATGTTGAATATCAAGAACTCATGCAAATGCCAAATAGAGCATTTAAAGTGTTATTCCGTGTAAGAAAAAAAGTACATGTGAAAAATAATTGATAGACTCTCGTGTAGAGCGAAATAGTAAAAAATTAAGAACGCTACTGAAGTGTTTAAAAAAAATAAAACAATTAATTACAGTGCATCGAACAGTAATTACTGTGATCAGTGTTAATTTTTAGTATATAAGAGAACCACTTCTTAATAAGTATTTAATTTAAGTTCAACAAGTATTTAATTTAAGCTCAATAACTAATAAGGTAATAACATAATATATAGATCTAATATTTTTTTTGATATAGTATTTCTAAACTATTTGAGATCACTCAGAAAATCATAATATTTTGGATAACTTATAAAAAGAAATGGGTAATGATTTAATAAAAAAACTATTTGTTTTCAATATATATTTATTTTGAAACAGATAACGTTTAAAAAAAAATTTGGAAAATATTAAAAGCATAAAAGATGTCAGGAATTGATTTTTATATGTACATAGTGAAAATAATGTAAATATCATCGTAGACCCAAACCATTTTGTTAGAATATATAATTTTATTTTTTTTTATGTGACAAAGAGTACAGGGAAGTATGACGCGCTAGCTGGAAGGGGAGTGTGTGGCTATGGCCATCGCACAACTCTAATTGATGGTCATTGCCCAACTCTAATTGGCGGACGTATATATATACGGCCATTTTGAATAAAATTTCATTCCGTTCTGATACCCAACTGTGTGTCGTACTTCCCGTAGGCACGTGATTTATAAGTGTAAATTTTATTAATAAGATATAAATTCAGTAGTTGTTAATTGTAATCTTTTTAATTTGTTCTCAACAATAAATACGTAAGTCATCTTCACTCTTTCAATCTTAACCTGTCTTATGTACCAACTTGCATCACATAATTATCATTAATCAATTTGGATTATCGTTATCCACGATAATCAATTATATAGGACTGTTGGTTGAACACGCTCGTTAATAAAGAAGGCAAATTATGAATTACATATCCCGGTTCGATTCCGGTATATAGGGATAATTTGTGAGCCAGCAGAACTTACACGTATGTGGTTTAGTGTGCATTAGATCTAGTACATGTACCCCTATTGATCTACACGCCACATGCACGTAACCCCCATATTTATTTATCTATTTATTTATTTATTTGGGAAGCCAACAGCTCATTTACATTTTTTATAATACAAATTTTAACATAGACTTCAGAGCCAATATATCCATTTACTTACACAAAATACTTGACACAAAAAGTAATCCGAAAGAATGTGCCAATATTTTCAACAATTACTTTGCTGATGTTGGAAAAAACTTAGCAAACAATATTAACAAAAACACTTATGTACAAAATACTATTGATCCTGACACTACAGATGGTTTCGAAAAATTTGAGACAATTAATCAGTCTGATGTCGAAAATTATATAAAAGAACTTAGAGGGGGTTCTGCGCCAGGTTTTGATAATATAACAGCTGAAATACTAAAATTAAATAGAAAATCGCTCAGTAAACCCATTGCCCATATAATAAATTGTAGTCTTACAAATGGTAATTTTCCTAGTAATTATAAAACTACAATAATCACGCCAACTGGTTACAAAAAAAATACAAATAATTACAGACCGATATCATTAGTATCTAATATAGCAAAACTGTATGAAAAAGCCGTAAAAAACAAATATTACAGTTTGTAAACAGAAATAAAATAATTAGCTCTAGCCAATATGGTTTTAGGGAGAAATTAAGCACTCAAGATGCTATTGTTGAATTGACCTCTACTATATATAATGCACTGGATCAAGGGAAAAAGTGTTTGGGAATATTTATTGACCTCCGAAAAGCATTTGATAGTGTATCACATACGAAACTAATAAATAAATTAAATAAAATTGGAATAACGGGAAAAGTTAAAAGCTGGGTACAAAATTATTTATTTAAAAGAAAACAATATGTCAAACTCAACAATACATTAAGTGATTTCTAAAACGCAAACTTTGGTATACCTCAAGGTACTGTACTTGGTCCACTTTTATTTATAATTTATGTGAATGATATATTCAATCAGCCAATATCTGGTAGACACTGCCATTATACTGAAAGATAACACCTGGAAGGAATTAATTGCCTCAGCTGAATCAGATATAAGTGTTTTGAAGTCTTGGTTCGATTGTAATGTACTTTCATTGAATACAGATAAAACGTGTATTATCCCATTTGCACTAAATGATAAATACATCCCAGAAGACCTTAATATTAAAATTCATATTGACAATTCCTGTTTCAACAACTCCATATCTTGTAACTCAGCGTGTATTAAATTATCCACTAAAAATAACATCCGATACCTAGGCATTATTATTGAAAGCAGTATGAAATGGAAATTACATATAACTTCTACTATTGAACGCCTTAAAAAGCTAATTTTTATTTTTCTGAGACTAAGAAATATACTTCAAACAAACTTGCTTAAAACAATATATTTTTCATTATTTCAATCCATCTTACAATATGGCATTATATGTTGGGGGGGAGCTTTTAAAACCACTTTAGTGCCTTTAGAAGTTTTTCAAAGAATCATTATTAAAATTATATTAAAAAAGAGATTTGATTATCCAACTATTAATTTATTTCAAGAATTTAAAGTTTCAACTGTTGAAAATATCTACAAAAAAATCTCATTGTTCCAAATTCATAAATATATTCTTACAAATTCAAACCAATTGTCATTTTCTTTAAGCAGCAGAATAAATTCACAAGGATGTATTACCATTCCTCTTTTACGTACAACTGCCTCACAACATTTCTATAAGTATAAAGGTACTAAGTGGTTTAATGAACTCCCTTTGAGTCTTAGACTCGAAAAAAATTATAGTATATTTAAAAATAAAATTAAAAAATTGTACTGATTTATTTATTTATTTTTTGTTATTTCATTCTTGTTTTGTGTAGCTTCATATTTTTTAGTAGATGTACAATGTTTTGGTAAATGTAATAGATACTAAATAGATACTCATAGATATTAAATAGATAGATATTAAATAGATATTAAATAGATATTAATAGATATTAAATAGATATTAAATAGATAAAGAGAGACAAAGCCTTTAATAAGCATAAACGACAGCCGTCTGCCAGCAACTGGGCTAATTACAAACACCATAGAAACCGTTGCAATCAGCTATGTCGAAATGCAAAAAAAAGGTACATCTTTCAGATTGTGGATCAATGCACGTCTTCAAATGCTTGGAAATTATTGCAATCTCTGGGCACTGGAAAGAGTAAACATCTTAATACCCCAAAAGTTGACATAAACAATCTAAATCATCACTTTGCCACTCCTCCAGTATTCTTAAGCAACTTGGTTAAGTCCAATACTCTCAATTCTATTCGCAGTCAACCCTCTCTGAGTATACCAGCGTTTTCTTTTAACACTGTGAATGAAGCTGAAATCTCAAAATTCATATCTTCCATTTCCACAAAGTCAATTGATTCTAATGGCATCAATATAGATATGATTCGTCTAGTTCTCCCAGTAACATTGCCAATTATCACGCATATTATCAACTACTCAATGAGTGAAGGAATATTTCCATCTTCTTGGAAAACTGCTCACGTTATTCCGTTACCCAAAACTTCATCACCAAGAACTCTAAAAGACTATAGACCAATCTCCATTCTTCCTATTTTGTCAAAGGTCATTGAACGAGCAGTTTATAATCAATTAAATGAATGGCTTACATCACATTCCCTTCTTGACCCTTTTCAATCTGGATGTAAACGTGGTCATAGCACTTCAACGGTTCTTGTTAAGGTCACTGATGACATAAGACGCGCAATGAATGATAAAAAGCTAACAATCCTCACATTGCTTGACTTCAGTAGTGCGTTTAATTCAGTAGACTTTGATATTTTACTCGCAAAACTTTCCTCACTCAATTTAGCGCAACCAGTACTGACATGGTTCAAAGATTATCTATATAATCGCACACAAGCTATTAAAACGGCGGAGAAAATATCTGATCATATCACTCTTAAGGCTGGGGTCCCTCAAGGTGGTGTCTTGTCTCCACTTCTATTCTCTATCTTTATAAACTCAATAACTCACAAATTAAAGTGTCAGTACCATCTCTTTGCAGACGATCTTCAACTGTATATTCAATTTAATGTGAATGAGTATGTTGATGCTATTAATATTATGAACGAAGATCTCAGCTTTATCTCATCATGGTCCTCCCAGAACGGTCTTCTTGTCAACCCGTCTAAATCTCAGGCTATTATCATTGGTAGTCCCCGATTGCTGTCTAAACTTAAAAATTCACCTCTCCCATCTCTTCAAATTAACAATCAACACATACCCTTCTCAAAAATGGTGAAAAATCTTGGTATTCTTTTTGATGAAGATCTTTCGTGGCATGGACAGATTTCTCATGTCAGTAAAACTCTGTTTTATAATATCCATTCTCTCAATAGATTGAAGAACTTTCTTCCAATACATTGTAAAATTACATTAGCTCAATCCTTACTTCTTCCATTGCTTGATTACGGTGATGTGTGTTATCTGGATGCCAATCAAGAATTATTAAATAAACTGGAACGATTACAGAATGTCTGTATACGGTTCATTTACAATCTTAAAAAATATGATCATGTTTCGACTTGTAGAAATATACTTCGTTGGCCAAAGATACGAGATCGTCGAAACATTCACATTCTGTCACTACTTTATAAGACTATTTATGATCCCTATTCACCACAATATTTAAAAAATAACGTCGTTTTCTTGTCAAGTCACGGCCTATCCCTTCGATCTGCTGAACGTACTACACTAGCTATCCCCATTCACAATACAGAAGTTTTCAGCTCCTCTTTTCAAGTACAATCAGCTAGACTATGGAATGGCCTAAGTGATGAAGTAACGTCATCTCAATCCATTCAAATATTTAAAGGTAAATTAAAAAAACTTTATTTGTCAAATAGTTCCTAAATTCCTTCTATATCCTTCCGTAACCTCCTTTTCCTCATTGCTATGATCAGTGTTATTTTTATTATTATTTTATTTTTAAAACTCTCTTTTCATTTTTTTCTCTTTGTAATTTTTTTTTTTATATTTCTTACTCTTTTATGTTATTTTTTATCAATTTATTTCTCACTTAATTAGTACTGTACCAATTTAACTAAGAGACTTCACGTTGCTCGGGTTGGTTGGAAGAAATTGCCTTATGGCAATAAACCTGCCTTTGTACACATGTACATAAATTATATAAATAAATAAATAAATAAATACTCATACTAATAGATATTAAATAGATACTCCCCTCTTTTAACACGAGATTTTATCTCAATTAAAGAGGGTTATTATGAATTATATGATGGAAATTGTATACCTTTTTAAATTATGATTTATATGTGAACATTGTATTGTTTTTGTTAAATAATAAAAAAAAAAATTTATCGATTTTAACAGTTCTTTTTTATAGGATGCAATGTTTGATGAAAACAGGTCTATCTTTGTATTGGTCATACAGTTATTATTGAAACTAATACACGCTCTATTGACAAATGTGTTTAATATATAGTTTGTTCTACAGGATTCGATATAAAATAGTGTTTTATTTCTGTTACTTCTAGATGGACAGTGGAAACGAATTGCACTCAGGAGTGCTCTACTATCGACTATATTATTTAAAATTTTGTACAAGTAGACCAGATCAATAACTATCCTTCGGTCTTCCAGTGATTTTATTTTATAATGTGTAAGTGCTTGATCATAATACCGGAAATACCGACGGTTTCTCAAATTGTATTGTTTTATACATTTTTTTGTAATCTCTCTATGGCATTAATGTGGACAGTATAACTCGGGTTCCAGACCGCAGAGGCAAATTCTAAAAGACTTCGGATAAGCGAGTTGAACAGTATTACCAGCGAGTTGGGATTCCGGAAATCCTTTGTGTTTCTAAATATAAAGCCTAGGGTCTTGTAAGCACGGGAAGTAATATTGTCATAGTGTTTAATGAAATTTAATTTTTCGTCTAATATAATTCCCAAGTCCCTCACTTCGGACTTACGTTCTAGAGTCGAGCTATTTAATTTATAATCAAAGTTTATCCTGTTTTTGTTTCTGGTATATGTTATAAAGTTACACTTGTCAATATTCAGGAACAGTTGATTTACCTGACAGTACTCTTTTAGTGTGTCGATGTCGTTTTGAAGATCAATACAATCAGTGATACACTCGATTTTTCGATATAGTTTAGCATCGTCTGCAAATAATAATAAGTTCGAGGTTTTTACTCAGTTTTCCATGTCGTTTATATATATTAGGAACAGGAGTGGTCCCAGATGGGACCCCTGGGGTACTCCAGAGTGAATAGGTAAATATGATGATGTGTATCCGCATACAGTTACCGCCTGAGACCTATTTTTATGTAGGATTCAAACCATCTTAGGAGGTTACCCCTGATTCCCAGTTTATATAGTTTCTCCAACAAAATGTTATGATTAAGTTTATCAAATGCTTTGGAGAAATCACTATAGAAGGCGTCAACCTGTTTTCCCTCATGCATCGATTGTGTGATATAATGGGTAAACTCAAGTAGGTTCGTCTCAACAGATCTTTTGGCTCTGAATCCGTGTTGACTATTACTGATATATGGGTTTATTTTTGGGTTAATATGATTTATTATTATCTTTTCGAGTAATTTGCTAACTATTGGGAGTTTTGATATTGGTCGGTAATTTTTTACGTCACAACGATCTCCGTTTTTATGTATTGGAGATATCCATGCTTGTTTCCACACTGATGGGAAACAACCTTCGCGCAGAGATTTATTAAATATTATCGATAAAGGTTCCGATATCTCAGGCAAACAATTCTTCAAGAAAACCCCCGGTAATTTGTCGGATCCTGAGCCCTTGTTTATATTTAAGTTATTTATATACCTACTCACTAACGAAACGTCCACCTGTAAGTCATGTATTAATAATAGATTGTTATCATTTATAGGTTGCGTCTCGCCGCTTTTGTAATTATTTCTGTTTGAGTTTTGAATAAGTACAGACGTAAAATATTCGTTAAAAGCATTACAAATGGAGGCGGGTTTTGTAAAGACGTTGTCATTATACTTAATTTTGTTTGGGATATCACCCGATTTCTTTTTAGACTTTATATAAGAGAACAAATATTTGGGGTTAGATTGAATATTTTTTTCTATATTGATTAAATACTTATCATGGCATTGTTTTAATATTAGCTTTTGACGTCCTCTTAATAATTTGAAAGATAAGTAATCCATTGGGTTTTTGTATTTCTTCCACTTCCTATGAAAAGTCGACTTCTCTTTTATGACCCTTATAAGTGCCGGAGAATACCAACAGGGGTAGGAATTACATGATTTAACTTTTTTTGTTGGTATGTATTCGCGAATCAGATCCGAAATTATTTGATAAAATTTGTCAACACATTCATTTGTAGTGAGGTCGGATAAGTCTAATGCTCAGTCGTGCGATGCAAGACCAGACTTAATGTGTGGGTAGTCAGCTCTTCCATAAAGGGTAATTTCCCTATAATTGCCTTTCAATAAACGGTCTCTAGTAAAGTTTACAGGAAATGTCACCAGAAGTGGGGGGTGGAATGGGTCCGGCTTGCTAAAAGATACCTCGGATTTGTGGACTCTACAGTTTATATTTTTGGATAGGACGTAGTCAAGTAAATTACCTTGGCTATTGTGTATAAAGTTACATTGGTTCAAATCAGATAGAGAGAGAAACTCAAAAAATGATAAGCTTGCCGGACTGCCCACAGCGCCTCTAACCTCTGGCAAGCCATTCTCGCCTATGCTCCAGTGTATTTGTGAGAGGTTATAGTCTCCAAGCAACAGAAAGTCATCATTAGCTCGTTGGGACAAGATGTGTTCTACTTCATTTATGTGGGAAGATAAACTAGCAAGGTGACCGCCACCGGGAGCCACATATGCACAACATATATGAATACTTCTATTATGACCTATCACCAGAGATACCCATATATCCTCGGACAGTGATCTCCAGTTTGCCTGAGGCTGGGGGTCCAAATCTGATTTTATGGCAATCAGGACCCCTCCTCCCATTTCAGAGCCAGACATGTGTCTATCTCTCCGAAAGACAGTGTATCTGTCATCGATAATTTCAGAGGACCAGATACCATCACACAGCCAAGTCTCCACCAAGCAAATGACGTCGTAATCGCCTGCCTTCAATAGCACTTCGTTGGTTTTCGTGCGGACACCTCTGATATTTTGGTAAAAAATTGACAGTTCACTTATAAGATTTGGAGCGCCGGCAAAGAAAATAATTTGACAATTTTAAAGAGTGCACGTAGATAATTAATACAAATAAAATCCAAAATAATTTGATACGACCGCATGCTATTCGTAAACAAGACTCGTACAGAATACGGTGAACTAGATCTGAATATAATGCTCCCAGTCGACAGTGTAATATTAACAATAAATAAATAAAATAGAGTTGAAATATTTCATATACTATTCTATCACCGAGCGCAACAAGACACACGATTGACTGGGAATAGTGAGCCGATCTAAAATATATCGTTCCCAATTCATAATATTGTACCGAAATTTATATTTATTTATTTTATTATGGTTCAAAGTCTTATTTATTTTTTACAATTTATATTTTTACAAGGTTTGTCTAGTTTTTTCCAACTCACTACTCAAATCTTTTGTTTTCATTTTTCTTGGGTTCTTATTTTCAAAATATTTCTATTTAAATTTTCAATTTAAATAGAAATAGTACTTAATTTCATAACACTGCCTCCCTCTTAGTTCAGTTCGTCCCGAACAGAATTCTCTAGATGAATAAATCGGCATTTTGAACCTTCTCTACAGTGAGATGCTTTGAAAAAGTAACATGGTACACTTTTTTTTATATTTTTACTGTATCTTGGATTATAGCAGCAAACTAGAACATTAATTCCAGTATTATGAAAAATCTCTTCTATCATATTCCGAACCACTTTCCAATCCATACCATCACTGATCTTTGGAATGCCGAGCTTCATAAGATTCAACTGTAACATTTGATCCCGCATACTTCGTAGACAGTTCCACATCTGAGCATACTCTGCTCGTTCCTCAGACGTTTCCTTATTCGTCATGTAGAATAAATGCTGTTTTCCATGCTGTGAATGGACCGCTTCTCCAATCTTCAGATTCTTGGCTTTTAGCTCATATAACATCCCATACTTTCTCATGATAACTTTGGCTATACCACTAGTCATCTTCATGTCTTGAGCCACACAGTAAGCTAAAACATTATCTTCTGGGATATCGAAGAGGTCTTGCTCAATTTCCACAGTCACACCATGGCGAGTGCGTCGATAAGGAGTCATCATGAATTCCTCGAAGGTCTTTTCTTCACTTTGGACATTGCAAACTTGAGCAACTGGATTTTTTTCCTCATCCTTGTTATCACCTAAAAAGGGAGCCAGGCGATTGAAATGTACCACTCTTGGCTTCCCATTTGGTTTTCTTCGTATACGATAAACCACATCATTAATCCTTTTGATCACTTCATACGGTCCTTCCCAGGATTTCTGAAGCTTTGGTGAGTAGCCTCGTCGTCGTTGTGGATTAAATAACCAAACCAAGTCTCCAGCCTGATAACCACCTTCCACAGCTTTAATGTCGTATCGCTCCTTCATCTTGTCACTAGCTACTTGAATATTGGACCGTACACGGTCATGTATAGCATTCATTTTCCTCCGAAGATCTGACACATAATCTTCTCCAACTAGATCTTCTCCAGGCTTAGATCCATACTGCAGGTCGCAAGGTAACCGTAACTCACGGCCAAAAATCACACTTGCCGGTGTTTGCCCTGTTGTCTCATGAATTGCTGCTCGATAAGCTAATAAGAACAAGTGGATGTATTCGTCCCAATCCTTCTGGTGATCGGACACTGCTTTTGACAAAAATCTTCCAATTGTTCGATTCATTCGCTCCACCATTCCATCCGACTGTGGATGCAAAGCAGTTGTTCTCGTCTTTCGAATTCCTAATGCTTCACAAATTCCCTGGAATACGGCTGATTCAAAGTTTCTTCCCTGGTCCGAGTGTAACTCCAATGGTACTCCAAAACGACTTATCAGTTCCCTTACCAAGACTTCAGCAACAGTGGTAGCTTCTTGATTCGGTAGTGCATAGGCTTCTGTCCATTTACTAAAATAGTCCATTGCTACCAGAATATATTTATTCCCTCTTTCCGTTGTGGGAAACGGCCCCGCTATGTCAATGGCTATCCTTTCAAATGGGCTACCAACATTATACTGCCTCATTGGCGCACGCCTTCGTTTCTGAGGTCCGTTTGAAGTGGCACAAGTTACACATCTTCTACACCAATCTTTTACATCTCCATTGTAATTGACCCAATAAAAACGTTGACGAATTTTTTCTGTGGTTTTTTTAACTCCCAAGTGTCCCCCAGACACATCATTGTGAAGCAGTTTAAGAACTTCAGGAATTCTCTTCCTTGGAATCAATAGTTGTTGTCTCTGCTGTGTTCCATCTTCATTCTCCAATACACGCTTTAACAACCCATTTTCCACGACAATGGATTGCCACTGAGCCCAGTATGACTTAATATTTGGAGATAGTGAAGCTATTTCTTCCCATAAAGGTCTTTGATCATTTTCCTTCCACTGCATTACAAACTTGAGATCTGGGTCTTCCAATTGGTCTGCTCGTATTTCATCATCTTGCCAAAAATTGTCAACGACCGTGGTTCTACAAGCTATAAAAAACTTTTCCTCAGCCTTATTACAGTGCTGGCAATCTTTTGGACATGGTCGCCTTGACAGTGCATCGGCATTTCTATGATGAAGTCCGGCTCGATGTTGCTCGATCATAGTCATATTCTTGCAATCTCTCTATCCATCTTGCCACTTGACCTTCAGGATTCTTGAATCGCAAAAGCCACACAAGTGCCGAGTGATCTGTCCTTAAAAGAAATTTCCGTCCATATAAATACTTGCGAAAGTGCTCAACTGACTTGATAACAGCAAGCAATTCTCTTCGTGTTACACAGTAATTGCGTTCTGGTTTCGACAATACTTTACTGAAGTAAGCAATCACGCGTTCTGCCCCATCTTGTACTTGGGAGAGCACACTTCCGATACCAACGTTACTTGCATCTGTATCCAGAATAAACATTCCTTCAGCTCGAGGATAACTCAAAACCGGAGAATTAATTAGAACCTGTTTTAATTCTTCAAATGCATGTTGGCACTTGAAATCCCATATGAATTCACTGCTTTCCTCCGTGAGTTTTGTCAGTGGCTTTGCGATGTCAGCAAAGCCTGGAACAAATCGTCGATAGTAGGTACTCAGACCCAAAAAGCTTCTTACTTCATGTTTGTCTTTAAGTACTGGCCAATCTCGAACAGCTTTAATCTTCTCAGGATCTACTGCTACTCCCTCCTCAGAGACAACATGACCTAGATAGTTGACTTGCTTTCGGAACAATATACATTTCTTGCAATTGAGTTTAAGGTTGGCCGACCTCAATCGTGAAAATACCTGTTCCAAATTTCCTAAATGTTCTTCAAAACGCTTCCCAAGTACGATGATGTCATCTAAGTATACCAAACAGGTCTCCCACGATAATCCTCTTAGCACACTTTCCATTAGTCGTTCAAACGTAGCCGGTGCATTGCAAAGTCCAAATGGCATCACTTTGAATTGCCACAATCCACTTCCAACAGAAAACGCCGTTTTTTCTCTATCCTTGGGTTCCAATCCAACCTGCCAATAACCACTCTTTAGATCCAAAGTTGAGAAGATCTTACAACCAGCCAATGTATCTAGGGTGTCATCGATTCGAGGCAGTGGATAACTATCCTTCTTAGTTACATTGTTCAATAAGCGAAAGTCCACACAGAACCGAGTTGAGCCATCTTTTTTTTTAACTAACACTACTGGTGAACACCATGGGCTGCTTGATGGTTCAATAACGCTATCCCTTTCCATGTCTTGAATAATTTGATCTGCTTCCGCCCGCTTTGCTAATGGTAGCCTTCTAGGTAATTGGCGGATAGGCCTTGCGTCACCCGTATCTATTTGATGTTGAACAACATTGGTTCTTCCTTTAGAAAGACTCGCATTCTCAAAAACATCTTGATAATGAGCAATGAGGTATCTAATTTGTTTGCTTTGTTCTTTGGTAAGTTCCTTACAAGCATCTTTTACAAAGTCTTCAAGATGTTTTGGTACATCCTCTGAAGAAACTTGTGCGATGCAGGCATTTTGTGTTACTGATGAAACTGATGAACACACACTTAAATAAGCTCCTTTTTTGACAGTTACTGGATATTCATTTATGTTCATTAATCTGACTAAAATTTCCTTTTGGTTTTGAATCAGTGCTCTTGCAATTAATACTCCTTTTCCTGCTTCATTGTTGGCGTTGGACTCCACAACCAAAACATGTCCATTCGGGATAACACAGTCTAAATTGACTCGTACTAACATCTCACTTTGTTTTGGAATAGTTACAACATCCGCTGCAAGAACACGTGTAGAAAATTCCTCACGCTCTTGCACGAGAACATCTTCATCTCCAATTTTCAAAGATCGCCTCTTTAGATCCAACTGGAATCCATATTTCGCCATTATGTCCATTCCGAGAATAACTTCCTCCTCTATATTCGCCACTAGCACCTGATGATCGAAGATAGAACTACCAATTTGAAAGTTGGCATATGTCTCACCACATATAGATGCCGACTCCCCAGTAGCTGTTCGTAATGTCCATTTAGTTGGTGTAATACACTTTTTGTTATAAAGCAAATCTGGTCTCATGATTGTCATCGTTGCTCCACTATCCAGCAAAAGTTTCAAATTCTTTCCATTTACTTTGCCATTTATAAACATACTGGTATCTCGACCACTGAATGATGCAACAACTGCAGATCTCTTTGAGGCATTGGTAATGTAGGTCAACAGTTGCCCCTTCCCATCAACCCTTTTTAGTTTTCCTGTGGCTGTTGCTGTTGCGTTGTTGCTTCATTTGGACACCGATTACGTAGATGTCCAGCTCGTCCACAACCCCAGCAGCGAAACTGTCTTTTTCTTCCTTGCAATGCCTTCATCACCTTTTCGACAATGCATTCGATGAGTTTTTGATTCTCTTCAACGGCCTCAACAACGCGGGCTTGAGCATGACCTCGTAAAGATTTTTTTATAGATTCAAATTCGAGTGCCTGGGTTAGAGCGTCACTCAAAGTTTGTGGTCTAGCTAGTTTTACAGCTTGTTGTGTCTCATTTGCCCACAATCCATCCAAGAACTTTTCTACTGCAAGGCTTTCACACACATCATCAGGAACCGTAGGGTATGCATATCTAATTAGACGCGCTATATCCGCCTCAAATTCCTGGAGAGTTTCATTAGATTTCTGATTACGATTCTTAAGTTGTGACCTGTAAAACTGTTCCATGTGCTTATGTCCAAATCGCATCTCAAGTCTCTCAATCAACAATTTTAAATCTCGTCGCTCAGCTAGAGGAATTGTCTCCAAAACTTTTAAAGCATCACCTCGTAATGATACACTCAACACTGAGGCCTTTCTTGTCATGGACCAGCCATTTATCATGGCCACTGTCTCGAACAATGTTAAATATTCTTCCCAGGGGCATTTTCCATCAAAGGTTGGCATATCATTTCGCACGCACTCCAGTGTTGGTACTCTTGTATCTTCTACACACTTAAAATTTGTATCTACAGCTGAATTTTGCTCGGAATTCATTGGCGTGATTGAAGGAAGCACTTGATTCTCCAAAACTTTCATCTGTTTAGTTAATTCATTTATCTTCTCATCAAAGGTCATAGAATAATTCTGGAATTTCTTTTCTATAGTATTTGAATGCTTTTGAAGCATCGCTACTTCTCCTTTGATTTCTTTAATTTCTCCTTTTATATCTCTGGAATGTTCTTGAAACTTCTCTTCTATGTCTCTGGAATGTTCTTTTAAGACTTGACAAAGATCGTTGTTAGAGCAAGGCATTTCAAAAAGGTATGTGTCTGGATCCTCACCTACTTCTTGCATCACTTTTCTCAATCGTAGTTGAAGTGCATTTTTATTTCCTGATGTATCAGCGTCTCTCTCCTCCAACTCATGTTTTAAATCAACCACTTTCAACTCTAAAAGAGTTATTTTTTTTGATGCCATAATAAATGTCTTTATAAATAACTATTTTATTTTTTTCTTACACAAAAAATACTTGGGTATTTTTATACCCCACACCTGACACCAAATGTACCGAAATTTATATTTATTTATTTTATTATGGTTCAAAGTCTTATTTATTTTTTACAATTTATATTTCTACAATTTATATTTTTACAAGGTTTGTCTAGTTTTTTCCAACTCACTACTCAAATCTTTTGTTTTCATTTTTCTTGGGTTCTTATTTTCAAAATATTTCAATTTAAATTTTCAATTTAAATAGAAATAGTACTTAATTTCATAACAATATAATAATATTAAGTAAAACAGATCACATAAATAATGTCGAGTCTTTGTGTTAACGGTATCACAAAACGCAACAAAACTATGGTATAATATTGCGTACACGGTCAGAACAAAATATGATTTGATTGGTTCAGTTAAGGCGCTATGTGTCGCGGTTAGGTTAGGTTAGGTTAGGTTAGGTTAGGTTAGGTTAGGTTAGGTTTTTTTTTTATAAGGAAGTTTTACACCCTGCTTATAATGAACAAGGTTGTAATAATGCGTCGTTCGAATTTTATTTGTGTGCGGGATTGGAATGGATGTCGGCTGTGGCCTATATTGGACCCCTCCCAGCATTTGCCTTACGATAAGGAAACCACAGAAACCTTATCAGGAGGGACGGCCATACAGGCCTTCCGATGCAATGAATTGCTCGGTATTGTGAGAAAAAGAAAAAAAAAAAAAATAGTGCATACAATAAACAATGATACAAGGTTAATAAATACAAGGAAAGTCATCGAGAAAAAGAGTGATACATGGTTAGTAAATACAAGGAAAGTCATATTCTTGAATCATGATGTTGTTCCATTCTGTTCCTTTATGGCTGCAAGAATCTTCTTCATAAATTCAATAGTTTGTTTTCTTGTTACGTCGTTTTGAAGTATGGAGTTAAGATTCCTTAATTCCTTGCCTTGAGATCTGCATGCATTCTCTAACTTGTTTCTGTCTCTTTCAAACATTGCGCAGTCCAGAAGTAGATGTTCAGATGTTTGAGACGTCGAGTCGTCGCATGGGCATCTGTCGTCATTTCTTAGTTTGAACCTATGAAGGTAACTTCGAAATGACCCGTGGCCTGTGAAAAATTGAGTGGTTTCAAATTTAGTTCCTTCTTTTCTTCTATAGTCTTCGGCTTCCTTTATGCTTGGAAATGACTTTTTTGTGACGCTCCCGGTTTGAGAATCATTGTAGGATTGTTGCCATTTTTCCATAGTTTTCGATCTTATTAACTTTTTGGCATAAGTCAGTGGGAATTTGTTATATGTTGGTGAGGTCTTGGTTAGGTTAGGTTAGGTTAGGTTAGGTTAGGTTAGGTTAGGTTAGGTTAGGTTGTTTGGAGTTGGGAGTATCTGAGGTTCTACCTTGCAAGTTACACACAAGGTGTTAGTCTACTTTGGTTTTGGTTATTGAGCCTTGCTTATCGCGGACAAGGTCTCCTGTCCTTTCGGGTGTTCTATAATTTGTGTTTTATTTGATATTATTGTGTATGTGATCAGTGTGTGTGTGTTATGTCGGGATAGGCAGGATGGCGGCTGCGGCCTGATTTGGGACTCTCCCCGCATTTGCTTGATTGATAGGGAAACCGCAGAAACCCTATCGGGGAGACTGGCCGCATCGGCCTTCCGTGACGTAGTGACGTCCGGCATTTTTGTATTGTTAGTGTTTGTGTGTAGTCTTTTCGTGAACCTGAAAAGTGTGAGAAAGTGTTCATATTGCATGTTGGCGTGTTACGTTTGGTTTGGAATTTCGCTGTTTTCGTTAATTTCTTTAATTTTTTGATTCGCTGTTTTTAGGAATTTTGTGAAGCTTTTGCTGGTATTCTTGTTGTTCCATATTTTGATTCTCTCTTCTGGTGTTGTTCCTTCCTTTCTTAATTCGTATTTTAATTTGTGCCTTTCTTTCTCTAATAGTTGGCAATTTTTTATTACGTGCAGGCTGTCTTGTGGGGTGGCATTATCACATGGGCATGCTGGGTTATCCTTAATTTTGAATTTTTCTAGATAAGCTCTAAAGCAGCCGTGGCCTGTTAGCATCTGTGTTGTGTGATAGTCGTTTCCGTTTTCTTTATATCTTTTAATTGCGCTGTGTATATCGGGCATAATTTTTTTCGTTGTATGGCCTGTGGTTTCTTCTAGGTATCGAGTGTTCCAAAGGCGTTGCGTTTTGATTTTGAGTTCTTTCTTGGCGAAACTGAGTGGAAACTTGTCATAGTCTGCCCGTTTTTTAATGAGTCTTCCCTGTTTAGCTGCCTCATCAGCTTTTTCGTTTCCTTCTAGACCCTGGTGCGCTCTTACCCATTGGAATTTTATGTCAACGTTGTTCTTTCGCAGTTGTTCGAGGAGATATGTGCATTTTCGGGCTATTTCGTTAGTGCTGCCTGGGTCCTTCAGGGTGTGCAGTGATGCTTGGCTGTCGCTGTTTATTGTGATCTTCGTGTTTCTAAGTTTCCTCTCATTTATCCACTCGATTGCCTTTTGTATGGCCAACATTTCTGCTTGATATACTGAGCAATAGTCTTCTAGTTTATACGATTTCATTGTCCATTTCGTGTATTCTTTTATTACTATGCCCGCCCCGACTTTGTTGTCTTTTCTGCTGCCGTCTGTGTATATTTGAATGCCTTCGTTATTGTATTGTTGAATTCTATTTTCTATGGAGCATATTGGAATTTTCATTTTAGCTGGGTGCGGAAGGTCTGTTACGCTCGTGGGTGCCATGAGCTCTCTGTCTTGCGGTAGGATGCCTGGAAGAAGTTTGCTCTGTTTCGTTAGGTATAGTTCCTGGATTTCCTTTATTTTGATGTCGATTGGCGGGGTTGCAGCTATGGCTAAAACCGAGGTCGTCGAAGCTGTTCGGTATGCTTTGCATATTCTTATGGCAAATTGTCTCTGTACGCTGGTAAGTTTCTTTCTGTTTTTCTTTTTGGAACAGGCGTCTCCCCATACGCCAGCGCCGTATGTAAATATCGGCACAATAGCCCCTTCGTAGATTGTTTTTATAACCTCTGATGATATTCCCCATGTGGGTTTGGCCGCTCTGCACAGCGATTTGAATATGCTGGTGGTTTTGGTGCAGATGTAATCTACGTGTTTGTTCCAATTCAATTTGTTGTCAATTATCATACCGAGGATCTTCATGTTTCTCACTGGAGTCAGTTCTTTTCCGTTCATTTTAAGGGATACTTGTTTTTCTTTCAGCTTCGTCATGATCATGAATTGCGTTTTTTCCTCTGAAAATTCGAGTTTGACGCTCTTTCCCCATTGGTTGATCTTATCCAATGTTTCGGTTGTTAATTTGACTGTAGCTGGTAGGTCTTTCCCGTTAATGATAACTAGAACATCGTCAGCGTAGGCTTGTATGTATACTTTAGGGCCAAATTCCATAACTAGAAGCTCGTCCAAGGTAATGTTCCAAAATACCGGTCCTCCGTTGGAGCCTTGTATGCATCCTTTACTTATATTTTTCCGCGCTGTGTTGTTTCCTACTTTAGTTGAGACCGATCTGTCCTCTATGTAGCTGCGTACTAAATTGACCAGTCTGGAGGGACACTCCTTAAAAATGAGCTGTTTCAGTAGCTGTGGCCACCATGCGTTATCGAATGCTCCTTTAATGTCTAGTGAGACGACAATCACTTCTTCATTTTTTCCCATGTGTTCTTTAATAATTTTTGATGCTGTGTACATTGCGTCTTCGGCAGACTTTTGCTTTGTGAATCCGTATTGTTTACTGCTCAATCTGTTTCGTGTTGTTAAGTTCCAGTTTATTCTTTCGACCATGACTTTTTCAAGCGCTTTCCCTAAGACGGGTAATAAACCTATAGGTCTGTAGTTTCCCAATGTGACGTAATTTTCTTTGCCCGGTTTTGGAATTATTATAACCTTTGCATCTTTCCAAATTTTGGGAAAATATCCTTTGACGTGGCATTTGTTGAAAAGGTTTGTGAAGACTTCAGGAAATATTGTGTTGAAGTGGACGAGGATGTCTGCGGTGATGCCGTCTTCTCCAGGGCTTTTTTTTGGGTCCATTGACTCTAGAGCTCTCCTGATTTCATCCTTCGTTAAGTCCGGTTCTTTATCATTTTCTATGTCCCTCTTGGATATGTTTCTTATTTCCTGTTGTTGTAGGCTTTCGTTGCTTTGGTTGTCGTCGGGAAAGAAGTGGTCGAGTATTTCGTTGGCAGTTTCATCTGGATTGTCTTTTCTAAAGGTTGATATGGGTATGTCATTCTTTGTTGTCGATAGTATCCTGTAAATAGATGACCATGTGGTTTCCTTTGTTTGTTTTTTGCAGAAGTCTTTCCAACTTGCAATTTTTGATGCTATAATCGCTTCCTTAAATTTATGTTTTGCTTCGAGGTAAATCGGTAAAGTTATTTCATGTCTTCTCTTTTCGGTCGAATTTTGGAGTTTTCTTTTTGCCTTGGTGACTTCCTTCTTAAGTTCTCCAAGTTTTTCATTCCACCACGGGCAGCTTTTCCTCTTACCCCCAGATTTGGGTATTGCTTTGTCGGAGCAGGTTTTAATTATTTCCGTTAGTGTTTGAATTTGGGATTCGAGCTCTTCGACGTTATCTGAGAATATGGGCTGTTCGTAGTTTATGTTATGTTTCGCGAGTTCTTCCTTGGCGATCTTATCGAATTTATTCCAGTCAGCTAAATTTGTGCGGTATCGTTTTGCGTGTTCAGAGGCAACTGGTTTTGAGCGAATCTGAAATGAGATTTCATTATGGTCCGATAGCCCAGTCCTCTCTACTTTCCAGTCGGCTATTCTATCGATTACGTTCTTGGAGCAGAATGTTACGTCAATGTGAGATGAGATGATGGTATTAGATCTCAGCGTTTCGTATGTAGGGATGTCTCCTTCGTTCAGAATATGTGCTCCCATTTCCGATATCGCCTCAGCTAGTTCTTCGCCTCGTTTGTCGGTTTTTTGACTACCCCACCATGGGCTCTTCGAGTTAAAGTCGCCTCCAATTATTAGATCTTTGCCAATATTCTGACACTTTTCGCTGAGACGGCGTATATTCTGTAGGTGAGGTGTTATTGGTTCGGTGGGCTCGATGTATATTGACCCTATGACGATTGTCCCGGCTACGCATTTGATTTCGATGTATGTCCCATTCGCCGTGGTGGCCGAGGTCATCATGATTGCTGACAGGTTGTTTTTGACTATTATCGCGGTTTTGTTAGGGTTTTCTCTGTTGCCCTTGGTAGACTGAAAAACTTGTCCTGTATTCGACTTCATTTGCCCATTTTTTCCTGTATATGGTTCTTGAAGAAGAGCTATGTCATATTCATTATCGTTGATGATGCTGTCTGTTGCTGTTTGGCACCTTTGAGCATTCCATTGTTTAATTTTTACAGTGCTTGCCATTCTAGTAAAAGAAAATCTCTTCGCCCTTTATGCCTTTCCTGATTTATTCGAAATTTGTATTTTCCATTGAAATTCTTAGCTCTCTTCTATACAGGGGACATTCTTCTGATCCGGCTCGGTGCCTAGAGGATGTCTTTATTTTTACAGTCCTGTTTTCATTTGTGCACGACGCGCATTTCTTTGTCTCTGGATTGTCCCTGTTTTTGCACTCTGTAACTTTGTGTTTGCCGGCGCAGTGCCAGCATCTTGTCTCGCTGTTGCAGTCTTTTTTGCGATGTCCATAGCAAAGACAGTTCATGCATTGCATGACTGTAACAACGTTCTCAACTTTTACCCTTTGGTACTCTATGTTCACTCTTTCTTTTGCGACCATTATTCTCCACAGTTGCGGGGTCGTTTCCATCACAATGTTTTTTAAGTGAGGACTTTTATTTTTTGTGGTGTACAGCACATTGGATTGTCCTGAAAATCCTTTTAGATCCTCGTTTTGATTTTCAATCATTGACCCGATCTCTTCCACATTTATGTGGTTTTGCACTCCTTTGAATATTAATTTTGGGTTTCGTTTTTTCATGCTTGTGGCATCCATGTTTCCACATTCTTTGATGGCTTTTGCTACTTTTTCTGCATCTTCTCTTGTTACTAATTTTACGATTGCGCCTCCATTTGATATGGGCTTGATGTTGTTTACGCCGATTTTCATCGTGCAGGGGTTTATTTTGTTTTTAATTTCTTTCACGATGTCCGCATTGGGTGCCTTCAGATCTTTGTTCCTGATTATTACCGCGTGACTAGGTGGAGGGAGAGGAGGGAAGTTTTTGTCTGCCAGATTGCCGGTAATTATCGTATCAGAGCATTTCCATGGCCGCGTGGTTATCGTCTGTTCTATGCGATCAATCTTCCCAGAGATTCCGTTGAGTATTTCGACTATACTTCCATCGTTTTGATCAGGGGCAGAGAGTGGGGTTCTAGACACCAGGGACTTTATTTCCTCAGCTGCGCTAATGATGTCTTGTGACTTGGATTTTTTTAATATGGTGTCGCAAAGGTTCGTTATTCTTTGGTTTACAGGAATTTCTTTTTTGGCAAATGTGGGCCTGAGGTCGATGAGTTGAGACGTACTTGGGGAGGCGTCAAAAGTCGTATTCAATGACCTTCTAGTATCTGCGGAGTTTCGGGTTACGGGGGTATGCAACATCTTCAGGAGGAGAAGAAGAAAAAAAAAAAAAAAAAAAAAAAAAAAAAAACCTTGCCGCAGCGGAGCGAAGCGGCACACCTAATTTTCGGTCCCAAGGTCACTAAATTCAATAAAAATTCGCGATCAAAATCTAAAAGACGAACGCGGCGCTGTATAAAATACTGGTAATGATGTATAAAATACCGATGTATAAATATTAACTATGAAAATATATAAGAATTGATTTTTTTATGTAAAATAAGACTCACTCCATAGGACTTCTGTGCAGAAAAGTTGCTTGATTGGTACTAAATTCTGAAAAGACGCTATGAATAAAATGGCGAGCAAGATGGCGGCGCTTCGCGGCGCGATCCTATCGGCTGATGGAGGAATGAAAGACAAGTCAAATGCGAGAAAAAAGAACGAGGAAACGAAGAAATATATGGTCAATACAGCGTGCTTGTATTTATCGATGAATTGAGAAAAAGAAAAACTAAATTAAATGGCGTGACGTTATTTGAAGGTGTATAAATGAATATATAAAAAAGCGAAAATATGTATGAAAGTTTTGACGAAATTCAACAAAAATTCGCGATCAAAATCTAAAAGACGAACGCGGCGCTGTATAAAATACTGGTAATGATGTATAAAATACCGATGTATAAATATTAACTATGAAAATATATAAGAATTGATTTTTTTTATGTAAAATAAGACTCACTCGATAGGACTTCTGTGCAGAAAAGTTGCTTGATTGGTACTAAATTCTGAAAAGACGCTATGAATAAAATGGCGAGCAAGATGGCGGCGCTTCGCGGCGCGATCCTATCGGCTGATGGAGGAATGAAAAACAAGTCAAATGCGAGAAAAAAGAACGAGGAAACGAAGAAATATATGGTCAATACAGCGTGCTTGTATTTATCGATGAATTGAGAAAAAGAAAAACTAAATTAAATGGCGTGACGTTATTTGAAGGTGTATAAATGAATATATAAAAAAGCGAAAATATGTATGAAAGTTTTGACGAAATTCAACAAAAATTCGCGATCAAAAACTAAAAGACGAACGCGGCGCTGTATAAAATACTGGTAATGATGTATAAAATACCGATGTATAAATATTAACTATGAAAATATATAAGAATTGATTTTTTTTATGTAAAATAAGACTCACTCGATAGGATTTTTGTGCAGAAAAGTTGCTTGATTGGTACTAAATTCTGAAAAGACGCTATGAATAAAATGGCGAGCAAGATGGCGGCGCTTCGCGGCGCGATCCTATCGGCTGATGGAGGAATGAAAGACAAGTCAAATGAGAGAAAAAAGAACGAGGAAACGAAGAAATATATGGTCAATACAGCGTGCTTGTATTGCGTGCTTGCTATGGTCAATACAGGTTAGGTTAGGTTAGGTTAGGTTAGGTTAGGTTAGGTTAGGTTAGGTTAGGTTAGGTTAGGTTAGGTTAGGTTAGGTTAGGTTAGGTTAGGTTAGGTTAGGTTAGGTTAGGTTAGGTTAGGTTTTTTTTTTTTTTTAATTGTGTTTTACACCTTGCTTATAATGAACAAGGTTGTAACGACGATCAACTTTATTGTATGTGCAGGATGGGAAGGATGTCGGCTGTGGCCTGCAAATAGGACTCCCCCCGGCATTCGCCTTATGATAAGGAAACCACAGAAACCTTATCGGAGGGAACGGCCATGCAGGCCTTCCGTAGTAAAGTTATTTACTCGGCATTGTGTTATTTATTTATTTATTTATTTATTTAATTTAAGGGGAAACATACAGCAATTTATAATCCATAAACAAAAACAATAACAAATATCAGTAATTTGCCAAAATAGTTCCCACAACATGCGTAATATAAAAAAAGGACAAGTTAGTTTAAAAAAACATATACAGTGGAGTGAGTTAAAAACTTAATTAAACAACATGCGTAATATAAAAAAAGGACAAGTTAGCTTAAAAAACATATACAGTGGAGTGAGTTAAAAACTTAATTAAAATTAAAGTATACAGCTTAAAACAAAAAAAAAATAAATAATAATAACAAAGAATATAAACAAGATAAGTAATTCAAAATTAGGGATATAGATAATGGGGATATTTAGGAATTGCGGGGAGTGGGGAAGGAATAAAGAGGATTGGTATTCCATGTCTCGTATCACTGCGTTTTCGCGGATATACTCCTGCGATATTGCGGATATGTGCTGTTGAGTACATCAATGTCATAAAAACTTGTGTTATACTGCTTACAAATGCGTGGAAAGCATGAATTCATTCTGTGATTAGTGCTACAGTGTGGAATATGAAATAGATTTGAGTGTCTGCTTGTTCTACCTGGCACATGAAACAGTATATTACTTATTATTTGGGGAGCATCAAAAAAATTATTAACTATTTTGTGAAGAAGTGATAGGTCGTTATGAGTTCTTCGGTTCTCGAGTGATTCAAGGCCGTGAAATTTCCTGGATTCTGTGTAGTTAGGAAAATGAAGGTGTGATTTGTAGTTGACGGTTTTAAGGTACTTTTTTTGTACTCTTTCTATTCTATTTATATGTATGTTATAAAAAGGAGACCAGATCGGGGTGCAATGTTCCAGAATCGGTCTTATGTAGGTTGTATACAAAACAAGAAGAGTTTGAGTATTGTAAAAAGGTTTCGATAAGCGTGCTATGAATCCGAGCATTTTAAAAGCTTTGTCAATTATTGCGTCTATATGTGCGTTAAATGTGAGCTTCGAATCGAAGATAACTCCTAAATCTTTAATTTTGTCAACAGTTGTAAGTATGTTATCATCGATTGTGTAGTTATAGTAGATTTTCTGTCTATTTCGTGTAAATGTAATTTTAAAACATTTTGAGGTGTTCAATTTCAATCTATTTACAAGACAATAAGATATGTATCATTGTGATATGAGTGATGTGTCTAAAGTGTTATTTACGAAAATGGATATTAGTGAGGATATACGCTTTACACATGCGCCTGTACATAGTTGACAAAAATTTTCCACCTATAATATCAAAATGTATTAAATGAATCACCGCAGTAGTGAAGGTACCTATTAATATTACAGAAAGTGGACACATGATTTTGCACTTTATAGAAAAAGAAGTGTAGTATGGAATAATAAGCAATATTGATAAAAATCACAAGCATCTGAAAAAGATTTGCATGGCATAAAACGCAGTGACGAAAAACCTGGGTAATGTTGGAGTAGGAAAGGGGAAAGACAGGTACATTATAAAATTTTGAGAACAATTTACTGTAAGAAGAAGAAATCCTAGGTTTGGTGGTGAATATAGTCACAAAGCGTGGAGCATTTCCTTATTAGTTATCAGTATGTGGGGTGAAGTATCATCTTTCCTGAGGAAAATTCTGCCTTCTTTTACCCAGACGTACGAATAGTTCTTCTCTTTGGCCCATCTTCGAGTAGCGGCGTGTAGGTCTTTGTTGTCCGGAGATAAATGCTCGCAGATGTAGATCGGGTTGACGTTGCCAATAGATTGATTAAGATGCGAGGAATTGAGTTTATTTTTTCGGTTCTTCTTGTTGTATGCTTTGACTGCAGCTAAGAAGCCGTCTCTATGCTGTTTGCTTAGGAGTTTGACAACAATATTTTTAGGTTTATTTGTAGACTTATTCTGTTGCGGTACTCGGTGGCATGATATAATTTGGTTTTCTGTCATCGGATATGCAACAATTGATGATATATTGTTTAAGATAGATTGAAGGTTTTCATTTTTCATTTCTGGTAGCATTTGAATTTCGACATTACAATTTCGACTTATCTGTTCCATTTGTGTAATCTTTTTTTCGACGAGTTGTAATTTTTGCTTCAATGTTTCATTTTGAGATGTAAGGAAGTCCAATACTGATTGATTTTCTTTCAGTTTGACCTCTGCCTCGTCATAACCTGTTGAGATAAATTGTAGTGAAGATTTCATATCTAGAATCTTTTCCTCTTGTGATGATATTTTACTGTCCATTGCGTCAATCCTATTAGAGCAGCCCTGTAGAACTGTCAAAAGGTCAGCTTTAACAGCATGTATTTCATGTTTTAGGTCAAGTCTGATATTTTGTATTTCTTGGAATATTTTGCTGATGTTGTCTTCAATAGATGACCTATGTGGGAACGGACTGGGAAATTTTTTTTCAGACATGGTATTTTGAACGTCGGGAAGATCTTGTTTATGGTATGAATTACTTTGCAAATTTGTTTCATCCAATTCAATCGCCACGCCTGGCAACACTGTATCGGAAATGACTTGCGCATGACGTGCGTCAAGCGACGTGTTTATTGGTTCTTTCGAATGTTTCTGTTTAACCGGTGTACAATTTGATTTATTTATTACGTAATTGTTATCAATTTCTTTCGAGTTCAAATTGGTTCTGCAAGAATAGCAGTTCCAGTTTTTTATGTAGGTCTTCGACATTTTCTTGTAATTAGCTAGTGACATACCTGCACAGCCATAGTGAAAACTAAGTTTACAATTTTGACAGGTTATGTTTTCTTCTAATACGACCCTGTCGTCGCATCTAGTACATTTAATTGACGGTTTTTGAGACATCTTACTGTCAGTAGTGTGTATAAACAACTATAGTGTGTGAAAAATATTATAGTTATTATGTGTAAAAAAAGAATGAACAGCAAGTGTTGGTTTTTGACAGGTATAAGTTGATCCTTTTTCGTAGTTTGAAGTGTCAAAATGACTGGTAAGTTTTTTCGATATATGTCAGCATAAACTCGTCTCTATACACGTAAATGTATGCTTTTTATAAATTGCGTGTGTTCCGTTATCCAAAATAGCAATAATAGTCCTCAGTTAAAAAGATAATTGTATTTTACCTTGTTGTAATGCGTAGTTAGTTGTGGGTAAGAATGATATCAGCTGTTCGTACGGCGTCGGACAGTGCATGTGAGCGTAAACAAAATGAACAGAAGCTTAATTTGCTCGCGTTTAATAATAACACTACAAATATTTTAACTATCGATTGATAATAAGGTTATTTTAATTAATTTCAATATCACTGAAAATTTTTTCTGCTTAGTGGAACCGGAACCGGATTTGTGATTATCAAGAATTATAAATGCATATAAATGATTATCAAGAATTATAAATGCATTCAAAATAACTGAATTACACAGAATGATTATATTAAGAAAGAAAAGAAAAATGATTATTGAGTGTCTATTCTGCCCGTTGATTCATTCTCCAGCCTGATGTGGTTCCAGATCTTAGTCATCAGTTCGATTACAGGCTTCCGAGCTTTCTCGCACATAAATACTTCGTGAAGGTCGAGTAGCGAGATTCCTTCTCTCGTGCATATGCGTGCAATCCTATGCCTATCTCTGCTGAATCTAGGGCAGTCCAGCAGTAGGTGGGGAACAGTCTGCGGTGTAACGTCGTCGCACGGACAGGCTTCGTCGTCTCGCAACCTAAATCTTTTAAGGTACTGGCGGAATGATCCGTGTCCCGTGAAGAATTGCGCCGTGATGAAATTTATGCCTTCTGATTTCCTGTATTTTGAAGCATCACTCGGCTTTTTGAAGAACAGTTTGGTTGTTGCTCCTGTTGCGGATTGCTCATAAGTCTTTTGCCACGCTTCCATAGTTCCGCGTCTGATTACTCTTTTGGCGTAGGTGAGCGGAAAGCAGTCGTAAACGGGTGCGGTCTTCATGCAGGTTGCCGCTCTTGCCAATTCATCCGCACGCTCGTTGCCCCTTATGTCTGTATGGCCCCTAATCCATAGTATCTTAACGCCTCTACCTTCTTCCTTCAAGAGTCGAAGAGTGCTCTGGATCTCCGCGACTAATGGATCCACAGAGCACACGTCCGCGATACTTCTAACTCCAGACATACAATCGGTGAGTATTCCCAGTTTTGACCATCTGTTTTTTGGTTTTTTCTTTATCCAGAGGAGCGCCTCTTTTATAGCAAAGAGCTCCGCTTGGAATACTGAGCAGTAGTCTGCCAATTTGAACTTGCGACCCGGTAATTCCCTGACTCCTTCATATGGGACAAAGGCCGCCCCAACTTTGTCGTTCAATAGACTACCGTCTGTGTAGATCCTTAGTTCGTTCCTATCCGGAGCTGGTGGGTCTCTCTCTATAAGATCAGTATCGTATTTGGGTATGGTTGCTGGATGTGGAAGGCTGTAGAACTCCTTGACGCCTTGATACTTCCTGTCGCTAGGCAGCTCGTCAATGATTCCCTCTGTTTTAACCCTTCTTAGTTTGATGACTTCCTCAATTTGGAGATCCAGGGGTATGAAACCAGATAATACCTGTGCGGAGGTGAGTGATGTGGTGCGGTATCCCTTACAAGCTCTTATGGCGAAGGTTCTTTGAACTCTGTCAAGTTTCCTTTTGTTCCCTTTCCTTTTGGCTGCTCCACCCCATATCGACGCGGCATACGTTATGAGGGGTACGATGGCTCCTTTATATAGCGTTTCTAGTACCGCATGTGAAGCTCCCCAGGTGGGCTTGGCTGCTCTTATCAACTTATTTGTGAGATCCGATGCCTTCTTGCAGGTTTCGTCTATGTGCGTAGACCAGTTCAGGTTTTTGTCGATGTAAACGCCCAGTATCTTGAAGTGGTTAACTGGTATTAACTGTTTTCCGTTCATCGATATTGTGGGATTGCATACCGTGTGGGATTGCATACTGTGGGATTGGCGGCTACGATTTTTTTACTTCTAAGTGCCTCTTCAATACTCGTTACTGAGGCCTCCAGTGCGTCCACTGTAGATCTTTGGCGTGTGAAGCCGAATTGGTTCACGCTAAGGGCCTTTGCGTTATGAAGGTTCCAGTTGATTCGATTAGTGATTAGTTTCTCCAACACCTTTCCAAACACCGGTAGCAGACCGATGGGTCTGTATGAGCTTATATCTGTGATGTCGGTTTTGTTGCCCTTTGGTATTATGACCACTTTTGCCACTTTCCAGGCCCTGGGAAAATACTGGAGTTCCATGCACTTATTAAACATTTTTCGGATAAGATCTGGCTTAATTTTGTAAACTTCAAAGCATATATCCGCCGTTAAGTGATCGCGTCCGGAAGCCTTGTCTGGATTCAAACGTTTCAAGACGTTTTCAATCTCCGTTGTTGTAAAAAGTGGATCGTTTCCAGTGTCGGGAGGTTCTCTGGAGCTCGTTCTGATGAGGGTTTGCTCGTCTGTTTCTCCACATCTGTCGTCATCAGGATAAAATCTTTCCAGCAGCCTGCTTGCCGTCTCCTCTGCGCTATTGAAGAAGACGCTTCCATCCTTTATAGTCGCTGGTGGTGTCCATGAGTTGCTTTTGGTCAATATCCTGTGTATTGCGTCCCAAGCTGATTCTCTGTTTTGAACTGTGCAGTGAGACTTCCACGATTCAGTCTTTGCGTTGGAAATTGCTGTTTTGTATTCTTCCTTTTTCTTTATGTATTCCGGTAGTGTAACTAGTTCTCGTCTTTGTGGATTGGAATTTTGCAGCTTGTGTTTCGCGATTCTCAGCGATTTCTTAAGTCTTTTCAGGTCTTCATTCCACCATGGCTTAGGTTGGATGTTGGGTTTTTTAAGACATCTTTTCTTCATGGAGTTGTCGCATGCTTTAGTAATCCGACTCGTGAACCATTCGACTGCCTCGTCCAATTCATTGGGTGAGTCGACTTCAAATAGGTCGCATCCACGTGGTTCATTTAACGAGTCCAGAAGGTGGTCGCTGAAGGCCGTCCAATTTGCCTTGCCGCTATTGTAGAGTTTGGTACTGCATTGTTTTGGTAAGTTGGTTTTGGCTTCAATATAAAAGATGATAGGGTTGTGGTCGCTAATGTAGTTTGAGTCGCGCAGAACTTCCCAGTTTTGAATTTTATCAGAGAAATTGGTGGAACACACTGTAATGTCTATAACGCTGGTGATGTGTTGGGCATTGCGGTAAGTTTCGAATGTCGGGGTGGTGCCTGTGTTAATGATCTGAAGGTTGCAGCTTGAGAAGCAGTCAAGGACCAGGTCTCCCCTTCTGTCCGTACGACTGCTGCCCCACCAGATGCTTTTTGCGTTGAGATCCCCTCCAATTGTCAAGTTTGGCCTGTTCACTCTCTCAATGTCGTTCAGAACATTCGTGACATTGGCGTCCGGTTCCAGGTAAATTGACCCCAGGGTTACGCTTGTATCCTCCGTGGGAACTTCAACAAATACTGCGTTGCAGTTTGAATGCGCACTAAGTAAGAGTCCTTCGATTTTTGGGTTAAGAATTATGACTGCTGCTTTGCAAGGTTTTTCGTCACTGTGCTTCCTTTGGAATACTTTTACTCCTTGAGGCGCTTTAACCATTCCGGTATTACCGGTGTATGGCTCCTGGAGTAGGGCAATGTCTGCTTTGAAGTTGTTGCAGAACACTTCTTCAAGCGCAGCTCGGCATCTTTGTGTGTTCCATTGAAGAATTTTGATGGTTTTTGCAGCTGGTAAATTTGTGTTTGTAGAAGCCATTTTAAAAGTCTATCCTTTCCAGAGTACGCTGCAGTATCCAGGAACGATAAGGACAATTCTTGTCGTTAGCCCTGTGTTTGGTGGTCTCAGTACTGCCTTTGGCCATTTTGACGCAGTTCCAGCAGCGGGTTTCTTCGGGTTTGTCCTTTTTGGTGCATAGTATGGATTTGTGGTCCCCTGCGCAGTGTAAGCAGCGATTCTTTGTTTCAGTGCACCTGACCGAAGAGTGACCATATCCCATACACTTAAAACACTGCATTATGGGGCAGCTATCCTCGACGCGCACTCTCTGGAAGCCAACATTAACGCGTTCCTGCTGCAGCATGATAGAGCGCACCTCGTTCTTGACGACGAGGATGACGTTCCTCAGCCTGTTGCTCTTTCTGTTTTCTGTTATTCTTTGCAGTCTTATTGCGTCCTTGTCGTTGCCGGCAGCCTCCAGTATAGCGTCGTTCTGTTGGAGGATCATATAGATTATTTCAGTGTCCTGGGTCTCCTTTTCGACGCCCTTTAAAATGACTGAAAGCTTTAGACGCCTTCCCTCACTGGCGACCAGGTTACCTTTTGTCAGTTTCGGGAGTGCTGTTCGGATGGTGTCGGCATCTGTGTGAGTAGGGCATTTGATGATAACTTTATTGTCTTTTCCAGCGATCATGGCACTCACGCCCACTTTTAGTTCAGCTGGCTTGACGTTTTGCCTCAATGTGGCCTTGATATCGGAAGTCGTTTGTGTCTTGTCTGTGGCACTGACTATGACCGCATGTGAAGGTACACTGGAAGCCGCGACTGATGCAAAATTGAGGGTCGGTTGAGAGACTCCCGCGGTTGCGTTGGCTGTCTTCTGGAGCAGAGAGATCTTTTCCTTAAGAAACGATGTTTCGCGTTGATGCACCTTTTTAGTGAGTACTGCAGCCATATCTATTATTTCGGTAAATATTTCCATGAGACTTTCACGGGTCTCGCGTGTGATGTTCCCCTTCAGAGGGTCCACTAAGCGCTGTCCCCTGGTGGACAGATTAATTACTTCGAGAGACAGTTCACTTATATTTTTCTCTGGATCTGGTGAGTCTAATAGCTCAGTGTCCGCCGAGATCGGCACGAGGGGAGGAAAGTCCTCCAGGTGATCCTCAGTCAGACGCTGTGAGTTGGGCAGCTGGGCGTCTGGGCCAGACTCCAGAGAGGGAGTCATATTCGGTGGCGTTTTCGGTGTTTCCTTTCCCCCTTCTTGGGTTCCCCGATGTAGTGACGGTACTGGCTTCAATGTTTCAGCTGGACGCAGAGATTCTTTCTGTTTAGCGGGCTGCGATGCTTTTAGTTGCTTTGCTTTAGGTGGCTGTGTCGTCTTCTTTATGGCCTGACGCAGCCTTGGGGCCGCTTCTGTAGTGATCAGCTCCTGATTGCTGTTGTGCCTCAGAGTTGACGGCGGTGACCTAGGAGTTCTTACAGATCGTCTGAAGGCTTCGCCGTCCCCAGTTGGTGTGCGCGCCTCCTCGGCCATGATCTTCCAAGCCGCTGAAGTGACAGGAAGAAAGAAGAAAGATACACGGTGTCCCAGTCGTGAGATCACAGGTTCATATAGATCAGAGTATAGAACAGAGTTGCTTAATACAACGGATGAGAGAAATAAGAACTGTAAAATTAAACTTAACCTACCTACGATTAATACAACAAGAAGAAAATAACTTAAATTAATGTTATAAGTAGGTAAGAACTAGAATAATAATAATTATCATACCACTTGTACAAAAAGAAGAAAAAGGAAATATCTTAAATTAAGTGCTTAAAATAGTTGATTTACAAAGATAACTTAAGTTTAAATCCTTAGTAGCTAATTAAAATTAATAAATGTAATTAATAAATAAATAACTTAGTAAAAAATTGGTAGAGATAGATTAAAAATAAGTACCTTAAATTTAAAAATTAAGTAAATAAGAAATAAATAAATATGTAAATTAGTAAATATATCTTATAAAAAAAAAAATATCTTAATAAGTTAAGTAAGTAAGTTATAAATAAATGTACAGTTTTTGACACGAGAGAAGCAAAACATGTAAATAAAATAGCCGTTTACACTCGCGCGAGATAGATTTTTAAATTTTTTTTTTTTTTTCGGGAAAAAGTGAGTAATTAACGTCTGAAAATTTCTCATAGAATTAAAGTTGTCATTTTAATTAAAGTTGATCCGCGCCATCTTGAATTTAAAAAAAAAAAAAAACTTCAATGTCTTGGTGATGCCTAAGTGTTTTTTACGCACAATTGCAAAACAGGTAATTCAGTAGCCGTTTACTCGCACGAGTGTTAGTTTTTTATAAAATTATTCAAGGAACAGTGAGTAATTATTGTTTAAAAATTCCCCATACAAAATTAATAAACGCCATTTTGAATTTTTAGAAACTTCAATATTCTGGCGATCTTTAGAGTTTTTTACGCAGAAAAGTTATAAAACAGGTAAAACTCAATACCATTTACACGCACAATTGTTGTTTTTTTAAAGATATAAGGAAATTAGTGAGTTATTATCGTCTGAAAAGTTCCCCATACAAGTTTGTTCAAATGTCACCGTGAGAATCTTAAAATGTCCACCACGTCCACAGTTTACAAGAAAACAATCCACAAACACATATGCACGTAGATCAAACACTTGTGTACACGATGGTGTAAGTTTCAGCAGCGTAACTGTTAAAATTCCGGAGAAAACGATTTTTGAAAATTGAGCGGCGACGACGCGTGTGCAATTTGCAAACGTCAGTTCGATGGGTTAGGTTAGGTTAGGTTAGGTTAGGTTAGGTTAGGTTAGGTTAGGTTAGGTTAGGTTAGGTTAGGTTAGGTTAGGTTAGGTTAGGTTAGGTTAGGTTAGGTTAGGTTAGGTTAGGTTAGGTTAGGTTAGGTTAGGTTAGGACAGGTTTTTTTTATTTGTTGGATTGTTAGTCTGTTATTGTCTCCCTTGCTTATAACAATACAAGGTTGTGTTCATATTTAATTTTGTTGAGAGTCTTAGTAGTTATTTGTATTGTGTTTATTGTGTTTGTGTTGGGATGGGAGGGATGACGGCTGGGCCTTATTTGGGACCTTCTCCGCATTTGCGTTACTGACAAGGGAACCACAGAAAACCTTGTCGGAGAAGCTGACCTTTCTAGGTCTTCCGTGATGTTATGGTACTGACATCCGGCATTTTTGTGTGTAGTGTGTGGGTATGTTTATTGTGTATTGCGTGATTAAGTTTGTGAATATTTGTGAGTGTATGTGCTGCTGTTGTTTTGTTGTGGTGTATTTTTTTTTTTTTTTAGACATGTGCTGTGTTTGGGAATTAAAATTGTTATAGGTATGAAATAAAAGAGTATGTTTTATTTAATTTATTTAATTTGGCTGCCTTCTGGAAAGTAAATTGATTAAAGAAAAATAAAATTGATTAAAGAAAAATAAATACCATAGAATAGGAAATAAATTGTTGTAAAGGAAAAAGTGTTGTCTGAAATCATTTATTTAGTTTGGCCACCTTCTGTGCCACTAATTCCAAGAATTCAATGTATTGTGGATTGTTTATTGCTTCTGTTCTATTTTGGAAGTTTATGTTTTTTCTTTGAAGAAGCATTTGGATGCTCCATCGCTCTCTCTGGAACATCGGACAATTTTCGATTATATGGTCTATGGACTGTTCGCTGGTGTCATCACATTGGCATAGGGCATCATCTACTTTTTTGAAGCGATGTAGGTATGATTTGTTCGCTCCGTGCCCTGTGAGCGTCTGTGTGAGGAAATATGAGATTTTGTTGTATTTCCTGAATGCATGTGCTTGTTGTAAGTTGTTAAAGAATGTCTTAGTGACTTTGCCAGTTTGCGATTCAGCATATCTCTGTTCCCACTTGCTCAGGAGGTGTTGTCTTATAAGCCTTTTTGCGTGACTCAGCGGAAATTTATCATATATTTTAACAGTCTTTGTTTTTGTTGCTGCATCTTTTGCAAGTTGGTCAGCTCGTTCGTTGCCCGGTATTCCAGAGTGTCCTTTAATCCAAGCAAATGTGCACGTTGTGCCGTTTTCTTTCAAGCTTTTGCAGGTGTTTTGTATGGAAAAGACAAGCCGGTTAGTCGGGGCTCCGTTTTCGAGCGCTTTTATTGCACTTTTGCAATCCGATAAAAGTTTAACCTGCGAGTGCTTTTGTCTTTGTTTCGTTAGCCATTCTAGCGATTCTCTGATGGCTACGAGCTCGGCCTGAAAGACGGTGCAATGGTCTGCCATGGGAAGCTTTTTGGTGGCTATCTCTTTATTATCATGGTCAAAGGTAACAAAAGCTGCTCCAACTTTCCCTTCCGTTTTGCTACCATCTGTATAGATGTATAGGGTATCGGCGTCAGTTGTCGAAGACTGCTCGATGTTGCCGAGGTATTCGGTTTTCACCCCTATTTGTTCGGTTGGGTGCGGGAGTTCTTTAATCTTTACCTTGTTCTGGAGCCTTACGTCCGAAGGGAGTAGCTCTTGGATGGTACCTTTTATTTTGGTGTCGTATATTAGTGACAGCTCTTCCACCTTCAAGTCCAGTGGCATGACTCCTGCTATTGCTTGGACGGACGTGAGCGACGTTGTTCTGTATGCCTTGCATATTCTCAGTGCGACCGCCCGTTGGACGATGTTGAGCTTCTTGCGGATGTTTTGCCTTTTCGCAGCGTCCGCCCAGACGCTGGACGCATAGGTCACTACTGGCTCTGTTATTCCATGGTATATGGTTTTAATAGCTTCAGGGGGCAGTCCCCATGTCGCTTTTGCCATGGTCGTTAATTTATTAGTGATGCCAGTAGCTTTTTTACAAATCGTGTCCACGTGTTTGCTCCAGTTTAACTTGTGATCAATAGTGACCCCTAGTACTTTGGCGTCTTCAGAGAGGGGGAGTGGCTGGCCATTCATAATAATCTTTGGTTCTCTCACTCTCCTCTTGGTCATGAAGAGCGCCTTTGTTTTTGCCTCTGAAAATGAAAGCTTTACTTTTGTTCCCCATTGGGAGACCGTATCGAGAGTTACGTTGGCGATCGTTTCCAGAGTTGGAGTGTCAGCTGCTTCAATAATGAGGAAGACATCATCCGCGAAGGCTTGGATGTGTACGTTGGGATGGAAAGGCAGTTGAAGGAGTTGGTCTAGGATTATGTTCCAGAACATAGGTCCGCAGGCCGATCCTTGAATGCAACCTTTGTTGCTCTCTTTCCATACTTTTACGCCTGCGTAGACGGTCTCGACAGTTCGATCACTCAGGTAGTTCTTTATGAGTGCGAAAGTATTGCGGGGGCAGCTCTTATCGGCCAGCTGGCTGAGCAGGAACGGCCACCACGCATTGTCGAACGCCCCTTGGATATCTAAGGAGATAGCTAGCACTACGTTTCCTTTTCTTTGGGCGGTCTTGATCCTTCTGACCGTGTCGTAGAGAGCGTCTTCTGTGCTCGTTTGGGGTGTGAAACCAAACTGTCGTAAGCTGAGTCTTTCCTCACTTATGAGTCTCCATTGTGTACGGGATGCGATCAGTTTCTCGAGTGTCTTTCCAAGAACGGATATCAATCCGATCGGACGGTATGACGATATGTCCTCGTAGTCATCTTTACCCGGTTTGGGGATGATTTTGATTCGGGCGATTTTCCACGCTCTCGGGAAACATCCGAGTCTGAGGCAAGCATTGTAAATGGCTGTCAACTCTTTCGGGATCGCTTCGAAGGCTTGTAGACATATGTCAGAGGTGAAGTGGTCACTTCCTGGGGCTTTGGATGGATTCATGGACACGATTATTTTTCTGACCTCTTCCTGCGTATAGGGCTGTTCGTCTTCGAGGGAAGGCGTGGAGCGTGAGTTAATTCGAATGTTGGTCTGCTCGGTCGTCTCGTTGTTCGTGTCATCATCCGGAAAGAATTTCTCGAGGAAGGCTTCCGCAGATTCTCGCGCCGTGTTTGTGAATCCTTTTGCAGTTTTGACAGTCTCGGGTGGTTTGCGACTGTAGGGTTTCAAGATTCGTTGGACGCAGCTCCAGACGGTTTCGTTTTCTTGGATTTGACAGTATTCTTTCCAACTTTTGGTTCTTGCGACCTGGATGGCCTCTTTGAACTCCTGTTTGGCTCTAATGTACTCTGGAAGCGTAATTTGGGTTCTCCTCGCGATGGCTGAGTTTTTGAGTCTTCTTTTAGAGGCTATGGCCTTCTTCTTTAACGACTCTAGCTCAGAGTTCCACCACGGGCACTTCTTTCGCTTAGCAGGTCTGATGGGTGGTATCGCTGCTCTGCAGGATTCGTGGATACCATCCGTGATGGATTGAATCTGTCTTTCCAGTATCACAGTTTGGTCGTTTTCAGAAATTCTTTCCTCGTTGATCTGTTTACTTTCCACGTGAGCTATTAGTTTCTTTTGGAACTTCGTCCAGTTAGCTTTGGCTGTTTTATACAGAAACGTGGAGTCTTCTATCGAACCAGGCGTTGTTTGTCTCTCAATGTCAAATGTAATTGCGTTATGATCGGAGAGTGGAGCTATTTCCCTGTCAACTTTCCAATGACTGATTTTGCTGAGTAGGTTTTGCGTACAAACCGTAACGTCAATTACGCTCGATATATCGATGTTATTGCGCGTAATTTCGAAGGTTGGTGTATTGCCTTCGTTTAAGACGTGGAGTTGATGTTGAGATAAGAAGTCTATGACTTCTTCTCCTCTTTTGTCAGTTCGCGCGCTGCCCCACCAGATGCTTTTAGCATTTGCATCAGCACCAAAAAGGACAGTATGCTTTTTGTCCGAATTCATAATTTTATCGACGCAAGAAACGTTCCTTTCAACGCTTTCTCCTGGTTCGCAGTATACAGATCCAACGACCAACTTTATTCCGCCGAGTGTCATCTCTACAAACACGCACGCGTGATCGGAAAACTGCTGTAGCATAATGCTGTCATTCGCGGTCCCTTTGGCCACTAGGATTGCCGCCTTGACCACATGGTCTTTTTGCGGTTTCTGGAAGGTCAGTCCATCAAAGATCTTCTTGTTGACCTTTCCTTTATTCCCAGTGTAGGGTTCTTGTAGAAGAGCAACATCATAGCCTTCCTCGGAAAACTTATCAATGAAGCTCAACGTTGCCGCTTCGCACCTCTGGAGATTGACTTGAGCCATTTTGATGGAGGGGCCCTTAGCAAAGGTATTCGACCATGTCCCTGTACCGTTTTAGATACCTTCTGTATATTGGGCACTCTTTGGTTTGGTCTTTGTGCCGAGTCGGTTGTGTTTCCTTGTATTTTTCATTGCTCTCCAAGCAATGTACACATTCCGACTGTTTACCTTTGCATTCATTAGGTGGGTGACTTTGGCAGCACAGTCTGCACGTTTCCTCCGGTGCATTGCACTTTGCTGCGTAGTGGCCGTACCTCTGACATTTCCTGCATGTCAGGGACCCAATATGTTCGTCGACCTTCACCTTAAGGAACCCGATGTTGACAGATTCCGCTCTCAAAAGCTCATCGAATAGCTGAGGAGATGTTGAGATAACCACCTTTTTAAGCAAGTTATTTCTCCTAAATCTTGCCATGTACACAATTCTTGTTTCCATATCGAGACCCTCTTTATATTTGTTTGAGATCGAGGGATTCTGGTTCCACAGTCCCTCGAGTATCTCCTCCTCTTTCAGGTGCTCTTCGACACCGATAAGGACAATTCTGGGTCTCAGTTTGGGTTTTTCGAGTGTGGTTATATTTTCTTGGCTGGCTAAGATTTTACGGAGTTTTTCGATATGCTCTGCTGTGTCGCACTGAACAGCGACCTGATTTCCGGTCTTTTTCCATATTCTGCTCACTCGCAGTCCCGATTTAATAGGGTTTACCTCTTTCTTAATTTGTTTAAGAATGTCTTCAGAGGCCATCGGTTTTTGCCTGTAACCACTATTGTTTGGGCGCGAGGAATGGTTTTTGCTGCTTGGCGAGATGTTGAGGGAGAAGGTGGTGATGATCGTGGTGATGGAGTAGGCAGGGCGGGCCAATCGTGCGCTTTTAAGGCGAAAGCATTTGTGTGCCTTATTTCTTGTTCCAACAGTTTTTGTGTGTTGGAAAGGCGCTCTTTATGTAGGTCTTCTTTACTCGAAAGGACCCGCTCGGCAAGTTCCTCTGCGCATACCGATATTGAGTTGAGGCTATCCTTAATCTCCTTTTTGATTTGTTTGTGGATATTGCCACTCCTATCAAGAGCTGTGAGAGCGGTGGTGATGAATGCCAAAATTGGTCTTAAAAGGCTTTTGCAAGCCCTGGGTGTCTCTTCAGAGGTGCTTGGGGTTTGTGATTGGGTGGCGGCGGCTGGTGATTTTGACATGATAAAGTTGAAACAAATCAGGTAGAAACTGAAAACAGAAAACTGAAACAGGGGTGAAGAATGGCCTTGACAGAAAAAAAAAAAAAAAAAAAAAAAAAAAAAGGCCGGCGAAAATTTGTGAAAAAAAAATTTGTGAGTGGTTTGAACGCTTTGTTGGTAGAAACAGTCAAATTTTAATACAATGTTCACGTGATGTTTGGATGATCAAATTTGAAACAAAGTTGATATTCTATGTGTGTGTATAAATGAATAAAAATTATATATGTGCACTCTAGTGTGAATGAATAAATATGATATGTACCTATAGGTTTGTATATATGTAGATATGTAAAATGAATAAATATAATATGTATAGGTATGTATATGGGTGCTGTGTCAAATTTTTGAAACAATAAAATATAATATCGATAAATAAAATAAATATAATATGTATAGGTATGATATGGGTGTTGTGAAATTAAAATATATAATATGTATGTATGTAATGAAAGTATAAAATATGTATTTGTGTAATAAAAATAAATAATATGTAGGTATTTGTGTGATGAAAATATAAAATATATGATAGGTAGCTATGAATTGAGAGTTATAGCAGAAACTAATGAGAATATAAGAATTAAGAAAATTATGTATATGGATTTAAAAATAAATGCAAATCAAGGCTCGGAATCGAACTTTGCCTAGAAGTTTTGTAAATACTTAGAGAATTTATATTTGAAATTTAACAATTTGAAAATATAATATTTAAAATATCGAACCAATCTTCTCAAGAAGTGTGTGTGTCTTCAGCGGCTACTTGACTAACAATCGGTTAGGTTAGGTTAGGTTAGGTTAGGTTAGGTTAGACTAGGTTAGGTTAGGTTAGGTTAGGTTAGGTTAGGTTTTTTTTTTTTTTTAATTGTGTTTTACACCTTGCTTATAATGAACAAGGTTGTAACGACGATCAACTTTATTGTATGTGCAGGATGGGAAGGATGTCGGCTGTGGCCTGCAAATAGGACTCCCCCCGGCATTCGCCTTATGATAAGGAAACCACAGAAACCTTATCGGAGGGAACGGCCATGCAGGCCTTCCGTAGTAAAGTTATTTACTCGGCATTGTGTTATCAAGAATTATAAATGCATTCAAAATTACTGAATTACACAGAATGATTATATTAAGAAAGAAAAGAAAAATGATTATTGAGTGTCTATTCTGCCCGTTGATTCATTCTCCAGCCTGATGTGGTTCCAGATCTTAGTCATCAGTTCGATTACAGGCTTCCGAGCTTTCTCGCACATAAATACTTCGTGAAGGTCGAGTAGCGAGATTCCTTCTCTCGTGCATATGCGTGCAATCCTATGCCTATCTCTGCTGAATCTAGGGCAGTCCAGCAGTAGGTGGGGAACAGTCTGCGGTGTAACGTCGTCGCACGGACAGGCTTCGTCGTCTCGCAACCTAAATCTTTTAAGGTACTGGCGGAATGATCCGTGTCCCGTGAAGAATTGCGCCGTGATGAAATTTATGCCTTCTGATTTCCTGTATTTTGAAGCATCACTCGGCTTTTTGAAGAACAGTTTGGTTGTTGCTCCTGTTGCGGATTGCTCATAAGTCTTTTGCCACGCTTCCATAGTTCCGCGTCTGATTACTCTTTTGGCGTAGGTGAGCGGAAAGCAGTCGTAAACGGGTGCGGTCTTCATGCAGGTTGCCGCTCTTGCCAATTCATCCGCACGCTCGTTGCCCCTTATGTCTGTATGGCCCCTAATCCATAGTACCTTAACGCCTCTACCTTCTTCCTTCAAGAGTCGAAGAGTGCTCTGGATCTCCGCGACTAATGGATTCACAGAGCACACGTCCGCGATACTTCTAACTCCAGACATACAATCGGTGAGTATTCCCAGTTTTGACCATCTGTTTTTTGGTTTTTTCTTTATCCAGAGGAGCGCCTCTTTTATGGCAAAGAGCTCCGCTTGGAATACTGAGCAGTAGTCTGCCAATTTGAACTTGCGACCCGGTAATTCCCTGACTCCTTCATATGGGACAAAGGCCGCCCCCACTTTGTCGTTCAATAGACTACCGTCTGTGTAGATCCTTAGTTCGTTCCTATCCGGAGCTGGTGGGTCTCTCTCTATAAGATCAGTATCGTATTTGGGTATGGTTGCTGGATGTGGAAGGCTGTAGAACTCCTTGACGCCTTGATACTTCCTGTCGCTAGGCAGCTCGTCAATGATTCCCTCTGTTTTAACCCTTCTTAGTTTGATGACTTCCTCAATTTGGAGATCCAGGGGTATGAAACCAGATAATACCTGTGCGGAGGTGAGTGATGTGGTGCGGTATCCCTTACAAGCTCTTATGGCGAAGGTTCTTTGAACTCTGTCAAGTTTCCTTTTGTTCCCTTTCCTTTTGGCTGCTCCACCCCATATCGACGCGGCATACGTTATGAGGGGTACGATGGCTCCTTTTGATGGTACGTTTCTAGTACCGCATGTGAAGCTCCCCAGGTGGGCTTGGCTGCTCTTATCAACTTATTTGTGAGATCCGATGCCTTCTTGCAGGTTTCGTCTATGTGCGTAGACCAGTTCAGGTTTTTGTCGATGTAAACGCCCAGTATCTTGAAGTGGTTAACTGGTATTAACTGTTTTCCGTTCATCGATATTGTGGGATTGCATACCTTGCGCTTGGTCAAGATCATAAGATGCGTCTTTTCTTCGGAGAATTTCAGTTTTGCTTTCCTTCCCCATCTGCAAATGTCTTCCAGAGTGCTGTTAGCTTTGGTTTCCAGGTCGTGCACAGAGTTACTCTTCACTAACAGTAGCACATCATCGGCAAACGCTCTGACCTCTATACCATCTTCGTAGTGGGCCTGCAAAAGATCGTCCAGAATGTAGTTCCAAAAGTCAGGCCCGCAGGACGATCCTTGGACGCATCCTTTACTGGTTATCTTTGTAACTGTGGCATCCGCGAAAGTGAGCTCTACTTTCCTTTCATGTAAATATGACAATATTATATGGAAAATATTACTGGGGCAGCCCTTTTCGCGCAGCTGGTGTAGTAAGAAGGGCCACCAGGCATTGTCGAATGCGCCTTTGATGTCCAGAGAAATGGCGGCTACGATTTTTTTACTTCTAAGTGCCTCTTCAATACTCGTTACTGAGGCCTCCAGTGCGTCCACTGTAGATCTTTGGCGTGTGAAGCCGAATTGGTTCACGCTAAGGGCCTTTGCGTTATGAAGGTTCCAGTTGATTCGATTAGTGATTAGTTTCTCCAACACCTTTCCAAACACCGGCAGCAGACCGATGGGTCTGTATGAGCTTATATCTGCGATGTCGGTTTTGTTTCCCTTTGGTATTATGACCACTTTTGCCACTTTCCAGGCCCTGGGAAAATACTGGAGTTCCATGCACTTATTAAACATTTTTCGGATAAGATCTGGCTTAATTTTGTAAACTTCAAAGCATATATCCGCCGTTAAGTGATCGCGTCCGGGAGCCTTGTCTGGATTCAAACGTTTCAAGACGTTTTCAATCTCCGTTGTTGTAAAAAGTGGATCGTTTCCAGTGTCGGGAGGTTCTCTGGAGCTCGTTCTGATGAGGGTTTGCTCGTCTGTTTCTCCACATCTGTCGTCATCAGGATAAAATCTTTCCAGCAGCCTGCTTGCCGTCTCCTCTGCGCTATTGAAGAAGACGCTTCCATCCTTCATAGTCCTTCTTCATAGAGTATCGAACTGACGTTTGCAAATTGCACACGCGTCGTCGCCGCTCAATTTTCAAAAATCGTTTTCTCCGGAATTTTAACAGTTACGCTGCTGAAACTTACACCATCGTGTACACAAGTGTTTGATCTACGTGCATAAGTGTTTGTGGATTGTTTTCTTGTAAACTGTGGACGTGGTGGACATTTTAAGATTCTCACGGTGACATTTGAACAAACTTGTATGGGGAACTTTTCAGACGATAATAACTCACTAATTTCCTTATATCTTTAAAAAAACAACAATTGTGCGTGTAAACGGCATTGAGTTTTACCTGTTTTATAACTTTTCTGCGTAAAAAAACTCTAAAGATCGCCAGAATATTGAAGTTTCTAAAAATTCAAAATGGCGTTTATTAATTTTGTATGGGGAATTTTTAAACAATAATTACTCACTGTTCCTTGAATAATTTTATAAAAAACTAACACTCGTGCGAGTAAACGGCTACTGAATTACCTGTTTTGCAATTGTGCGTAAAAAACACTTAGGCATCACCAAGACATTGAAGTTTTTTTTTTTTTTTTAAATTCAAGATGGCGCGGATCAACTTTGTATGAGAAATTTTCAGACGTTAATTACTCACTTCTTCTTTTTCCTTAAGAAACATCGTTTCTTAAGGAAAAGATCTCTCTGCTCCAGAAGACAGCCAACGCAACCGCGGGAGTCTCTCAACCGACCCTCAATTTTGCATCAGTCGCGGCTTCCAGTGTACCTTCACATGCGGTCATAGTCAGTGCCACAGACAAGACACAAACGACTTCCGATATCAAGGCCACATTGAGGCAAAACGTCAAGCCAGCTGAACTAAAAGTGGGCGTGAGTGCCATGATCGCTGGAAAAGACAATAAAGTTATCATCAAATGCCCTACTCACACAGATGCCGACACCATCCGAACAGCACTCCCGAAACTGACAAAAGGTAACCTGGTCGCCAGTGAGGGAAGGCGTCTAAAGCCTTCAGTCATTTTAAAGGGCGTCGAAAAGGAGACCCAGGACACTGAAATAATCGATATGATCCTCCAACAGAACGACGCTATACTGGAGGCTGCCGGCAACGACAAGGACGCAATAAGACTGCAAAGAATAACAGAAAACAGAAAGAGCAACAGGCTGAGGAACGTCATCCTCGTCGTCAAGAACGAGGTGCGCTCTATCATGCTGCAGCAGGAACGCGTTAATGTTGGCTTCCAGAGAGTGCGCGTCGAGGACAGCTGCCCCATAATACAGTGTTTTAAGTGTATGGGATATGGTCACTCTTCGGTCAGGTGCACTGAAACAAAGAATCGCTGCTTACACGGCGCAGGGGGACCACAAATCCATACTATGCACCAAAAAGGACAAACCCGAAGAAACCCGCTGCTGGAACTGCGTCAAAATGGCCAAAGGCAGTACTGAGACCACCAAACACAGGGCTAACGACAAGAATTGTCCTTATCGTTCCTGGATACTGCAGCGTACTCTGGAAAGGATAGACTTTTAAAATGGCTTCTACAAACACAAATTTACCAGCTGCAAAAACCATCAAAATTCTTCAATGGAACACACAAAGATGCCGAGCTGCGCTTGAAGAAGTGTTCTGCAACAACTTCAAAGCAGACATTGCCCTACTCCAGGAGCCATACACCGGTAATACCGGAATGGTTAAAGCGCCTCAAGGAGTAAAAGTATTCCAAAGGAAGCACAGTGACGAAAAACCTTGCAAAGCAGCAGTCATAATTCTTAACCCAAAAATCGAAGGACTCTTACTTAGTGCGCATTCAAACTGCAACGCAGTATTTGTTGAAGTTCCCACGGAGGATACAAGCGTAACCCTGGGGTCAATTTACCTGGAACCGGACGCCAATGTCACGAATGTTCTGAACGACATTGAGAGAGTGAACAGGCCAAACTTGACAATTGGAGGGGATCTCAACGCAAAAAGCATCTGGTGGGGCAGCAGTCGTACGGACAGAAGGGGAGACCTGGTCCTTGACTACTTCTCAAGCTGCAACCTTCAGATCATTAACACAGGCTCCACCCCGACATTCGAAACTTACCGCAATGCCCTACACATCACCAGCGTTATAGACATTACAGTGTGTTCCACCAATTTCTCTGATAAAATTCAAAACTGGGAAGTTCTGCGCGACTCAAACTACATTAGCGACCACAACCCTATCATCTTTGATATTGAAGCCAAAACCAACTTACCAAAACAATGCAGTACCAAACTCTACAATAGCGGCAAGGCAAATTGGACGGCCTTCAGCGACCACCTTCTGGACTCGTTAAATGAACCACGTGGACGCGACCTATTTGAAGTCGACTCACCCAATGAATTGGACGAGGCAGTCGAATGGTTCACGAGTCGGATTACTAAAGCATGCGACAACTCCATGAAGAAAAGATGTCTTAATAAACCCAACATCCAACCTAAGCCATGGTGGAATGAAGACCTGAAAAGACTTAAGAAATCGCTGAGAATCGCGAAACACAGGCTGCAAAATTCCAATCCACAAAGACGAGAACTAGTTACACTACCGGAATACATAAAGAAAAAGGAAGAATACAAAACAGCAATTTCCAACGCAAAGACTGAATCGTGGATGTCTCACTGCACAGTTCAAAACAGAGAATCAGCTTGGGACGCAATACACAGGATATTGACCAAAAGCAACTCATGGACACCACCAGCGACTATGAAGGTTAGGTTAGGTTAGGTTAGGTTAGGTTAGGTTAGGTTAGGTTAGGTTAGGTTAGGTTAGGTTAGGTTAGGTTAGGTTAGGTTAGGTTAGGTTAGGTTAGGTTAGGTTAGGTTAGGTTAGGTTAGGTTAGGTTAGGTTAGGTTAGGTTAGGTTAGGTTAGGTTAGGTTAGGTTAGGTTAGGTTAGGTTAGGTTAGGTTAGGTTAGGTTAGGTTAGGTTAGGTTAGGTTAGGTTAGGTTAGGTTAGGTTAGGTTAGGTTAGGTTAGGTTAGGTTAGGTTAGGTTAGGTTAGGTTAGGTTAGGTTAGGTTAGGTTAGGTTAGGTTAGGTTAGGTTAGGTTAGGTTAGGTTAGGTTAGGTTAGGTTAGGTTAGGTTAGGTTGATTGGAGGTTGGAGTATTCTTGGGTCTACCTTGCTAGTTACACACAAGGTGTTAGTCTACTTTGGTTTTCATGCTTTGTCTTTTCATGAGTCTATGGGATATCTAATGGGATAGGAACTTTGGGCGATGTTTCTTCTAGGATTGGACAGGTATGTACTATTTGGATTTTCTACAATATGATTTGTGAGTGGGTTGTTAGTAGTTTTCTATCGGGATATTTGCTGGGATTCGGATAGTTTGATGTTTTGGTGTGTGCGTACGCGCGCGTCTACTTCCACTTCCGCACGCAAACATTCCCTTGCTTCCGCACGCATACGTAATCACACCCGCTTGCATACTCTGCTCACGTATTCGCTCGCGCAAACATTCGCTTGTTCCCGCTCACATACGTAGTCGCACACGCTTGCATACTCTGCTCACTTATTCACTCGCACACGTGCTTTCGCACCCGTTCGCGCTTTCGCGCCCGTTCGCGCTTTCGCACCCGTTCGCGCTTTCTCACCCGTTCGCGCTTTCACTCGCTAACTGTCACGTTAATTCACGCCCTCGCGCTAGTCCTCACGCGCGCCCTTGCTCACGCGCGCGCGCGCACTCACGCACATGTGTGTGTTTTTGTATGGTGGTTGTGAAAAGTGTAAATGTTCGTGTTGGGATGGGTGGGATGTCGGCTGCGGCCTTGTTTAGGACTCTCCCCGCATTTGCTTTATTGATAAGGAAACCGCAGAAACCTTATCAGGGAGACCGGCCTCGTGGGCCTTCCGTGACATTGTGATGTCCGGCGTTTATGTGTTGTAAGTTTTTTCTTGTGAGTGTTTTTGTGAGGTTAGGTTAGGTTAGGTTAGGTTAGGTTAGGTTAGGTTAGGTTAGGTTAGGTTAGGTTAGGTTAGGTTAGGTTAGGTTAGGTTAGGTTAGGTTAGGTTAGGTTAGGTTAGGTTAGGTTAGGTTAGGTTAGGTTAGGTTAGGTTAGGTTAGGTTAGGTTAGGTTAGGTTAGGTTAGGTTAGGTTAGGTTAGGTTAGGTTAGGTTAGGTTAGGTTAGGTTAGGTTAGGTTAGGTTAGGTTAGGTTAGGTTAGGTTAGGTTAGGTTAGGTTAGGTTAGGTTAGGTTAGGTTAGGTTAGGTTAGGTTAGGTTAGGTTAGGTTAGGTTAGGTTAGGTTAGGTTAGGTTAGGTTAGGTTAGGTTAGGTAGGTTAGGTTAGGTTAGGTTAGGTTAGGTTAGGTTAGGTTAGGTTAGGTTAGGTTAGGTTAGGTTAGGTTAGGTTAGGTTAGGTTAGGTTAGGTTAGGTTAGGTTAGGTTAGGTTAGGTTAGGTTAGGTTAGGTTAGGTTAGGTTAGGTTAGGTTAGGTTAGGTTAGGTTAGGTTAGGTTAGGTTAGGTTAGGTTAGGTTAGGTTAGGTTAGGTTAGGTTAGGTTAGGTTAGGTTAGGTTTAGGTTAGGTTAGGTTAGGTTAGG
>CAUYVO010000082.1:0-15921 GCA_963576475.1 Molanna angustata
CCCTCAGTTTATTCCACGAGGCTGGTCCAGCCACAGTAAAAGCACGATCACCGAAGGATGTAGTGTTGACTCTATATATTTCAGTTAACTTGTCAATCATGGATGTGGTAGTTGACCGAAGTGTTTGTTGTCGCTCGTTTACGGTGAGAGGGATGCAGAAGTCTGAAAGATACGTGGGAGCCATGCTATGGATCGCTTTGAAAGTCAACAAACATAATTTGTACTTGATACTCTCTGGCACTTTTAGCCAATGATGATTTATGGTGGGATATGTGCTCCGGTGTTTAGCCTAGCAGCAGTGTTGAAGACGGATTGAAGTTTGTTTAGCTCCACCTTTGGGAGGTTTTATTTATTCTTAAGAAACTAATATATGTTTTATAATCTTTATAACGTATTTTATTCAATTTCAAGATTTCCCAAGGATAAATATATTAGATAATTGTGGAATTGAAATATAAGGAGGGTGAATTTCAGCATACTAAGTATGCTCCAAACATGTTGACGAGGATAGTTTCATAAATGACAAAAAAGGGTCAAAAAAGGGTTTTCATTTTGTCACTAGCGATAGCTACGTGACAAAATGAAAAAATGTGGCATTCTATTCTGTTGCCTCTGTGTGATGATATTTTGTATGTAACTAATTTTAATTTATAATCAAATCACTGACCTATCCAATTATAATTGTAAAATAAAAATAATCAAATCACCTTTGGTCTAGGAGGTGCCATTGTCTGCGGTACTTCACAGTGATCTATCACCGTCTCCATTCCAAGCAAATTGATTAATTTCTTCTCCAGGGGAGATAACATTTGAGTACTTGATGGTCCTCCACCATTTCCTTGCAGCATGTTTCTCATTCTGGCTGCCTTGGTTTTTGTGTTGTACTTCCAATCTTTGAAAACCTGTCATTTAAAATATAGATTACCATAAATTAAAAAAAGGGAAACAGACAGAGTTATTTTTACTTATCACAATAATTAATGAATTATGAAAAGTAACTAGATTGGTTATGAGTGTAGTAGGAAAATTCTATGTTAATATAGGTATCAAATTTGAAAGTGCTGCAGAAAACACAGGAAAAGGGTTGTATGGAACCATTGGTTATATGGAACCATTGGTTGCATGGATAATTAGTGAAGAATTAGCATAATATTATGATTAACTTACTTTTTGCCACTTTGCTGAACTTTTTATTGGACCTCCGGTAGAATTTAACTTTTTCGACAGATTCTTCCAATAATATTCCTTAGTTTGCCGACCTTGGGCATTATTTAAGCAACCTGTCAAAAGCCCCGGGTGTTCCTCTATTGCCTCTAATAATATCAACATTTGATCAGTTGACACCCTTTTTCGATCCATCTAAAATATGATTTTGTTTATTAATGTAATAATAAATATTTGGTATATATTTTTCAATTCATAACTAAAATATTAATCACAACTAACCACCACCATCAAACATCTTTTCTTTTTGACATTTGACTGCTTTTATTTAATCTTAAGAAACTTATATATTAAGTTTAATGTTGAATCATTCACAGAGTGGAAGTTCATAATGAAATTATTACGAATGTAAAACACAGTTTTAATCCACAAATTGAGTTAAAATTAGCTTGAGCGCTTTCGATGGTTACACCATCATCCTCGGAGGCGACAATCAAAACTAAATATAATATAACAAAATGGCCGGTAGATAGTTTGAGGTGGGGAGGGGGGGTTCTTAGGGCGGGGGGGTGGTAAAGAGAAAGCTGTACGTACATACATAAAGCAACCAATCGGTGCACATTATTTTAGCAGTGGAGAGGACATAGGTATTTGAATATTTATGAGATTATCATTATTTTTGAGATGTTTGTTAATCTCTAATATTTCTAGAGCATCCAGTTTTCGTCCCTTCAACTCCAGATGTACAACCACTACACTGTTACGATCAAAATTATGGTCATGTTCAATGCAATGGTCCGCCATCTCAGAGTATCCAGAAAGACCCCTGAATGCTCTAAGGTGTTCATTTATTCTAGTACCTATGTCCCTTACGCATTGACCAATATACATTGCGTTTTTCTGGTGATGATGGTGTAACCATCGAAAGCGCTCAGGCTAATTTTAACTCAATTTGTGGATTAAAACTGTGTTTTAGATTCGTAACAAACTTATATATGTTTAGTAATCTATACAACGTATTTTATTCAATTTCAAGATTTCCCAAGGATTAATATATTAGATAATTGTGGAATCAAAATATAAGGAGAGAATTTCAGCATACTAAGTATGCTCCAAACATGTTGACGAGGATAGTTTCATAAATGACAAAAAAAGGTCAAAACATTTAACTCAAAACTAGCGATAGCTACGTGACAAAATGGAAAAATGTGGCATTCTATTCTGTTGCCTCTGTGTGATGGTATTTGTATGTAAATAATTTTAATTTATATTTAAACATGATTTTAAACAGGTGTTACCTAAAGTTCTTAAATTAATTGCTAATTATGTTTATAATACCTACCCTACCCCACCTAATATTTTGTACTGTTCAAAAATAAATATATTGTAATTTGTTTTAGATGTCATTACCAAGTGGAGTTAATCAGCTGGCTAAGTGGTCGCAAAATGATTAAAAAAGAAGGCAAATATTCCCCCGAGCTCTGAGCGTTGGCTCTAACGTCACATTTTCACTCTGCCAGAGCATATAAATAGTTTAATTCATCTGTGTGTTTACTTATAGAATTAGCTGTACCTACATACTCTAAAATAATGTAAAATAAATTATAACAATTGTAATTGCATTATTCAATTTATTTACTTGCTACAATATTGAATAATTTGAAGTAATTTTAAATATATTAGGGAATTATGATATATGTTTGACCTGCTTTTTTAATATCTTTTGCTATTTAATTTTTGATTCATATTGATTAAATGAAGATTTTTTTGTTCAATTATATCCTTTCATTTTGGTTATTTCTTTACCAAGAATTTGTCTTTGTATTGATTTTTTTGTTGCATATCAATAATTGGAAATGCGTTTTTGTATAGGTACCTTATTTATTTGTATAATATAGAGATTTAAAACTAGTATCCACCTGTGTTTTGTATAGGTACCTTATTTATTTGTATAATATAGAGATTTAAAACTAGTATCCACCTGTGTTTTGTATAGGTACCTTATTTATTTGTATAATATAGAGATTTAAAACTAGTATCCACCTGTGTTTTGTATAGGTACCTTATTTATTTGTATAATATAGAGATTTAAAACTAGTATTCACCTGTGTTTTGTATAGGTACCTTATTTATTTGTATAATATAGAGATTTAAAACTAGTATCCACCTGTGTTTTGTATAGGTACCTTATTTATTTGTATAATATAGAGATTTAAAACTAGTATCCACCTGTGTTTTGTATAGGTACCTTATTTATTTGTATAATATAGAGATTTAAAACTAGTATCCACCTGTGTTTTGTATAGGTACCTTATTTATTTGTATAATATAGAGATTTAAAACTAGTATCCACCTGTGTTTTGTATAGGTACCTTATTTATTTGTATAATATAGAGATTTAAAACTAGTATTCACCTGTGTTTTGTATAGGTACCTTATTTATTTGTATAATATAGAGATTTAAAACTAGTATCCACCTGTGTTTTGTATAGGTACCTTATTTATTTGTATAATATAGAGATTTAAAACTAGTATCCACCTGTGTTTTGAAAGATATAAGAATGATTCCTAACCTTTTTTTATATATTCTTTACATTTGATAATCTGTTGAAAATCTTATAAAACTACTGTAACTTGCCAGAAAGTAATCCATATATTAAACCCCAGATATTCAGAGCTGCTGCAAGTGGAACAGAATCTTATATACCTACATAATAAATTACATAAAACTCATGGAATAGGGTAGGTATTTTGTAAAACTAATTTTAGGAGAGGCACAAGTTGTCGATTCACGAGCTAGCAAATTTTAATGTGGTGACTTTCATACTTAAAAAAATGGCAACGACTATTTACACGACTCAACCATAGACGAAAACCAAAAATAACCACAGAAAACGCAGATAAATCAAGTTATAAAAATATTTACCTTTGTTTATTCTTTGTTATAATTGTAGATCTCGATGAAAAAAATGATTTATAAAATTAAGAAAATGTAATAAGATGCCAATATTATTTATTTTTTCTTCAAGTTGGTTTCCATGATGCGTTTATGACCATTGAAAAAATGACAAAGGTAAATATTTTTGTATTTTGATTTATCTGCGCTTTCTATGGTTATAAATGACCTAAAAACATAGACGACGTCAGAAAATTTGTCGTGTAAATAGATACGGCGGGAAAACGCTTTTCCCGCCAATTCCGGTCGTAAAAATAGTGGCACCGTAAAAAAATACTACATTATTTTCTCACAATTGTAGAGATAGATATTAATTTGGTCCAAGTCATGTTTGTACATTTATATTGCTGACAAATGCCACATTTATTGGTGAAATTTATTCTTGCTATGTTTTAAAACAGATTAAAAATGACTTGTTTTTCATTGATGTAGGGGATGAATATTTGTATCAAGGAAGTATGTTTCAGCGTGATGGAAGACTGGAAAAGGATATAGAAAGAAGGGTAACGGCAGCAAATAGGGTGAACGGTGCATTAAAAACAATAATGGCCGACCCGATTATCTCAAGGCCAGTAAAGCTCGCTGTGCACAATGCAATAGTCGTACCAACATTAATGTATGCAAGTGAGACATGGACATGGCAGAAGACGCATGAAAGTAAAATTAACGCTGTGGAAATGAGGTCCCTAAGACGAATGTGTGGTAGAACGATCTATGATAGGATAAGGAATGTGGACATCGGACGAGAATGCAAGATTGAAAGAGATATTGTGAGTAGAATGAAAGTAAATACACTACGATGGTACGGACATGTGGAGAGAATGAACGATGAGCGCCTGACAAAGAAAGTATACAAGGCTGAAAAGAGTGGAATGAGAGGTCGTGACCGGCCGAGAAAGAGTTGGTATGATCATATAAATGAGATTTTGAAAGATGGTAATATACCAAGTCAGAATAATAGGAGAGCATGTATGACGCGATGCATGGATGTAAATGAGGCAAAACATGTATGTCAAGATAGAGGTGTCTGGCGTTCGGTCCTCTCTGCCTACCCCAAGTAGGGATACGGCGTGATGGTATGTATTTTTTATTTTTTTATTTTTCATTTGTTTGGAAACTTAACAGCTATACATTTATAATACTTAATTTCAAATGAGAATACAAAATAAATAGCCAATTATAAAGTTTCACATATTTAAATTACTATACATTATTAATGTTGGGTAGTCATTGTAAGATGGTGAGTGTATGTGGGGGAAAGGGAAGGGTAATGGATATAGGAAAGCGTTGATAAGGAAGGGATGAATGTTTAAGGAAAGTAGGTTTGATTTTTAACCAGTAATATTACCAATAACTGCGCGTAATTGGCGTTTCATCGATGTCTGTGTGGAGTTAAATATATCAGGTTGGGGGTCAAGACTATTGTAATAATTTAAGCATCTGTTGACATAATTATTCTGTGCGTAATTTGTTCTGCAGTATGGTGTATAGAAAAGGTGATTTTGGCGTGTTGTTTTCATGGAGCAGTTGAAAGAAATTTTTTGGAGTAGGTAAGAGCTGTCTACAAGGTTATTAAGTATTTTCTAAAGCAGATAGACATCGTTCTAGCTTTTATGGTTTCTGAGATATATGGAAAAATAAAATAAAAATTCAAAAGTTGATAACCCCTGACTGAAACAAAAATTCAAAATTCCGAGAATAAAAGTTTTGTAGGCCTGTAACTGTTTATATATTCTGAAATTTTAGGCTCTGTAAATTGAGCGGATCAAAAGTTATAAGGGGGACACACACACACACACACACACACACACACAGACACACACACACACACACAGACACACACACACACACAGACACACACACAGACACACGAAATGTTCTACTCCGAATTCTGAGTAAATCCGTGTATGGAACATATATGCTGCGAAGCCTCTAAGTTGGTGTTTTTTGACTTCAAAGTTGGAAAAGCCGTGAAAAAAGTAGACCTCTCCATACAATTCTCGCGTATTCTGGCTTGATACATTGTCGATATGTTAATCGACAGTTGGAAAAAGTCGAAAAAATAATCAAAATGTATTTGATAATAAACTGAACCGTTTATATTATGTTACATTATCACTAGGTACATGAGTCTTTCATTCATTGTTTGATATATTTTCATGAATCTCAAATTGAATTTAAATACAACTTTCAAGTATAATGACATTACTTATGTTTGAAAGTTGTATCAGATCTTTTTGCCCAATTACCCGTGCATAGATGTTGGCTTCTAAAAAATCCGTCTGCGCAGCTTTTCGCAGAGCACTAGTGAACCCCCGGCAAACTTTGTATTGTGCCCGTATAATTAAAAATGGTCCTTCATTACCACCCTTCGCTTCAGACCCTTCAGTACTTCCCGTCCCTTCAGGAATTTCAGTACATCCCGTTTCTTCAGTACCACCCGTCCCTTCAGTACCTCCCGTCCCTTCAGACACTCCAGTACCTCCCGTCCCTTTAAGCCCTCAGTACGCCCCTTCCCTTCAGGCCCTTCAGTACCTCCCGTCCCTTCAGGAACTTCTTCCCTCACTTCTCTTCATTACCTCCCGTCCCTTCAGTAGGTTAAGAAAAGGTTTAAATACAGAAACCATCCTGGAAGACCTGCGAAGAGATGAAAGGACAGTTGGACCTTATGGTTTCAGGATACTCCACCTTCATAGGTAAAATGACAAAATACACGAAGAAGAAGAAGAAGAAAAAAGCTTAAATCCAGAAACCTGCGAAGAGATGGAAGGAAAATTGGACCTTTTTCTCCCAAGATAGTCCACTTTCATAGGTAAAATGACCTAATACCCAATGAAGAAGATGAAGAAATTTTTTTTTAATCCAGAAACCATCCCGTGCAAACTCTCGACAATTCACCAAAGTTTCATTGCAATCGGATGAACGTTTTAGGAGTGCATACAACACATACATACATACATACATGGATACATACAAACATTCATATTTATAATATAGATTGTTGCAAATGTATGGTTGCAAAGTTCAGGAAAAAGTGATACATAATATGCTGCACAACATGGATTTTATGCATTGAAACAATTTAGAGTATTTTCTTGCACTAAAATAGGTTTGTGGTGCATAGGTGATGTCACCTGCATTCTTTCGCTTGATGAGTCCATTCAATACGGTAACTATTGCCAACCCAAACATAATATTTTATCTTCATGTTTTTACAGAAATATTCCATATAATACTCGAGGTACTCAAATGAAGTTTGCGCAGGTGTCACAGATAGGTACATTCAGTTTTTGTATGAAGTTTTTGGATAGGGCAGGCGCGTGGGATTAGCATTGTAATTTATATAAGATATGTTTGAAAAACAACTAAGTTATGAGAATAATTTCATCGAAGGACAAACCTCGATGAAACTCCATGATGACATAGAATAAATCATTAATTTATGTTTCACTGTGAGATTATAAATGGATATACAAATGTTATGTAAATATATAGTTAAAATTTATTGCAATGTTTGTTTGTACCGTTCCTGCTGACTTCTGTTTATTGCTTCGCATAATTAAATTTGGCGAAGCAGCATTGAACTGGAAAGTATCTTTTACGTGAACTGCGTCATTTTTTTGGTTTAAAACTATTTCTTTTTTTCCTTCCACCAATGATTTTAAAAGAGACACTTCTTCGGTGGTAAATTTTGCTGACCGAACTCTGAAAAAATCAATTCAATAAGTACCTACCACAAAATAAAACCATGCCAATAATATTGTTACGTAAATAAAATTATAATTACTAGTTGCATGACATGTAACACATGAGATCCAACTGTCGATGGCAATAGTATGTACCTACCTATAATTGAAAAATACGTACCAAAATATAATCACTAATACAAATTAATAAATATTGTAAGATAAGAATGAATGGCTCGAGCAAGTCGACGAGTATGTATATCTGGGAAGCATGTTTCAACGGAATGGACGTCCTGATAAGGATATCGAAAGAAGAGTTATGGCAGGAAACAGAATGCATGGAGCACTGAGACCAGTTACGAATGATCGCAACATATCAAAGGTTGCCAAAGTTGCCATTCATAACGCTATCTTAGTGCCAACGTTGACGTATGCAAGTGAAACCTGGACATGGCAGAAGTCGCACGAAAGCAGAATAAATGCTGTTGAAATGAGATCGCTAAGAAGAATCTGCAATAGAACGATGTATGACAGGGTAAGAAATGAGAACATAAGGAAAGAATGTAAGATGAAGAAAGATATCATTAATAGAATGAAAGTGAACACACTGAGATGGTTTGGCCACATGGGTAGAATGAATGAGGAACGCCTGACGAAGAAAATATACAATGCAGATAGGATTGGATTGAGAGGCCGGGGCCGCCCAAGAAAGGGATGGCACGACCATGTGAATGATATTTTGAAAGACGGAAATGTTAGAAGCGTGAACAACAGACGAATATGAATAAGTCGATGTATGAATGTTGTCGAGGCGATGAATGTATGTCAAGATAGAAGTAAGTGGCGTTCGGTTCTCTCTGCCTACCCTGTAAGGGACATGGCGTGATGGTATGTATGTATGTATGTATGTATTTTGTTTTCTATATAAAACATGTAGGTATGTATGTCCGAATAGGATAGTATGGAGGTCAGTCTGTTTTTCCTACCCAGAATATGAAAACAACATTATGGTATGTATTTATGTTTGTAGATTAATAATAATAATAAATTTGGATTATTTTTATAGCGCCGTTTTTGTGATAACCTCACCTCAAGGGCGCTTTGAATATATTAGGGGTTTTTGTAAGACTCCCGGAAGAAGTGAGTATTAAGTAGGTATCAAACAATTGAGTGAGATATTGTGTAGTGTATACTGCCGTATGAATTAATTATAATTGTATGAATCAATGTTGTCACTAAATTCAATTTTAATAAAAATTGTTAAAAAAGTTTGAGATGTACTACTACAATGTTCATATTTTTTATAGAAAATTCTAGTTGGGGTGTTTCGGCTTTATTCAATATTTTTAATAACTTTGGAAATATAGGCAGCTAATTTATCATTATAAAAATGATTTATTATTAATAAAAAATGTTTGTGAAACTCTGGAACTTTCTTGAAAAAACAGATTTGAGATTTTGTATTTTTCTATAAGTATTAATTTATACCAATTTTCAAGGTTCTAGCTTATATGGTTTTTGAGATATATGGAAAATAAAGTAAAAATTCAAAAGTTGACAACCCCCGACTGAAACAAAAAAACAAAATTCAGAGTATAAAAGTTTATAACTATCTATAATCTGAAATTTTGGGCTCTGTAAATTGAGCGGATCAAAAGTTATAGGGAGGGAAAACACAGACACACTAAATGTTCTACTCCGAATTATGAGTAAATCCATGAATATACAACATATATGCTGCAAAGCCTCTATATTGGTGTTTTTTGACTTCAAAGTTGGAAAAACCGTGAAAAATATAGACCCTGCATACAAATCTCGCGTATCTTGGCTTGATACTCTGTCGATATGTAAAGAGAATAAAATTCTCTTGAAAAAAACGACAGTTGGAATATATACTTACTTTGAATTTGAATCCATGCCAATAATAGCACAAAACAACAGCGGTAACAAATAAAACGAGGTTATATTATGACAGACGCCAAAATTAGTTAGTGTATTCTATTTCTATGGCCAAAATCTAGCAGTCAGGGCCCGCAAGCCAAGAACAAATAATTGTCGCCAGATAAAATGAGATAAACATATATCTCTGTCTTTTTTCCACATTTGCATAGTTTCGGACCTCAGTTTTCAGGGGGCGCTACCGGCGCTACTCATCGTAAAACCATTAGTAAAATTTTTTTTGCCTGTTTTATGTTATTATTAATTTATATTGTTTGGTATATAAAAAACATTTTTTAACTTTCGAAATAGTTTTAAATAAAAAAATGAATACTTCTATATTTTATGAATATTAAAAAGCATCAAATCATTATGTTATATTACAATTTTACTAATGCATTATGGAAACAGAATTCCCTATATGGCAATATTTTCAACGCGTTGAAAACAGTTTGTCATTGCCGTTGTCGTTAAAGTTTATCGAATTGTGTTAAAAAATGGACAACTTGAAGAAAAAATCCCAATCCCATTGCTATTGTAGTGTCGGTTCGTGTAACTCAAAGGATTTGACACAAACAATTCCGTTTTCCGTCAATTCGCGATCGAAGTACATTGTTACGATGGATGGATCATTTTATGTTGAAATGAAGAACTGCGTCACGCTGAAGTAAATAAAATAAGTGTGTTAATTGTTGTGTAAAAAAGACAATGAAAAATTTGAAGAAAGAATCCCATTGCTATTGTAGTGTCGGTTCGTGTAGCTCAAAGGATTTGACACAAAAACAACTCCGTTTTCCGTTCATTCGCGATCTAAACACATTGTTACGATGGATGGATCAGATTTTATTTAAAAACAATAGTGAAAGTGTTTTAAATTGAGCCAATTAATTATATTTTCTATTTTAACTACACAAGTTATTATTGTATTCATATATTTGTGTATTTCGTCATATGTATATTGTTTTTATTACTAATAAAAAATAAAATTAAACTTTTTTTTACTTAAATAATTTTACCTAAATTAATTATTCATTGCTCCTTTGGGTATTGTTCTTCATAATGCTTGAATAACTTAAAATATGTTAATCAAACATTATGGAAGATGAATATGCAAAGGTGTAATGCAATACAACAAATCTGCATATAAATAAAGTAGACCTCGTAAGATTGTCGTTCTGGATTTGCACATGTTTGTGCACGGCTATATTCATGTCAGTTTGCCTGTCCATGCATTCGTTTGAAATATTACTATGTCAAAATCGGCAATTTTACAGTAGAGCAAAAAATTATAATATTACATTTGAAACAGTATAAATACACAAAGCCTCGCGAGCTGATATGTTTTTTTCTTATTTTCAAAAGAAAGTATGTTTAAATGTTATATAATAAGAATTATAGAATGCTTTTTTGCTTTACTCGCCAAAATTGATTTATGCGAATATACCCTTACGGTGATTAAAATACCAACGTAATGATGTGTTTGTTCCCGTTTTACCCAAAACTCAAAAGGCACGAAATAATGAAATCCTACATAGGGAGATGGAACAATTTACATGGAACAATTGTTTCCTTTTGCATTGTGGGTCAGATTTGCTTTACTTGCATTTATTCACCGATTTAGCTGTCAAAATAGGTAATTATTTACAAGTGGCCTATAACGCCAATTATATTGATTTTTTGTTTAAAGGTAGACAATATTATACATATTTCGGGAAAAATTTTATTTTTTTTCTGGAAACGTCTAATTTTTTTTAAAAAAATATGAAAAATACATAAAAAAAATATAAATGGTTGGTTTTCGACATCTATCGGCAAAATTTGAAACTTATTGTTATTATGGAAACATAAAATCATTTTTGCAAAAAACAATTTTTTTCTACGAAATTTTGTAAAATAGGAATACAGTTTAAAAAAATATAAGATTACAAAATATTTAAATACCTTCTACTTTCATGTCAGGTCTTGAAATTTAATTATTATTTAATTACGGAGTATTATACAAATGACATCACAAAAGCGCCGCAATGTGTTCAAAAATATAAATGTTCTAAGGTAGAGGCGTTCACTTTGTGAAAATTCATTTTAAATATATTTTAAAATAAATTAATAAACTTTGTTTGTTTCCACTAGTTATATTTTTTAAAACACAACATGTTTCAATAACCTCCGTTATCTTCCTCAGGTGAGAGGTGAGTTAATACTAACTGAAAACTAATTTTGCGTGGTGTGTGACAGTGTCAAGGGTGTAGTAGAAAGCGGGGGCAAGGGAGGGGAGGGGGTGAGCGTTGACCTAACGGGAACATGGACAGTAGTGGTGAAGTGTAGGGTTGCGTCTGATTGTTTATTATTTTCTTGTAATTATTAATTGCTTTGTGTATTTCTAATGTCTCTAGATTGTTTTGTTTCAGTCCGTATGTGTGTTTATGTAATAATTGGGTGTTTGTATTGTCAAATGTATGATTTTCTTGTATTAGGTGGTTTGCAAATTCTGAAAAACCGAGTCCATTTAAACAGCGTTTATGTTCTTTAAGTCTGGTTTCAATTGTCCGTCCCGTTCTTCCTATGTAAATGCTGTCACAGTCTCCACATTGTAGTTCGTAGTTTTTTTCTTGTTTTTGTTATCTTCTTTTGTTATCTACATTTTATATTCTTATGTCCTAAACTTACCTAAGAATTATTATATTATTCTTAATATTTTTTTCTAAATAATAACCAATCCCTTACTTAAACACGTATTTATTTATGTTTTTTACTATATATTTTTATGTGTTATGAAATTACTGAAGAATAAATAAAAACTTATAAGAATTATTCATATTAAATATCCTTATTTGGCATTGAATTATCAATGGTAATTTCTCAATGGATATTCTGTACAGTTAAAAAAAAACATTTTCAGGTATCAAATAATATTCACTATACAGATACTTTTATGATAATTTTTACGTAGACTTATGTATTTTTGAATTTCTTATCCTTTTTCCTAGTCGTCATTTTTTAAATATTTAATAAATTATATATTTATACAGCGTCCTATAACTGCTAGTGCCTACGGATAGCATAATATAATTTTACCCTTTCGTCTAGCATTCGTCTGCCGGTAAATAATGAACACACCTAGGAACGTGCCCGAGAGCTTCATACATTTGGCATTAAATTGTAGTGTGGCGTGTACACCAATTCTATGACTTTCTATACTGTTCTTCGGGCACAAGTACATTGTGCCCGCGGAACGAAATTTTTCATAGAATCTCGCTGTATGAAACATATTATCGCAGATATTGTATTACAACCGTAAGGTGGAAACATATTTATTTGAAAAAAAAATAATGAATTTACAGGAATTAATAGCATATATTTTGTGGAATATTTCGAACAAAATTTTTGGGAGGGCTGAGCCCGGGAGCCCCTTTGGAGCCGCCACTGACTGTCCATGTTCCCGTTAGGTCAACGCTCACCCCCTTCCTTGCCCCCGCTTTCTACTACACCCTTAACACTGCCACACACCACGCAAAATTAGTTTTCAGTTAGTATTAACTCACCTCTCACCCGAGGAAGATAACGGAGGTTATCGAAACATGTTGTGTTTTAAAAAATATAACTAGTGGAAACAAACAAAGTTTATTAATTTATTTTAAAATACCTATATCAAAAATATAAGTTTTCTTCCGGTGAGAATAATGTCGAAATACCTAGTAAGAAGGCCATCAAAATGAAATATTATTATCAACAACTATTTATTTATTTATTTTTATTTATTTATTTAATTATATTTACGGCTTGAAAGCCTATTTACAGTACATAACACCATATTATTAACAGTACATAACACCAGTTATAAATACAACAATAACATAAGTACCTACCTACAACACATTTAGTTCAGCAATACATTATATCAGTTAAGAAACATCAATAAAGATAACAATAACATATTGTAAATCAGAAAGAAATCAAATTTAAAATTCGGCGATACATAATATCTGTTATGAAATATAATGTTAAAAATTGAACAGTACACAACACAGTTATAAATACAATAATAACATAAGTATAACACATTAAGTTCAGCAATACATTATATCAGTTAAGAAACATCAATAAAGATAACAATAACATATTGTAAATCAGAAAGAAATCAAATTTAAAATTCGGCGATACATAATATCTGTTATGAAATATAATGTTAAAAATTGAACAGTACACAACACAGTTATAAATACAATAATAACATAAGTATAACACATTAAGTTCAGCAATACATTATATCAGTTAAGAAACATCAATAAAGATAACAATAACATATTGTAAATCAGAAAGAAATCAAATTTAAAATTCGGCGATACATAATATCTGTTATGAAATATAATGTTAAAAATTGAACAGTACACAACACAGTTATAAATACAATAATAACATAAGTATAACACATTAAGTTCAGCAATACATTATATCAGTTAAGAAACATCAATAAAGATAACAATAACATATTGTAAATCAGAAAGAAATCAAATTTAAAATTCGGCGATACATAATATCTGTTATGAAATATAATGTTAAAAATTGAACAGTACACAACACAGTTATAAATACAATAATAACATAAGTATAACACATTAAGTTCAGCAATACATTATATCAGTTAAGAAACATCAATAAAGATAACAATAACATATTGTAAATCAGAAAGAAATCAAATTTAAAATTCGGCGATACATAATATCTGTTATGAAATATAATGTTAAAAATTGAACAGTACACAACACAGTTATAAATACAATAATAACATAAGTATAACACATTAAGTTCAGCAATACATTATATCAGTTAAGAAACATCAATAAAGATAACAATAACATATTGTAAATCAGAAAGAAATCAAATTTAAAATTCGGCGATACATAATATCTGTTATGAAATATAATGTTAAAAATTGAACAGTACACAACACAGTTATAAATACAATAATAACATAAGTATAACACATTAAGTTCAGCAATACATTATATCAGTTAAGAAACATCAATAAAGATAACAATAACATATTGTAAATCAGAAAGAAATCAAATTTAAAATTCGGTGATACATAATATCTGTTATGAAATATAATGTTAAAAATTGAACAGTACACAACACAGTTATAAATACAATAATAACATAAGTATAACACATTAAGTTCAGCAATACATTATATCAGTTAAGAAACATCAATAAAGATAACAATAACATATTGTAAATCAGAAAGAAATCAAATTTAAAATTCGGCGATACATAATATCTGTTATGAAATATAATGTTAAAAATTGAACAGTACACAACACAGTTATAAATACAATAATAACATAAGTATAACACATTAAGTTCAGCAATACATTATATCAGTTAAGAAACATCAATAAAGATAACAATAACATATTGTAAATCAGAAAGAAATCAAATTTAAAATTCGGCGATACATAATATCTGTTATGAAATATAATGTTAAAAATTGAACAGTACACAACACAGTTATAAATACAATAATAACATAAGTATAACACATTAAGTTCAGCAATACATTATATCAGTTAAGAAACATCAATAAAGATAACAATAACATATTGTAAATCAGAAAGAAATCAAATTTAAAATTCGGTGATACATAATATCTGTTATGAAATATAATGTTAAAAATTGAACAGTACACAACACAGTTATAAATACAATAATAACATAAGTATAACACATTAAGTTCAGCAATACATTATATCAGTTAAGAAACATCAATAAAGATAACAATAACATATTGTAAATCAGAAAGAAATCAAATTTAAAATTCGGCGATACATAATATCTGTTATGAAATATAATGTTAAAAATTGAACAGTACACAACACAGTTATAAATACAATAATAACATAAGTATAACACATTAAGTTCAGCAATACATTATATCAGTTAAGAAACATCAATAAAGATAACAATAACATATTGTAAATCAGAAAGAAATCAAATTTAAAATTCGGCGATACATAATATCTGTTATGAAATATAATGTTAAAAATTGAACAGTACACAACACAGTTATAAATACAATAATAACATAAGTATAACACATTAAGTTCAGCAATACATTATATCAGTTAAGAAACATCAATAAAGATAACAATAACATATTGTAAATCAGAAAGAAATCAA
>CAUYVO010000083.1:0-35528 GCA_963576475.1 Molanna angustata
TTTTTTAGTTTTTCTTTATTAGTCAAAATATTATTACAATTCCGATGATAGAGATTTTAAACAATTACGATATTTTTATTTGCTAGGTCTACAAAAAGTATACTTATATAAAAGTATATAAAGAGGTATATTTTTTAAGTTATCAATATATCTACAATTATGTTATAAAAAAGCTTCATAACATATTTTCTGTGTTAAATCGTTAGCTTTGTAAAGGGCCTGTCTGTGGAAAATTATACATTTTCTCTTAAATACGGCTAATTAAAAAATAAACCTTCAAAAGATTTTACTGTATACATAACTGTAATAGGATACTCAAAGGATATTTACGGTAGGTAGGTACATTACTTTTCATCCTTTTCAATACCTTCAATTAACCAATATAAGAATTTTATAAAAAGTTAATTATCTTTAAGTAAATCTATAGATTTGAAGTTGGTCATAACATACGAAAATCCCGTTGGACGTTTTTTAATACATTAAAATAAAATTGTTCATTTTTTTTTACAATAATTTAAATGTCTATGAATGATAATTACATTTACGTTCATATTATATTGAAAAGATGTTTAGTTGTATTTCAAGAGTTGGTAGGTATGAGTATTATTTGTAAGAATACATACATACCTACATATGTATTCACTTTCTTCTTTATATTTTTTTGTAATGAAATTGTCTATGGAATAAGTGCGAATACCTACACATACCTACAAATACATTATTTTTAAACCATAGATACTTTTTTACATCTTTAAAGGTTTTATGTAACACAAATTAATGGTTTTATAGCTATTTAATTACAGCAATAATAAAAAAAATATACGTTAGTCGTTATTAATTTTCAGTGCAATTTTAATTTGCATAGTTAAAATTTAATAAAAATCATTGTTTTGACGATTAATATTATTTTATTTTAGTATTGCTACTCGTACAACTAACAGGTACAACGTCAAATATTAATTAACCATGCACCCAATAACAAATTGCCACATTCTGGAGACGTTTCACAGATCCAGACTAAAAAAACCGGGAATCGAACCAGGAACCTTTGGCTCAGCAGTCAAACATCTAACCAACTGAGCCACGAAGGCCGACAATAATGATGTTTTCTTATCATCCTAGCATCCACAATGGTCAAAGTTGCCATCCACAATGCTTATAGTGAAACAGGGATATGGTAGAATTCGCATGAAAGCAGTACGAACGCGGTTGAAGTGAGATCGCTAAGAAGAATTTGTAGTAGGCTGCATATGACAGGGTAAGAAATGAGGATACCAGAAATGAAAGCAAGATGTCATCTTGAATGTATGATAAAGAAAATATACGCCTGACAGGAATGGAATTGATTTTGTCCAAGAAAATGATGGCGAGATTATGTGAACGACGGACGTTCCGAAAGAGTAACATAAAAAGCTTGAATAATAAACGAACATGTATGAGACGATGGATATGTTATGAAGAGAGAGATGCGTGTCAAGATAATATGAATAATATGGTGTCCAGTTCTCTCTACTTACCCTGTGTGGGACTAGTCGTGATGGCATGTATTATATAATCCGAAAATGCCCAAAGTTTACACTAAAGGGTGTATGAAACGAAACATAACCGTATCTCAAAATGAGTTGTATTATTATGGTGAGTAAAGGAATATAATATGATGGGTGTGCCGGCATATTTTGGACAACTCTGAGTCCAAGTTTGAACAAATGATTACCTATAGTTTTCATGACGTAATGAGTATTTAAATTCCTTTGTCTTACTTCTAATTTAAGGTTATCAACTTTATTTTAAAAAGCAACCAATTAAATATGCACTAGCCTCAATAATAACTGGTTTTTTGTGCACATTGTCAAACTTTCAAAAATGATGTACGCACATAGCTTACCTTCGCGATCCGAATTTGTTTAATTCACCTATGAAGTAAGGGACTTGTCTCCAAATCTTTCGCCTACCTTCTAGGTGACCAACCATGATTTTTTTTGGCGGTCGCGTATTTGGCATCCTTTGAAGGCAAGCCCACCATCCTCGCTGGACACGTTTAAGGAAAAGAAGTATCCTCTTCGGGTCCACTTATGTATAAGCCAAGTTTGCGTTTAGATGTTAACGCGAAAGCCTTCCAAGAGGCAAAAGAGATCCCTTCGGGTCAATCGCGCACTTATCCCAGACACTTTAAGTCCCCCCCCCCCTCCCCCCGTTAGAGGCTAATGTCTCTTTTTATTTATGTGTTGACTGAAAAGGAGTATTATATTAAAAATAAAATCAACAGATCAGCTGTACATAAAACAAATAACATTATAAGGAAATCAAGTAAACAGTAAAACTTAACAACAACATAGAAACGACAACATTACATACAAGATAAAGAATGTAACATGTACTTGACCTTTTTTATTGGAAAAGTCACTGATAGCTAGTGAGATTCCAATCATTATTATGTAAAACTTTTCTGAAAAAAAATATTAATAAACAAATCACAACAATAACAATATAATATACACAAACAATAAGATCAGGATCAACAAAGAAATAACATGACAATCGCCCAAAGAAAATAGGAGAATTCGAGGGACTTCCACATCTACAGTCCTAAGATGGGACAGACAAAACATGGGCATGGCTAGTCCATCTCATTTGTACATGGCCAACTCATCTCAACCTATGAAGTCTTGAAATGATTAGGGCATCATAAATTTTGTAAAAATTTTCATTTTTTCTTATCCGTCACTTTTCCCCTTTCTTCATAGGACCACAAACTCGAAGTAAAAGTACATTTACTAAGAGTTTCCTTAAAACAAACAATTGCTGGTTGCTTGTCAAGAATGTTCTCAGTTAGATTCAAAGAACTTGCTTTGATTATTTGAAGTCAAACATATTAGTGATGAGTAAATGCAATACCAAGTGAAGTATAAGTCTTGTATTCACGGTTTTTGTGTTGGTTTGCGTTCGCAGGTGTGGTTTTGATATCTAAAGTAATAAAGCAATCAAAATGTTAGTGTATGTGTGTGTGTGTGTGTGTGTATGTGTGTGTGTGTGTTTGTCTCACGCCTTCTGAAAAACCAAGAGCATCTAAAAATCTAATTTAAGTGCGAACATGTACCAGTATACCTGATGCAGTGCCACGCTAAAAAGAATGCGATAAAAATGCTGAATTTTAAAAATATTTAAATAATTATTTTTTTCATACAAAATTTTCCAAGTCATATCTGTCAAAAAAGTGTACATTTTGCACGCAAATATCTGTTAGTTTAAAAGTTAGAAGTAGGTATTTACACAAAAAAAATATATTTTGAAGTATAACTTAGCGTTTAAGTGAAAAACATGGTGAATATTTGGTATAATTATAATGTTTAACTTATTTTTAAAGTAAGCCTTTTGTACATAAACGCCGCCATTTTAATATCTTTTCATACAATATTTCATTTTCCCACCGAATGAATATGTTCTTGAAAATAATAAACCTTTGAAATAAATGTAATTATGAAATAATAAAATGAAACACAAGACATTACGGCAAGTTTTAAGATATATATTGTAAAAATGTGTTATTTATTAGTAAAGATATAGGCATAATAAAATTGCATAATTTGTAAATAATATTTGATTTTTCTGACAATTTTCATTTTTATGGCATCGAACAAACCAATGTAGTTACCTACATATTCAAAAAATGTATCCGAACCATTCGATATTACTTATGTGTTCGAATCGTTTCCATGGCTACAGAAAGAATGTGATATTCAAATAAAATTTGTTAGGAATCGAATTTATTTAGAAGTTTGTTGTAGGTAGGTACCTACCTAATACTATTTACTTACAAATCAACAATAATATACCTATACTGATTTCCTATAGGAAAATTATTTTATTTATTTATTTATCAACCGTTTGTCCGATTATAATGAAACTTTGGTGAATTGTCGAGCGTATGCCCAGGATGGTTTTTTGATTTAAACTTTTTTCTTATTCTTCTTCTTCTTCGTGTATTTGGTCGTTTTACCTATGAAGGGGGAGTATCCTGGGAAAAGAAGGTCCGACTGTCCCTCCATCTCTTCACAGGTCTTCCAGGACGGGTTCTGCATATAAACTTTTTTCTTCTTTTTCTTCAACGTGTACTTGGTCATCTTACCTATGAAGATGAACTATCCTGGGAGATGAAGGTCCAATTTTCCTTCCATCTCTTCGCAGGTTTCTGGATTTAAACTTTTTTCTTCTTCTTCTTCATCGTCTATTTGGTCATTTTACCTTTGAAGTTGGACTAACCTGGGAGAAGAATGTCCAATTTTCCTTCCATCTCTTCGCAGGTATCTGGATTTAAACTTATTTCTTCTTCTTCTTCTTCATCGTGTATTTTTGCTCATTTTACCTATGAAGTTGGAGAATCCTGGGAGAAGAAGGTCCAACTGTCCTTCCATCTCTTCGCAGGTATCTGGGTTTAAACTTTTTTCTTCTTCTTCGTGTATTTAGTCATTTTACCTATTAAGTAGAGCATCCTGGGAAAAGAAGGTTCTTTCATCTCTTCGCGGTTCTTCCAGGATGGTTTCTGGATTTAAACTTTTCTTAACCGACTGATGGGACGGGATGTAATGAAGGGAAGGGAGGCACTAAAGGGCCTGAAGGGACGGGAGGTATAAAACTGCCTGAAGGGACGGAAGGTACTGAAGGGCCTGATGGGAAGGGACGTAATGAGGGATTAAAGGGACGGGAGGTACTGAAGGGCCTGAAGCGGCGGGTCCTGGAGTCTAATTCTTTTTCTTCTTAATTTTATGTAGACCTTTAGGGCAGTTTTTATACAAACTATTTCCTATTGTCTAAATCATCTTCTTCTTCTTTTATGTATACATTTGGGTCATTTTTTTATAAAAATTATTTCCTTTAGTCTAATTATTATTCTTCTTCATTTAAGTACGTAGACTTTTGGGAGAGTTTTAATACAAACTATTTCCAATAGTCTTATTCATTTTCTTTTATGTAGACCTTTTGGTCAGTATTTATACAAACTATTTCCAATAGTGTAAATATTCTTCTTCTTCTTTTTTGTAGACCTTTGGGTGAGCTTTTATACAATCTATTTCCAATAGTCTAATTCTTCTATTAGGTATATGTATTTTTACTTATTTTATGTAGACCATTGGAATAGTTTTTTATACAAACTATTTCTTATAGTCTTATACTTATTTTTCTCTTTTTTATTTAGTCTTTTGGGTTAGTTTTAAGTCTAATAGTCTATTGTGCAGAAATATTATTAACGATATGCACACTTGATGAAAATACATATGAAATGAATGGGATATGGGATGTGACGATATAACCTGCACTAGAATCTTTTCAATACTTTTGTTTAATTAAATTTAAACCATTTATATCATCCTATTTTGAATAATTTTCAACACCTAATATTTAAAGAATGGGGGTTGTGGCCATTACTGAACTCTTCACAACATTTATATTCAAATTAAAAACTATTTACTATAGTTCAAGTCTTCTTCTTCTTCGTTAATGAAGACTTTCAGTCAAATTGAGCAAAAATATAATGCACACTTGATGAAAAAATATAAAAACGAATGGGATGTGACCAATACTAGATCTTTTCAGTACCTACGTTTGTTTAATCAAATTTTAACCACATTCCAACATCCAAAATTACTAAATTTTCAATAGGTACACATTACAATTTGTTTTCGATGATAATATTTAAAAATGGGGGTTGTGGCCAAACCAATCTCTTTACAACGTTGATAAACAGTCATATTTAAAACCATTACGCATAGTCCATGCGAGCAGAAATTGTATAAATATTATACTTCATTCACACTTTATAGCAATATATAAAAAAGAATGGGTTGTGGCCATCACTTGAACATTTTACAATACTTAAACTCAATCAAATTTCAAACCACTTTTTATAGTCTGATATTGCAAAATAATTGGGTGACAATATTATAAAAACGATTGCTTTTTCTTTCACAATTTTACATTCTTGGCCAACGGCGGGACATAAAAGCTAGTTAGAAAATAAATCAATAAGATGGATCAGTTCATATGTATATATAAATTGTCAGTAATTTCTCTGACCTCTCCTAGTTCTATTTCGCCAAACTAGCCTGTCCTGTAGGTACTAGCTCAGGATTCAGACCCCTCTCTCGCAGATGTTTTTGTATGTTTGACAGCCATGCGGGTGGTGGTCTGCCTGGTTTTCTGACTAGTCTTAACGACCAAAGCTTTCTTCGCCATGTTGTTCGTCGATCATCTCACGATCTGAGCCTGTTTTAGAATATCTTTTCGTCTATTAGGTCCAACCAAAAAACAACTTGTAAAGGTCAGCTATTACAATATAAATATCAAGGTTTGTTATTTTTATGGGCTAGTATCAATTTTCATCATTTTAAAATCTACAACAACTCACAAACTAATAGAATATACTTGTAAAAGAAGTTTATTCAGACTTGTTCAAATGAAACTTTTTTACAGTGCTGATAAGATAAATATTTCTACTAAATCGTCTGCATATAATTTACATATTATCATAATACATTTTTACTCCTCACTAACGCAAGGGAATATATTGGGGAGACCCAAGGGAATCTGTGTGTGTGCCATGTGTTATGTGCTGTATGCTATGTACGGCGTTTTAATTTTATTTTATCGATTATAGATAAAAGTACTCATTCGATTCTATTCAAATATTCCAAATTTGTATATCTAATACTCACTTAGACCCTATTAGATTTTGAAGGATATCTGAATAGTGCTTTTCAATTTTTTTTAACTATTAAATATTTCAAAGTGACCCTCAGCTCAGGAAACTTATTATTTGAAAATTTTATTTAAAAATGGGTAAAAAGGCACATTAAGTACTTTCATAAAGTGGCATTGAAGAATTATTAATCTTTCATAATAAAATATAAAATAAAAAAAATATGTAACAAACTCATATCATGAGAATGCTGAATATTTTCCATACAAAATTTGAATACTTTATAAAATCACTTTTTACTGAGGAGTTTAGCGTTGGCCACAACCCACTCGTTTTAGATATGGATATTATATTATGACATTCAATTTAATGTGAGTGAATAACTTTTTATATCATAAGTCATCTTAAACTGAGTTAACTATTCCACACCTGATGTTGGTCATTAGTCTTGTATAGTTCATGAGTTGGGTACATTACATTTTCCTGCCATCTGGTCCAGGTCCAAAAAACTTGGCCGTCTCCTCATAATTTCAGTTTTATTGTGTCGCAATTTGAGCCCGGGAAAGTTAGGTACTTCTTTTAACTTTTGGGATTATATCTTTCCACGGCCGTCTGCAGGAAATTATCCAGCCATAAAGAGTGCATTGATAAAGCGGATTTCAGCCATTTGCAGCGGGAATAATAAGACTACCCTCGTTAAAAGACAATTTAGCTTGAAAAAACCAACAACCAGGTTTGGTTTAAAATATTTCAACTCACTCATTTGATTTATATAAATGATTATTTCTTGCTAGACCCAATTAGTCAACATTAAAGACAAAATTATAGACAACATAGAAAGAATAAAAAAAAAATCATTAAACACCTTGATTTTAGAACTAGACGATTTGGTATCAGTTATGAGGAATCTTTAAAACATCACCAAATGTTACCACTTAACAAAAGAAGGGGTATAACAGATATATGTTTCCTGTGTAAATTACTCAACAACCAAATAGATAGTCCGTATCTCTTATGTAGGACCAACGTTCCCTCTAATTTTATAATAATATACATATGTACATGCACACGGTGCAAACTGAGTGTTGTGACTGAAGAAGGTGGCCTAACCGCGCGCGGACAAGGGCGAGATTATCTGCGCCAGCACATGTCATTATCTTTTTGCCGTAGTAAACATTGTATTGTTTATTAACACTGACTCTGGTTGGTTGGAAGAAACACATGAAGTTACAAAATAAATATTTTTTTTTACATAATAATAAGCACGTACTAAATTTTATTCTATTTTTCATATCAATGAAGCCGTCGTAGGTATAAGGTCACAATGTTTGGGTTTATTTAGAAAAAATTGACGCATTGTTATTATAAATTGTATTTACTATTTCTTCTTTGATATTATTTTTGTCTGTGGTTGCCAATGTGACCAGAAATTGATTTATCGATCCGTTTTGAAGTTTTCATACACCGTGAGGGCTTTTTCAACAGTTGGTCTAGACCAGTCTTGAGTAATTTATTCTCAACTGCGAAACGAAAAAAAATAGAGGAGTCTAAACAATGAAAAGAGCTACTGATGTTTGTGCAAACATTAATAATAAAAACAAATTAAAAAAAAACGAAGAGGCCCTTTTCAAATTTAAATTAGAATATTATTCGATTATAAAATAACAGTAAAGACAGACAGAATCAAATGAAGATAAAGAATCTAATGACGCCTTAATTTTATGTAACATTTATAGCAGTCACATTCAAAGTTTAGAAAAAAAAATGTTCAATTTTATAAAACTAGTTGCATGCAGCACATGAGATCCAAATGTCGATGGTGATAGTATGTAAAATTGAAGAATATATACAAAACTATAAACACTTAAACACAGATTAATAAATATTTTAAGGTATTTTGTTTTCTATATAAAACATGTAGGTATGTATGTCAGGATAGGATAATGTGAAGGTTAGTCTGTTTTTCCTACCCGGAATATGAAAACAACATGATGTACCTATGTTTGGAGATAATGTAGATATCAGACTATTGAGCGAGATATTGTGTAGTGTTTACTGCCTTGAAAATTGTAAGAAACAATGTCGTCACTATATTCTATTTTTATAACTAGTTGCATGTAACACATGAGATCCAACTGTCGATAGCGATAGTATGTATAATTGAAGATTATGTACCAAACTATAAACCCATAAATACAAATTATTGAATATTGTCAGATATTTTGTTTTCTATACAACATATGTAGGTATGTATGTCAAGATAGGATAGTATGGAGGAAGGTCCTTTTTTCCTACCCAGAATATGAAAATAGCATGATGGTATGTATGTATGTTTGGAGATGAAGTATCAACTATTAAGTCTTCTTACATATTGTGTATAGGCGACTGCCATACAAAATGTATGAAGCAATGTCGTCATTAATTCAATTTTTAAAAAAATTGTTAAAAAAAATTGAGATCTTCTACTACAATGCTAATATTTTTTATAGAAAATTTAATTATCTAGTTGGGGTGTTTCGGCTTTTTTCGATAATTGTAAAAGTTTTGGAAAAATAGGCAGTTAAACTCATAAATTTATCATAAAAAAAATATTTTTCTTAATAAAAAATGTTTGAGAAACCCTGGATTTTTTTTAATAAATTAATTTGAGATTTTGTATTTGTCTATATTTGTACCAATTTTCAGCGTTCTAGCTTTTATGGTTTCTGAGATATATAGGAAAAAATAAAGTAAAAATTCAAAAGTTGATAACCCCTGACTAAAAGAAAAATTCGAAATTCTGAGTATAAAAGTTTTGTAAGCCTATAACTGTTTATATATTCTGAAATTTTGGGCTCTGTAAATTGAGCGGATCAAAAGTTATAAGGGGACACACACACAGACACACACACACACACACAGACATACACACACACACACACACACACACAGAGACACACGAAATTTTCTACTCCGAATTATGAGTAAATCCGTGTATGGAACATATATGCTTCGAAGCCTCTAAGTTGGTGTTTTTTGACTTCAAAGTTGGAAAAGCCGTGAAAAAAGTAGACCTCTGCATACAATTCTCGCGTATCCTGCCTTGAAACATTGTCGATATGTTAAGAGAACAATGTTCTCCTGAACAAATCGACAGTTGGAAAATTGATACATAAAGTTTGAGATGTGCTAGTAAAATGTTCATATTTTTTTATAGAAAATTTAATTATCTAGTTTGGGTATATCGGCTTTTTCGATATTTAAAAAAAATGGAAATAAAGGCAGTGAAACACATACATTTATCTTAAAAAATATGTTTTTCTTAAAAAAATATATTAAAAAAAATACATTTTGAGATTTGCTATTAATTTTTCTATATTTATACTATTTTTTAGTGTTCTGGCTTTTCTGGTTTTTGAGATATATGAAAAAAAAGTGAAAATTCAAAAGTTGCTAACCCCCTGATTGAAATAAAAATTCAAAAGTCTGAGTATAAAAGTTTTGTTGGCCTATAATTTTATATATTTTCCGAAATTTTAGGCTCTGTGCATTGATCAGAAGTTATAAGGGGGGAGGACACATAGATACACAGACACATTAAATATTCTACTCCAAATTCTGAATAAATCCATATATGGAACATATATGCTGCAAAGCCTCTAAGTTGGTGTTTTTTTACTTTAAAGTTGGAAAAACCGTGAAAAATATAGACCCTGCAAACAAATCTCGCGGATCTTGGCTTGATACTTTGTTGATATATTAAGAGAAATGAATTCTCTGATCTTGGCTTGATACTTTGTCGATATATTAAGAGAAATGAATTCTCTTGAACAAATCGACAGTTGGAAACAAATTAAAGAAAAACGAAGACACCGAAGGACTTACAAAGATACTAAAATCTGCAATTTAACCTATAGAGAGAAACAAAGACGCAACCACTCAGGAGCAGGACTTTCCTTTTTCGTACATATATTCAATAAAGAAGGAAACATCAAATAACTAGGCATTTAAAAATGAATTATTTTCGTACATATATTCAATAAAGAAGGAAACATCAAATAACTAGGCATTTAAAAATGAATTATTTTTTGACTTTGCTATATATTGGACAAATAATGTTTATGAACGAACAGAAAATCCGTAAATAAAAAAAAACACATTATATTGTGTATAATTATCAGTGAGTTTAAAAGAGAAAAAGTTAAGAAGTTAATCGATTTTACATGTGTATGTAGTTAAAATCGATTGATGAATTCCAGTGCAGACAGTCAAATTTTGAGAAAAAGGTGTAATAAGGCTGAATAGATCATGTTTCTTTGAAGATGGTTAAAGCGCTATCGAATAATGGAAATTCTAACGAGATTCTCAGAAACCGCTAAAAACTTTCATTTAAATTTATAGTTTTGTTTATAAATTTTGAAACTTAATTTGATGAACTTGAACTCTATACTCCAACTTGTGGTAGGTCAGTAATTAACAAAATAAATATATTTTGGATTACGTGTAAACTGGATTTTGTAATAAATACCAATGTGGTGTTGAACATATATAAAGCAGAATAAATGCAGTTGAAATAAGATCGTTAAGAAAAATTTGTAGTAGAACGATGGTTGACAGGGTTTTAAAGACAATGAACTCCAATAAATTATAACCGAGGGTAAATTATTTCACTCAAAAGGTCAATATGTTTTTTTTGACAAGGAAAAAACCCATTGTTTGCGTATGTATATGCAATTAAATAAAAAAAAATATTCGAGGACTTTTGCTCATCACTAGCTGTAATAAGCACATCCATCATGGTAGATTTCAAAATACCACATACATACAAAATTCACCGAGAGATTGGCGCCATACTAATGTATATTTAAATATTCGTATGGAGAGTCAGGAGCTCACAAGCTCGCAAGGAGTTCCCTTAGCCATATTCTGACATCGATCGTCAGGTTGTTTAAATCCTCCACCAATCTATCGTCATTCACATCTCCTTTCTTGCGTTTCTTTTTGTTCTTGTTAATTGATCCATTGTGTGTAGCAATATGGTCTACCCAAAGTAACGCTAAGAGACAAACAGTAGTTGTTGCTGCTACACAGAAATGGCGCCAAAATGGAAACCTACCATGTGATAGAAGATGTTTTAGGAATCACAAATTCAACCAACCATTTGTCAAAAATATGATAAAATGATGAAATTTGAATGAAATATTACAAAAAACATTATCAAAGTATGTTGCCTAACAGTGCATTTAATTATCTTACAAAAATCTGCATGTAAATTTTGGTTACATATCGCATTTTTAACTAGAAAATAGATTTTGTGTCACTTGTAAAATATAGTATTTTTGTTCATGATAAGTATGCCAAATAATGTATTAAATTATTTTATAAAAATTTGTTTGTTTACTCTGGTTGAATATCGCATTTTTAAATTTTAAAGCAGTTTTTTTTATCACTTGAAAAATTATGTTTTTTTTCACATGGTAGGTATTGTAAATTGTGTATTTAATTACTTTACAAACACCTGTATGTTTACTTTGGTTAAATATCGTATTTTTGAACTTTAAAACAGTTTAAGCATAACCTGAAAAATTTAGTTTTTTTGCACATGGTAGGTCCGGCGATTATACATTTTATTAGCTTTTAGCTTCATATTTAACGTGAGGCAACTCAAAATAATATATTGTGTTCAATTATTAAATTAAACGTACGGCCGCATTCATCAAATGAAACATCATCTAGTGCACAATTTCTCTTTAACTTCTGGAGTTAAATTAACAACATATTATTAAAATATAATTAGTTTCGTATTGTCCCGAATTAAATTTCCAAGTTAAAGTTAGTTTGACGCATTAAACGCTTTGACTCGCAATTTGACCGACCAGTCTATTCAGACGCATAATTTTTCATAGGAATTTTTTTGATTCATTGCCAAAAACTTTTTTACAAATTCATTCATTTTCCTTTTTATGGAGATTAATGAATCGCGTGGAGTAAACAAGCGAGTCGAGCGGTGATTTTTTTTTATCAATTTATTATGTTATTAATATTGCAGTAGTGTCTGTTCGCGACTCTGTTTAATTCTCTGTTTAATAACCTATATAATTTGTAATGTACGATCGAGTCAAGGGTCTTCTTTTTCTTTGATTACAATTTTGGAATTGGATGGTAGCAAAGCGATGCATCTGTTCTCCACTCCTCTTAGTCTTCAGCGACTCTCTTCAACTCTGTATAGGAGGTAGGTACACTTTATGTCCTCGCACACCTGCTCTAGATACTCCTGGCGGGGAAGCCCTCTGCCAGTTGTTCCCTCAATCATTCCCTCCAAGATGATGTGAAGTATGCCAAGGCTACAAACAAGTAAGGACGTCTTGGGTTCAATCCTCAGTAGAGGAGAAAATCCTCAATCCTCAGTAAAATTTATTTCTCACGCGATTCTAGCTTTTCTGGGCTGGAAACGCTGGTAAGTGGGAATAGGGTAGGGTGAGTAGGGTGCAATTTATATTATTTTTATAACATAATTAAAATCCAAAATAAATAATCACAATACAAATAAGAAAAAAATATAAACATATTTAAAACTCATTAAGCTGAGCATGTTTCGAGGTTGCAGAAATATGATTTGCATTATATACCACATAAAAAAACATTAAACTTATTAAAACCTTTTTACAAATATGATTACCTATTGTAAAACAAAATTCTAAACTATTGTATGTAACTTTATCTTATTTCCGCAGTATATTATGCCTTTGTTTCTAATCCATGTTTCTATTATTTTCTTTTGTTTCAAATATTTCATCAACTGTATGTCATTTATTTCTTTTATTATAGTTTTTGGTGCTAAATAATATGTAGTAGTTGTAATGTCTAAAACCAAATGTGTTATTTGATTTATTTTGTTTTCATGAAAATTTATTCTTATAATATAAACATTATTATTAAATTTATTATTATATATAATAATAATATAATATTCAGTAAACAAAACCAAATAACGGAGGAGTTCTCTAGTTGTTTAGTTATTATGTATGTATGTAATTTATGATGGTGATAAAAAAAAATGAGTAATTGTTTTAAGTGGTACCTGTAAGAATTTCCTGACTATTGAACATGTGTTGATTATTGCAGTTTTTTGTATGTTGCTGATGACGTATGGGGGAGCTTTATTATGTCTATATTTTTTTGGGATGTTTTTGATATGGTGCCTGTAGATGTTAATATTATCGGGACTATTGTTACTTTTCTTGTTTTCATTGTGATTTTTCTGCATACGTTATATATTTGTCGATTTTTTCCCGATAATTATTGTTTGTAGATTTGATGTGTTTGGTATTGATATTTTACTAGATATGTGTGTCTATGTATTTTGTTAATTAGAGCAATGTCTGGTCGGTTGTATATGTTTGTTTTGTCTGTGATAATGTCTCTATTCTAGTATAATTAGTAGTTGTCGTTTTCTTTTACTGCTGGCGGTGTGTATTGATACCATCTGTGGTGAGTTTCGATGAGTTGTGTTTGTGAGCTAGTTCCAAATATATGTGTTTTCAGATGTTATCATGTTTATTCCGTCGATGCAAGTGTTGGGCAGCCACCTGTTGTGTTATATTGTTTCTTTTTGTGATTTGCATTTTCTACATGTGTCATTTGTTATTGAATTTCCTTTTATGATATTTTATTTATTTATTTTATTGATTTAATAGAACCAACAGTTTTTTTCATTACATATACCAAAATTTACATAATTTTATGTAAGCAACATAACAAATAAATTGGTTTGATTTGGACCACCTCACTAGGCCAGCCTGTTCCGAGTTTACAATATGAATTTACAATAGGAACAATTATATTAACAGGTCATAAACCTTTTAAAGGTTCTTTTAAATAGTTTAAACTAAGTACGTAAATTATTTAACAATTGCAAAAATATTTTTTTTATACAGGTATATTAAAATATAAAAAAGAAAAGAGTTGGGAAGACTAGGTATATTAACTATTTAGCTATTCAGTATACAGAGTTAAATGTTGTAGGTAATAATATTGTAACAAGTAGTATGCACCGAAGTTTTACACCACAAACCATTGTAGGATACACAGACAATATATTTTGCGTAGTTTTTTTTGTTTTTATGATTTTTTCTTGAATAGCTATTATTAATCCTTCTATTTCTGCGTAGAGGCCTGAGTGTTTGAGCCAATTATTACTTAGGATTTTGTCAACATGTTGTTGGTGTAGATGATATGGGTGTATTCCGTGTAACGTTTTATTTCCCGGGATTCGATTTTCGCATCTTGTGTTGTTATTTATTGTTAAAGTTCGTGTTCATTTAGTCTAAGTGCATTATGTGTTATCTATGTTTATGAATTCGTAATAATAATGTATTTTTTTTAATATTTATTATTATTATATATTACTATACAAACATTTTTTCTAATCTTGGTTCGGGCATATCAAAAGTGCAAACTATTCCGTATTATGGTAATTTTATTCAAGCCAACTCATCCTTAACTAAGTTATTCACTTCTTCTACTAAGTTGAGTCTATCTTGTTAAAACACTCATGTTACAAAGGATCTTTACTTTACTTTATACTACTTAATTAATTATCTTCTCTTTTATTTTTTTCGTTTAAATTTCCAACGACGTTTCACCGGCAAAATGCTATAATTAAACGTACTTTGAGCTTGTATCACTAAACAAGTTGTACATAGTTTATATTGTGCGATCGAACGCGAGCAACTGCGGCAAATAGATATTTGCAGATAGAATGTGGCAGAAGTCTCCAGAATGTGGCAACTTGTTATTGGGTGCGTCATAGAATTATAAGGTACAGAAGCCGCGTTTAGTACAAATTTCGAATTCAAATGTGAGGCAAGTTTTTTTTTAGTAGGTGGACGTATTATGTAGGTGTACGTATTGGTAGGTGTACGTATACGGCCGGGCGAGTGAAACAGTTTTTACCTGAGTTTTTGTGGTCATACTTTCATTGCGCTGACTAGGTTCTGTATCATATATTTATAATCTAAGGGGTGCGTGTTAAATTAATATTTGGCATAGTACCTGTTAGTTGCCCGAGAAGTTATAAAATAAAATAAATATATATTATGGAATTCTACAGATTGGAAGCCGTGTCAATCGACAGATGGATAACTACTTAATTTTTTTTATCTGGTTTTTACTTGTGAAATGCCGCATTTGAAATAGGTATGCGCACGGCGCGCGGCACCGAGTGAGTGTTGAGACTAAAGGTGGCTTACTTCCAAGCGGACAAGGGGCGAGAGTATTGTTGCCATTTAAAGGTGTGGATGTAGGTAGGAAATAGGTTTTAGCATGTCAGGAAGATGAGAAATACAAATGGGAAGTATATGTCATCTACGCTTGCACTTTCAGTATTACTTCAAGAGTTTTCATAGCCACTTAAGTACTCGTTTCCTTTTAATCACACTTTTTTGGCATATTTGCAACTTGGTTGTGAAAATAAAACATTTAGGTGCAGTGTCTGTAAGGCTTTAGAGTTCTCCGATCTCTTAGTTTGTTCCTATTTTTTGGAAGAGCCAGACCCAAGAGACCAAAGATACCGGTTTGCCAACCATTGGTACAATTATCGGCAAACAACTTGAGAAAGCATGTGGGCTGCGAGGAGCGCAAAATTGGGTTTTTGCACGGTTAGTATATGTGCAAACCGTTTCCTTAAACGACGATAATTCTCAAGTATTTGTCGGAAACAGTAACATAGTTAGACCATTGTGAGGCAGCGTTTTTTAAAAAAATCTCTTTGAACCGTGCCATAGATATTTTGTGAACACCCATCCAATAAAATTTATGTCAATGTTTATGCTGGTACGTTTTGTGTTTACAATAGTAAATGTTTAATTAGCCAATCGTTCGTTTGTTTGGAAAACATGTTCTTAGGGAATTAATCAAAATCCCGAAAGTTGGGAAAACATAATTCCCCGATTAGTAATGAATGTCGCTGGAAATGGAGAGTAAAAATACCAATTGAATAGATTGTTTGATTGAAGCGGCGATATTAAACAAGTAGTATCAATAACCGAACCCTTTATAAAACCATTTCTATCGATACGTATAGCAATGCGAAATTCGATTATCGCTAAATTTAGATTAAAGGCCTGATTCCGTTCTGGAAAATTTCAATAGATCCGAATGTGGACAGTTTACCGCAACAGTTTCATATTTAATTTATAACTTTATATACATGTGTACAAAGGCGGGTTTATTGCCAAAAGGCATTTTCTTTCAACCAATCCGAGCAACGTGAAGTCTCTAAAGTTAAATTGGTACAATAGTAAGTATTTAGTGATAAACAAAGATCAAAAATACGGAGAAAAAAAAAACAAAGAAAAAATAATACTAATAACACTGATCATAGCAATAAAAGAAGGAAGGTACGATAGGATACAGAAGGAATATTCAGAAACTATTTTACAGATAAAGTTTTTTTTTCATAAATTTACTATGCCCCTGCAACATTGATTATGAAAGAAAATATTATCACGGCGTAGAGCAGCAGTCACCTTACTTTTATAATAAACGAATACTATTATTATTACGTACAACCGTACTAAACAACCATACGCAAAATTTGCACTTAAAAACCATAAGCAAAACTGACCTAAACAACCATAGTTACGCAAACATTGTACCTACTTTAAAACCATATGTAAAATTGTGCCTAACGACCAATGAAACCTTAGAGAGGATCATAAGGTCAGGAACGTGGAATTCCGATCGAGACGAGGGCATTGTTTATATTCCTTAGTATGAAAATAAGGTCGTGAACTGTCCGTGTGTCGAAAGGGCACATTCCCGGAAAGTTGGACTGAATCGTGTGGCATGCCGGCCTCTGCTAATTGGGATTCTGGAAATAATCAAGGTCTGGTGAACTGTGCGAGCACCCAACAAAGGATGAAATGAATGGAAGGAAGGCTGTGGATTTTCAGCATGATTCGTGGCATGTCAATTAGATCTGAAGCTCTCAGTTTAATGAATAATTAATCATTTTAATGTAGAATGAATGCGCCACTCTCAACTACATTCAAAATGCCAACCACAAGAAACGCAGGAATTTTCATGTTTATTCTGTTATAAATAGATGGGTCGATGGCTGAGCGGTTAGCGCGCTGGATTAGTAATCCAGTAGTCGCGATTTCGAATCCTGCCTCGACCGATTTCGTTCATATATATACAAGCTTTTAAGCTTATTTTAGGGAACGTAGGAAGATGTATATGTACTTTTTAACAACATATTAATTTTTTTTTGAAAAATAATAAAATAAAAAATTTATATAAAAAATCACGATTCTATAAAATTCGCTTTATATTGAATCATAATGGCTGTAAACATGCAGTATTTAAAAATATATTAATCATTTAATTCTAGATTTTTTGTAATTTGTTGTATTGTGATAATTGGTGTCCGCTCTAATATTTGTAAATGACACAATAATTATGTAAAACCGAAATGTCAAATATTTGGCTTGGTAAAATTGTAAACTGCTAGCCCTAGAACAGGGTTACCTAGTTGGGCAGCAGTAATCTTCATAATAGGTGTGAAAAATAAATAAATAAATATCCATTAGTGGAAATAAAGTGAAAAATTGTTTTTTATTAATTTAAAGTAATTACGATCATGACGATATTTCTGTAATAAGACAGATTGACATTACAAATTTCGTTCTATGATTTTCTTGTTGTTCGTCCTCTTTATTGAGGAAAGCCTTGTCCATCTTGATGGGCCATTGTTGCTTTCCCTCCAAAACTTTTTCCGACGCTGCGCTTGTTTGATTTAGGAACACCTTAATAATCGTGGCTATAAGATCACTAGGATCGTCATGGTCATATTTCCATACTGATTCCAATTTTAAAATCTTACGATTGGCAGTGGTTAAATTTCTTCCTCGTGACCCAAGATTGATTGATTGAGATCTCAATTTGTCATCGCAAAATCTGCCTCCACGAAATACGGTCTTGGTCAGATCGAAGGGCTTCGATAGAAGAAGATCCTGAGGTTCCTCCGAATCTTTTACCCTCAACGCTTCCCAGTTCTTCTCGCCATGTGTCCAAAATATGTTATACCATTTCACACACTCAACAATTGACTTAAACTCCTTTCCACTTTTTCTCCTTATTTCTTCCTAGTCTTCCCTTCCCACCACCCTTCACCAAAGTGCATATTGTAGTTATTGTCAAATAATTTCTATAGATTAATCAGTGGTATATTTTTAATTGGACTAATTTTACCTGTCTTATTTTTTGTACTTATGATTAATTCAAAACTGTAAATATTCCCAAATTGAAAAATTGATTTAAATACAAATTGCCAAAATGATTTTCTGTATTCCACGACACAAACGTCATCCAATACAACAACAACATCATCCCCTTAGCACTTTTGTCCCGTTTCTATCGGGGTACGCTCTGACCATGATCCTGGAAGGTCTGGTGAATCTTGTAATTACATAGAGGCGAGTGCCATCTGACCTTCGTAACCCTTAGAAAGGAGAACCAGAAAATTGGATAATGGCTGCACATAGCTAGTGATATAGATCCGAAATAGATTTTTTGAAAATCCAGAGGTGCGTGCCCCACCCGGATTCGATTACCGGACCTTACCGCTTAGCAATCACCGGTCAACGCATACGTCATCCAATAAACACTTAATATTTAGCCATAATTTTATCACGCTTTTTTTATGGTCACAAACATAAATACAGTTGCTAGTGTATCAAAATCTAAAGTGTATAATATACATAAACAACGACGGAGTTCTGTTTTAGCCTTTGGATCACGTATATCACTAAACCCAAAATCCAACTGGTTGTTTTATTTTTGATGAACTACAAGCCATTATCTTGTTGACATTATCCGATCAAGACTGATAGTCGGGGTCACAAAACGATCCATTAAAATTGACCCTTTTTTGAATTGACGCTAAACTCCATACGTCTTTTTACATTTTATATTCCCTGTGTGAATGGAATATCAAAAGGCACTAGTCACATGTTATTTTTTTCTTTTATTTTCCCTTCCGGACATCTAACAAGTGAGTACCTACATACCATCTCTACATATTATGTTCTCTTATATGTTTAACACTGTCGTGTCAAAGCCGATTTATACACTTCTTCAAAGGAAATACATCATCGAAGGTGTATATTTGCACACGAAATTATTTATTATCTTACTCCGATCTGTTCAAATAATCGTACGAATGAACTGCTACCCATTTATGTATACCTATCCGTTCAAGGGCTATCAGCATACATTCATTTTACTATTTATTTTCTTAAAAAAAAAATGAATTTGTTCTTGTCAAACAAGTACCAACATATATGTACCTACTTCTTCTTCCTTCAGCCATCTCTACGCTGCTGAATGTAGATATTTTCTAAGTTCTTCCACTCGTCCTTGTTTTTGGGCTTTTTTGGACTCATCTCCTTCCAACGACGGGGACTATATCATCGGTCCAACTTTTTTGAAAATCACATGGTCTCCATTTTAGAATTCTGGGTACCCATCTGTAAAAAAATTGTCATTAAAATAGTTTAAATTCATGAAACGAGTTAATGAGAGTCAGCGCTTTCAAAAGTTCTCGAACTAACATCCTTAGACCAACAACTTAGACAAACAACATTTGATTGCTACCTCCGAGAATAATGGTTTGATCATCTATAACACTTACACTCGTATTCAGAGACAAACATGAGGATTGAAGCCCTGATGTCTCCTCGATCCCCATATTTGTCTCCAAAAACGAGAGGAAGACTCATTTTTCATAACGTCTGCAGAAAAGTTTAAATTTATTCCCAGAAAGTCATCAACATATGGACAAAAAAGTCACATGTACTTGGCACTTCAAAAACATCAAAAACACCAAAAAGTGTAGAGTTCAAGTTTTATATAAAAAAATGACTCTTGCTAGCTGTAAAACGAACGTTACCCTATCATAAGAAGTGATGCCAACCTGTATTCTTTTTTTGTATTATCATGTTCCCGCCACTTGTCACCTTTATCTATGGACATGCCAGTGACATAGTGACAAGTGTTGTGTTATTGCTGTTAATTTGCAACTTGTAATTTATTAGGAACTAGCTGAGAAGCATCGCTTCGCTCAGCTTCTAAGCTAGGGCTTTCAGCCTACTTTTTACCGCTGCGCGGTAAATGGCCGCCTTCGGCGGTTCATGCAACAAAATGAAACGAAGCTTTTATGGTAGGTACTTAAAAAATATATTCGGTACAGTGTTAACCAACACCTGGTGGACGTCACAATGTCTAGTGGACTTCACAAGGTGCGGGCTTCCAGTCCATTGCCAGTGTTGTTTTTGCGGCTACTCCGCATGGACACATGGCCCCAGCCACACGCCCCATGAACATGCCCATGACGATGCCAATAGTCCATGAAGACTTGGCCACGTCAACCTGAGCACCCGCGAGGAAGAACGAACGCTTGCCCTTAACCGTGAGTGCCGTGAAAAGATAAATTACTCTGGATGCTGCAATTTATCGACCTGCATCTTCGCTTTGTGTCTCATGGTCATATTAAGATGAGTAACAGCACTCATTTCTCCATCATCAAAATGTAGTTAATTACCTCATTTTGATTATTTTTAAATACATAAGTATTTTTTTTATTTATGTTAGTCCAATTAATCCAATCTTTGGGTTGCCCATATAGAACGAATGTGTTTTTAAAGTTGTAACGTGCACAGCATACATTATTTTATAATAAATAATCAATAGTTGTTGATAATAATATTTCATTTTGATGACCTTTTTATTATTTCGATATTATTCTCATCGGAAGAAAACATATATTTTTTAACGCATTGCGGCGCTTTTGTGATGTCATTCAAATAATACTCCATAGTTAAATAATAATTAAATTTCAAGACCTGACACGAAAGTAGAAGGTATATAAATATTTTGTAATCTAATATATTTTTAAACTGTAATCAATAATCAATAGTTGTTGATAATAATATTATTTCATTTTGATGGTCTTTTTATTATTTCGATATTATTCTCATCGGAAGAAAACTTATATTTTTAAACGCATTGCGGCGCTTTTGTGATGTCATTCAAATAATACTCCATAGTTAAATAATAATTAAATTTCAAGACCTGCACGAAAGTAGAAGGTATTTATATATTTTGTAATCTTATATATTTTTAAACTGCATTCCTGTTTTACAAAATGTCGTAGAAATAAAGTTGTTTTTTGTAAAAATGATTTTATATTGTGTTTCCATAAGTTTGAAAATTTACCGATAGATGTCGAAAACCAACCATTTATACTCTTTATATATTTTTTCGTATTTTTTTAAAAAAAAATTAGGCGTTACCACAAAAAAAGAATATTTTTCCCGAAATATGTATAATATTGATTATCTTTAAACAAAAAATCAATATAATTGGCGTTGTAGGCCACTTGTAAAGAATCACCATTTTGACAGCTAAATTGGTAAAACAATGCAAGTAAAGTAAATCTGACCCACAATGCAAAAGGAAACACTTGTTCCGTGTAAATTGTTCCCTCTCCCTATGTAGGATTTTATTATTTCGTGCCTTTTGAGCTCTGGCCATGACGGGAACAAACAAAATTTTACGTTGGCATCAGTTGGCATTATAATAACCGTAAGGATATATTCTCATAAATCAATTTTGGCGACTCGGCGAGTAATGCAAAAAAGCATTCTATAAGTCTTATTATATAACATTAAAACATACTTTCTTTTGAAAATAACATAAAAAACATTAGCTCGCGAGGCTTTGTGTTTTTATACTGTTTCAAATGTTATATTATAAAAATGTAATATTATAAGATTTTTGCTCTACTGTAAAATTGACGATTTTGACATAGTAAGGTTTCAAACGAAAGACAGACAGACAGACTGACATGAATTTAGCCGTGCACAAACATGTGCAAATCCAGAACGACAATCTTACCAGGTCTACTTTATTTATATGCAGATGCAGATTACTTAATGTGTGACTTATTTTTAGGGTAAAATCTGATTATAAAATATGTGACTCGCTTATACACGGTCGGTCACAAAAAAATAAAGCAACTGTAAAGAATACGTAAATAAATTATGTTGTCTCTTTTCTTTAATAAATTTTGGTCACAGTTGGTTCATGAAATTTAGGTCACGGCTACTCATGATACGATTTTAATACATTCTTATCTTATTTATTTTATTTTATTATTTGATAAATTCACAGAACGTATTACATAACACATAATCATTCAAATATAAATGCAATCTATTCAATGAAATATTACAAATTCAATGCTTGGTAGAAAAAGTATTAACAAATAACTAATAACAAATAACAAATAACTAAACTATGTTGACAGAGGAAGTAACAATAACAATAAATCAATTAACAATAAAATAAGCGAGCAGAAATAAATACAATAATAATACAGAAAACAAATCATAACAAATAGAGTAAGTAAAATAGGTAGAAAAATCAAGAGAAAAATCAAGATGCACAATCTTTCAAGACTTATCTTGTCTTAATCTTAAAAATATATAAATCAGTACTCGATCATAATTAAATCTGAATCTTAATCGATCCACATTCAATCATGAATATTCGTTTAGTTTTACTATGAAATTGTCATTAATTTTTATATAAATTATAATAATAAATCAATTAATTACGATCTAAAAGGTTTCTTTAGTCTGAATCTATTCTTAATCAACTTCGGTTTTTGTGTTTATGCTATAAAAATACTATAAAACGTAATGAATGTGTACATTACTTTAAACTATTAATTACAAATAGTTTCGGGGAGTTTGAAACCAAATTAAACAGTTCATTATATTGTGTGCTCCATTAAAATTCGATTAACTCGGGAATGTTTGCCTTCAAGTCGAGTGGAAGTTTTCTTTAAATAATAATCTAACTTTGATGCTAATATTAATGGCCTGATGAATATTCATGTTATTGAATCAGATGATAAACGATTCCTGTCCCGAAAGTGGTCCACGGGAGTAATGCTATAAGTTATTAAATTAAATAATAATGATCTTCCAGAGAGCAAATAATGGACAGGTCGCGTGGTGAATACAGAAGTGATTTAGCTACAAAGTAATGTATGTCACGATCGGATAAGTGCGATTTGTTTGAACGACTGTCGCAAGTTTGAAATACTAGCCACGGATTAGCGGACCATCGATGAATGCCAATACACGAGGCGAATTTCAAACGATCAATAAATATGAAATCGTTTTCATAGTTTTCATAACTTTATTCCATATAATTTTATTAAACTGTTTATAATGTTATACCAAATAATGTTTAAATTTATTTTGAAATGTGTAATTTTCCGGAGATAATAATAAAAAAAAATTACGAATGACTTTGATGGCAATAGAACTATACCAACAGGTGCAAAAAAATCAAGTCAATATTAGCATGTATACACCCTTTTCTACAACTTCACATGTCTCTCTATACTGGAATAATGCAATCGATTTTTAACTTTATATATTTGTACTTAATGTTTTTTTTCTGATGTTATATCTTTTGGTTTCTGTTAATTGATAAGTAATTATGTGAAAGAGAGAATCTGGCCTGAAAAAAAAACTGCAGTTAAGCGGGAAAATATGATTGAAATTTATTTTTTATTAAAAAAAAACTAGTTTCCCGACCAGTTAGTGCTCTGAAACTTTCGCAATTCGTATATTCCCGATGACAATACATGTTAAATTTTGTTTCCAACTTGATTCATTTGATGTTTTGATAAAATTGAATAATTCCGTTTTGCTGAAATTGGATCGTGACTGCTATACACGTTGCATAATATTCAGGCGTTATTTAAATCGTTGTTAAATTGATTTCGAAACTTTGAATAGGGTATCCTCGAATTTTATTTGATTAACTTGGATTATACATATAATGTCAATTTTCTTCTTTACTAAAAAAATATCACATTTCATTCGAAATTTTCACATTGTAGCGATGTAGATTGATAAAAAACAATACATATTGGGAACAAAATGAGAAAAAGGAGGGATTATTGGTATGAAGGAAAGAACATGTTTGAAGGAGTTAGGGAACAAGGTTGAAAAATATCTTTATTTGTTCACGGTGAGTTTGTAAGGAGTCGTGAAAAATGTGTGTGTTTAAATTTTATTAATTATATGTATGACATGGCGTGATGGTATGTATGTTTGATTAATCCCAATTCGTAATGGCATTTTAACAAGTCTTTCTTTCGTACAATTTTACACTCCATTCATAATTTTGTTGAGTCGTAATGTCGGACACCTTTAGTGTGGTCCTCTCTTCCAGAAATAAAGGGATGCTGGAGGGAGAGGGGGGATTAGGGGTCATGGGGGTGGGGGGGGTGAGTTATGGATAAATTATTATGAGGGAAGTTTTACGTAATCGTTCCGGACCCCGAATCGTTAATCAAATTACCACCGACAGAGGGATTTTTAGTGGATTTTTTAGAGTATTGTCACAGAAGGCGTGTTTAATCACCGGCCGTGATTAACAATACCTGTGCAATATCAGGGGTGACTTACAATAACAAATTGTTTAACCGCACCCCATTTTTACGATTATTTTTGCAGCTTCGCAATCAAGATTTCACCGACAATTTAGGAATTTATATAAATTTATGAATAGTGCTTGAAATTTGTATTTAAGCAGTAAGACAAATAGCATAATTGATATGATAATGTTCGTCGTCTCAATGTATATTGTTTTTTAATCTATCTTTTTCAATTTTGTTTTATCATGTTCTATTTTATGACTATTCAATTTTTTTTTATAAAAAATGAATATGTCCTTGTAAACAAATACATATACATCTTCCTACGTTTCCAAAAATAAGCATAAATGCTCGTGCTATAGGTGAACGAAAGCGGTCGAGGCAGGATTCGAACTCGCGACTGCTGGATTGCTAGCCCAGCGCGCTAACCGATCTGCCATCGACCCATCTAAAATTATGTTACCATTTGTTGTAAAATCATTATTATTATTATTTCGTATGGCATATTAAGAAAAGAAAAATATCACTAGGCACGTCAATTGTAAAAAAAAAACTAAAAATATATATATGAAAGGTCACACGCAGGGTGTTCGTCACAGGTATATAATATCCAAGTCATCAAGCCAGGCAGCAGCCGATGTAAAATCATTAATTTAAATCGAAGAAAGCATTTTTGACTCAACTTTCATACAAATGACGAAACGTAAAAAAATATAACTTAAAGCTGTAGCTTACTGAGAAAAAATAAATAAAGACTGGATACAATGTGTGATGGGCTCCACCCTAACCTAAACTAAATATCGTCGTAAACTATTTTCTGTGGATCCATAACCTCCTAAACTAGCTAGCTAAAATACCTATTAAAATCTAACGTCTATTTCCTAGTACTATAGCTAATTTCCCTAACTAGTTTATCCTCTACCTGTAAGGTAAATCTAGAATTTATTACATCTATTTGAATATTCATTATTGAATGATTCTATCATGAAAGAACATCGTATTCTTCTATCTTATTTCGCTAATTTTATATGTTTTTCAACGGATTTTGGCCAATGATCGTCTAGTGATTATTATTATTATTCACGTTAAAAAGGACCCTCTACGTTGTGTTTTATTTACGAGTTATAAACAGACGAATATTTATAATAAAATTTATATATATTATATTAATAATTAATAAATTAACAGACTCCACGACTGTTGAAAGATAGTTAATATTTACATACAAAATTATAACTACAGAATTATTAAATTCGTATAATGTAATGATAAAACTTCGATTCTCAACCCAAATTATGTAACTTAATTGTTACTCAATTTGATCGATATATGTATATTAATATACCTACAGACTTGGTAAATTTTACTTTATAATAAAATGAATCTTAAACAAATCTACTCTCTTATATTTATATATATAGAAGACAATGCATTCATATACCTACAGACTTAATAGGATGACGAAAGTTTTCATAAAACAAGTTCATATGATTCTCATAAAAAAAACATAAATAAAACTCAATAGAAAATACGATATATGCTTCTTAACGCTTTTTCACACTCATGGAGGTTAGTAAACAACGAACTTCAGTTTTCCTACCTTTTCGTATATCCTGCTGTAATGAAAACATATCAAAACAATACCAAAATACATTATATAACAAAAGACAATATTTATATGCAATCGACGATCTTTCCATGAGTGTGACGTAAATAGTTTTATATCAAATTTTGTTAGATGTCCAATATATCTTTATAATGTTAGTTTTCAGGACACGAATTTTCCTTCTACAGTAACAGATTGAAACATGAATATTTTGATTACTTTAGAAAAAATGGTTATTTCAAGACACATAGGGTGATACTTTGATTTCCATTAGCGATGTCTAAGTGACATTTTAAGGCTCCTACAAAATGGGCTAGTAAAGTTTTGTGTTTTTCACTCGATTTTCATACTTCATCTGACATTTTAAGGTTAGGGAAATTCAGATTTTCAAGAAGATCAAGCTAATTTTTCATGCTTCATGCAGTTTGAAAGGCCCCAGTACACGCCTTTCTACGTCTCAAAACACCGACAATTAATACTTTTTGAGTCCGAGTGCACTAGACTACGAATTAATAGACTATCTGTAAAACATGCATTACTATATATATATATATATATATATATATATATATATATATATATATATATATATATATATATATATATATATATATATATATATATGTTATATTTGATGTTTTCACGGGTGAAATATGTTATAATATTTTTATCTCGGTTTTCCCGTGTCAGTAGGTCTTGACTAAGACCATTTGTCTTCCGACGTTTCGCCTGAATATCACCAGGCATTTTCAAGGACTTGAAAATGCCTGGTGATATTCAGGCGAAACGTCGGAAGACAAATGGTCTTAGTCAAGACCTACTGACACGGGAAAACCGAGATAAAAATATTATAACATATATATATATATATATATATATATATATATATATATATATATATATATATATATATATATATATATATATATATATATATATATATATATATATATATATATATATATATATATATATATATATATATATATATATATATATATATATATATATATATATATATATATATATATATATATATATATATATATATATATATATATATATATATATATATATATATATATATATATATATATATATATATATATATATATATATATATATATATATATATATATATATATATATATATATATATATATATATATATATATATATATATATATATATATATATATATATATATATATATATATATATATATATATATATATATATATATATATATTTATATATATATATATATATATATATATATATATATATATATATATATATATATATATATATATATATATATATATATATATATATATATATATATATATATATATATATATATATATATATATATATATATATATATATATATATATATATATATATATATATATATATATATATATATATATATATATATATATATATATATATATATATATATATATATATATATATATATATATATATATATATATATATATATATATATATATATATATATGTATATATATATATATATATATATATATATATATATATATATATATATATATATATATATATATATATATATATAGATCCCACTACATTTTTTGCGTCCGCCAAATATCCGACAGATCGGCGTCCACCACTTCTACTTATTATTTTAGGTTTATGTCAGTGAATTTAGAGCTATTTGTTGCTCACAATCATTGTAGCCATAAGGTTTTTCTTGTAAATTGAAAAATATAAATATTCAGTTTTATCCTATTTTGGTACGTTTGACACGTCATTTTCATACTTGCGTCCATGTGTATATTTTTTGTATATTTTACAAATATCTTCCTATAGTTTTCACGTCCATTTTTTTATCTTTATTAATGCGTCCGGTGTATATTTTTTGTATATTTTATATATTTCTTCATATAGTTTTCACGTCCATTTTTCTATCTTTATTACTACTTCCGGTGTATATTAAAAACTTTCCTATGCATAATTGACATCATACTTGCGTCCATGTGTATATTTTTCGATATTTTATATATTTCGTATATTTTATATAGTTTTCACGTCCATTTGTTCTAGCTTTATTACTACGCCTTCTGTACACAGGCGATTTCTTAGTGTGTACATAAGTGCACTACACTGCCTTCTAAAATTAATAAATATATATTATATCCAAAAAATTCATTCAAAACACTTGCCAAAATACGTTATAATGGTACCTAGTAACTTTGTTAGTAGATGCGTGTTTGTATATAGCGCCAAAATTCGTATATTATAGGATTGTGTGCATAATTTATATGAACGTAATTTTTCTACATATTATCTCATAGTAATACGAAATTTTGCCGATCCGTGATTGTGAGCGACACAGATAGCGCTTCATTGGTATGTGTTAGAAAAGGACAGAACACTGTCCCGGTCCGTGCTTTGCTCCAGACATGCGTATTGAAGACATAAATACTGTCCATAATGAGTTAACATCAACATGCGTACTAACAACATTTTACTTATTATTTGTAAGGATTATTTTACATTAACTTACGTACAATGTTATGACAAACATCTGTGGTGTGATTGTGAAGTTTGTCCAAATGTTCATTAGTGTCAGAGTAAAATTAAAAACATCTTTTGTAATATCAATAAGGATATTAAAAAAAATATATCAATTAAATTGCTCGTTCTATATTATAGGGATGTTTATTTCAATGTCGATGGACTGATATTATCAATTTAACAACTATGTTTTTTTAAATACCTACGATGTTTAGAAACATATTGTGAATTATTGTTCAATTTATTGACAGCTTACTGTTGAGTCCGACGGTGTTTTTATACGCAGTTTTGAAGAAAACTACATTATTATAACATAAGACCATCTCAATATTTTTTCAACGATGTTACACCAACAAACATTTGATCTCCTCTATCGTAGAGTTTTATACAATCGTGTAATCGAAAGGCATGCACAAATTTAAGAGCGTTGAACTTTTTTTTAAATTTTCATATAGATATCAACCGGGAGTATAACATCTAGGATTTTATGAATCTTTTATATATTTTGAAGTACTCGTATATTATACAAATAACAAAAGTTTTTATTTGATTTTTTTGTTGTGATATATTTAGTCAAAAGATAATTTTGTGTTAAAAAATGTTGGGGAAATTCATTATTTAAATATTATATAAAACACACTACATAGGTACCTACTTTGTTTAATGTCACTATTTATTAGATGAAGTACTTACGTACTAGGTACATCATATAAATTTAATATGTACCCAAACATTATTTCTTTCAAAATAAATTATAAAATAAAACAAAATTCAAAGGCTCGCCATTGAAAAAATATATATAAAATTTAAAAATAATAATAAATACTTCCTTGCACCCTGTGCATGTGGCCATTTCATTGCTATTCGACAATTTCATCTAATTTATTTACCTAGTGTTTCCAGCCCCGATAAGCAAGAGTTACGTGAGAAATAATTTTAAATAAATTTATAAACATGAATGTAGATACCTACATAATATATTATAATATTGTGTATAGGCGACTGCCATAGAAATCGTATGAAGCAATGTCGTCACTAAATTCAATTTATGTAAATTTGAGATGTACTACTACAATGTTACTATGTTTTATAGAAAATTAAATTATCTATTTGGATTGTTTCGGTTTTTTTCGATATTATTAAAAACTAAGGAAATATAGGCAGTTAAACACATAAATTTAAAAAAATGTTTTTCTTAATAAAAAATGTTTGAGAAACTCTGGAATTTTTTTGAAAAAACTCGTTTGAGATTTTGTATTTGTCTATGTTCGTACCAATTTTCAGCGTTCAAGCTTTTATGGTTTCTGAGATATATGGAAAAATAAAGTAAAAATTCAAAAGTTGATAACCCCTGACTGAAACAAAAATTCAAAATTCTGAGTATAAAAGTTTTGTAGGCCTATAACTATTTATGTATTCTGAAGTTTTGGGCTCTGTAAATTGAGCAGATCAAAAGTTATAAGGGGAGACGGACACACACACACACACCCTCACACACACACACACATGCACGCACGCACGCACGCACGCATGCACGCACGCACGCACGCACGCACGCATGCACGCACGCACGCACGCACGCACGCATGCACGCACGCACGCACGCACGCACGCATGCACGCACGCACGCACGCACAAGCACACGCATACGCACACAAAACTCACACGAAATATTTTACTCCGAATTCTGAGTAAATCCGTGTATGGAACATATATGCTGTGAAGCCACTATGTTGGTGTTTTATGACTTGGAAAAGCCGTGAAAAAAGTAGACCCTGCATACAATTCTCGCGTATCCTGGCTTGAAACATTGTCGATATGTTAAGAGAACAAAGGTCTCTTAAACAAATCGACAGTTGAAATATGTAATTAAGATAAACGCAAAAAAACAATAAGAAACTAGTTGCATGTAATACATGAGATCCAACTATCGATAACGATAGTATGTTAGTTGAAGAATAAGTACCAAACTATAAACCCATAAATCCAAATTATTGAATATTTTAAGATATTTTGTTTTCTATACAACAGATGTAGGTATGTATGTCAAGATAGGACAGTATGGAGGTCAGTCCTTTTTTCTAACCAGAATATGAAAACAGCATGATGGTATGATGGACGACATTATATAGAATATGATATTTGCTGCGAAGCCTCTAAGTTTGTGTTTTTTGCATGCAATAAGTCCACTATGGTAGGTATACAAAATGTTCCTAATACGCGCATCTTGGCTTAGTACTGTCGATATGTTTAGATAAATAAATTTTCTTAAACAAATCGACAGTTGGATTACATAAACATCAACCATTATACACAGTTAGTACAACATCTGCCGGGTTTGTAATATTTTTAAATTTTGTTGAAAGTATCATTAACAGATTTTTAATTATCTCAATAGAGACGAAGTTGGAATATTTATTGTAGGAGAACCGGGAAATCAAGGCACCTACAGGGCTTAAATATCATTGACTCCCGACAGAAAAAAATCCAATGTTTGCGCATATGCAATAATACAAATATTCGAAAGTATCATTATTATTTATTTTCTTCGCAAATACACGATACTGTGGTGAGTTCGAAAGAGAATGTGTAACAAGAGTTAAGTAATACGATCGCTAATCAATGTGTTATCTGATCTGCGTGACAAACGGGAAGTCTATAATACAAGCCTAAATCCCTTTTACGGAAATGTAGAAATTATGTTTACCACTAACGAATTTCTATTTAAGCCGGGACGCGGCCAATCTATGGTTTGAAAAAAGGTAAAGTAATTATACTCACTCCTCAAAAATTCACTGAAAACCAATGATTTAAATAATATACGGAGTAAATGAAATGACCCTTAATAAACATTTAGTGACATCGAAAATAAACAGTCACCAAGCTTTAAAATATTCTCATATCATTTATATTAATTTAATGGATGGATGGGTCGATGGCAGAGCGGCTAGCGCGCTGGGCTGGTAATCCAGTGGTCGCGAGTTCGAATCCTGTCTCGACCGATTTCGTTTACCTATAGCACATGCATTTATTTGATTTTTTTAGGGAACGTAGGAAGATGTATATGTACTTGTTTAACAAGGACATATTCATTTTTTATATTTAAAAAAAAATATATATTAATAAAGATGCCGGTGTGTCGACAAAAATGCGCATGGCATGCTTTTTTATAGGATAATGCACACCCGTTCACCTGCCGATGGTTACCCCACATTGTGTGGAACGCAGTGAGGATCGATCCATGAAAGTGTACAGTATGATACCAATGATTAACAATAAAATGAATGAGTTTGTTAATTTTTTATTTATTTACATAAGGTACTAAAAATATAATAATTAAACAATAATAGTAGGTATTCAACAATCATTTCGAAATGAATGTTGTGTACTATTCAATATCATATTCTAAATAATGATAGACGACAATTTATTTATTAAATAACTGTAACACTGAAAGATAATTAATATCAATATGTTAAGTTAATTTTTTAATCAACAGATATACATATTTAGAAAATAAAACACTGAACGAAAACCAATATTAACATACGATTGAAACCTCGACTATTTTGAAACCTTGAACAACTTAGGAACTCAAACACTGAACGAAAATGAATATCAACATTCGATTGAAAACTCGTCTATTATAAAATAAGATGATTTTTTAACCAACAGATTTTTAAAATTAGTTGCATGTAACACATGAGATCCAACTGTCGATAGCGATAGTATGTATAGTTGAAGAATAAGTATCAAACTATAAACCCATAAATATAAATTGTTTAATATTTAAAGATATTTGGTTTTCTATACAACACATTACCTAGGTATTTATTTATTTATTTAGGGACAAATACAGTCTTAAAATACTAAAATAGTATAATACACTATAAAATAAAAATAAACAGACCAATTACATATGTCCACAGATATTAAATATGAAATATTTTAAACATCATTAATTTAAATATAACTAAGATGTATGTTTGCCTGTGACGGGAAAGGAAGGGAAGAGAAAAAAAAGGATGGGAAAAGGATTGTGACAGTTAAATTATGTATGTATGTCAAGATAGGATAGTATGGATGTCAGTCCTTTGATCCTACCCAGGATATGAAAACAGCATGATGGTATGTATGTATGTTTGGAGATTAGTATCAAACAATTAAGTCTTCTTAGATATTGTGTGTAGGCGACTGCCATACAAATTGTATGAAGGAATGTCGTCACTAAATTCAATTTTTATAAAAATTGTTAAAAAGAATTTGAGATGTGCTAATACAATGGTTATATTTTTTATAGAAAATAAAATTATCTAGTTGGGGTGTTTCGGTTTGTTCAATGTTTTTAAAAAAATTTGGAAATATAGGCAGTTAAACTCATAAATTTTTCATAAAAAAATATTTTTCTTATTAAAAAATGTTTGAGAAACCCTGGATTTTTTTTTTAATACTCATTTGATATTTTGTGTTTGTCTATATTTATACCAATTTTCAGCGTTCTAGCTTTTATAGTTTCTGAGATATATGGAAAAATATACCAAAATTTCAAAAGTTTATAACCCCTGACTGAAACAAAAATTCAAAATTCTAAGTATAAAAGTTTTGTAGGCCTATAACTTTTTATATATTCTGAAATTTTGGGCTCTGTAAATTGAGCGGATCAAAAGTTATAAGAGGGGACGGACACACAGACACACAAAACTCACATAAAATGTTCTACTCCGTATTCTGAGTAAATCCATGTAATGGAACATATATGCTGCGAGGCCTCTAGTTGATGTTATTAGCATGCAAAAAGTCCACTACGCCATAAAAAATGTTCTTTCGTACACGCATCTTGGCTTAATAAGGACGATTCATTCAGAGAATTGAATTCTCATAAACGAATCGACAGTTGGAAAATTAAATTATCTAGTTCGGGTTTTTCGGTTTTTTTCGATATTCAAAAAAATGGAAACATAGGCAGTTAAACTCATAAATTTATCATAAAAAAATATTTTTCTTTACAAATAATGTTTGAGAAACCCTGGAATTTTTTTGAAAAAACTCATTTTAGATTTTGTATATGTCTATGTTGATTCCAATTTTCAGTGTTCTAGCTTTTATGGTTTCTGAGATATATGGAAATTTTCTATAAAAAATATTAACATTGCAATAGTAAGTAAGTAGGTACGCGCATCAGAGTAACAATAAACAAATTGATAGTTTTATGAACTATGTAAAAATAAAAGTAAGTAGGTCCGCGCATGAGAAAGTAACAATAATCAAATCAACATATACCTAGTATGAACTTTGTAAAACTGAAAGTAAGTAGGTACGCGCACGAGAGAGAGTAGGTATCAATACATATATCGACAGTTGTATGAAGTCGTAAAAATAAAAGTAAGTAGGTACGCGCTTTTTCAAGGCAATATTTAAAATACGTTGAATTGTATTCATTTTATCGCGAAGGTCACAGAGACATGGTTGAAGAGTATTGAGCGCGGACGCAAGACGATCGGAGCCATATATATAAATCACCTTCAAAATATACTCCGAACAAATCTCCGTGCGGCCAAGGTCAACATGTAATATTTTGCCGCGGATGCAAAACGATCGGTGGCTTAGTAAAAAATATACACCTTCAAAATATACACTGAATAAATCTCCGTGCGGCCAATGGTTGAACTAATAATATTCATTTCAAGATATTTTGATATTTTTTTTGCTTCCATGTAAATTTTTGCCAGTTGATTCTCTATGGTATAAGCAACAGAATGGTAGTTTTTGGCGTGAAAATTATCTTGCGTCCGTATACCGGACGCGAAAAGTTGGTGGACGCAACAACCCTATACGAATTTCACATAGGTGACGCAACAAGTATTGCGGGATATATATATATATATATATATATATATATATATATATATATATATATATATATATATATATATATATATATATATATATATATATATATATATATATATATATATATATATATATATATATATATATATATATATATATATATATATATATATATATATATATATATATATATATATATATATATATATATATATATATATATATATATATATATATATTATATATATATATATATATATATATATATATATATATATATATAATGTGTGCAAAAATAGAGAAGTATGGCGCTC
>CAUYVO010000084.1:0-87713 GCA_963576475.1 Molanna angustata
CCGGTGCGAGAAAGTGTTTATTATATAGTATGTTTTTTAATATTGTATAATTTGGATCTGAAGTATTGAAGAAATACATTATTATATATATTATCATAAAACCTAATGACAAAGCTTGATGGTATCAAAATATACATCATAGGTAATAAACTTGCCACTTGCGTATCCGGTGCGAGAAAGTGTTTATTATATAGTATGTTTTTTAATATTGTATAATTTGGATCTGAAGTATTGAGAAATACATTATTATATATATTATCATAAAACCTAATGACAAAGCTTGATGGTATCAAAATATACATCATAGGTAATAAACTTGCCACTTGCACCCGGTGCGAGAAAGTGTTTATTATATAGTATGTTTTTTAATATTGTATATTTTGGATCTGAAGTATTGAGAAATACATTATTATATATATTATCATAAAACCTAATGACAAAGCTTGATGGTATCAAAATATACATCATAGGTAATAAACTTGCCACTTGCACCCGGTGCGAGAAAGTGTTTATTATATAGTATGTTTTTTAATATTGTATATTTTGGATCTGAAGTATTGAGAAATACATTATTATATATATTATCATAAAACCTAATGACAAAGCTTGATGGTATCAAAATATACATCATAGGTAATAAACTTGCCACTTGCACCCGGTGCGAGAAAGTGTTTATTATATAGTATGTTTTTTAATATTGTATAATTTGGATCTGAAGTATTGAGAAATACATTATTATATATATTATCATAAAACCTAATGACAAAGCTTGATGGTATCAAAATATACATCATAGGTAATAAACTTGCCACTTGCACCCGGTGCGAGAAAGTGTTTATTATATAGTATGTTTTTTAATATTGTATAATTTGGATCTGAAGTATTGAGAAATACATTATTATATATATTATCATAAAACCTAATGACAAAGCTTGATGGTATCAAAATATACATCATAGGTAATAAACTTGCCACTTGCACCCGGTGCGAGAAAGTGTTTATTATATAGTATGTTTTTTAATATTGTATAATTTGGATCTGAAGTATTGAGAAATACATTATTATATATATTATCATAAAACCTAATGACAAAGCTTGATGGTATCAAAATATACATCATAGGTAATAAACTTGCCACTTGCACCCGGTGCGAGAAAGTGTTTATTATATAGTATGTTTTTTAATATTGTATAATTTGGATCTGAAGTATTGAGAAATACATTATTATATATATTATCATAAAACCTAATGACAAAGCTTGATGGTATCAAAATATACATCATAGGTAATAAACTTGCCACTTGCACCCGGTGCGAGAAAGTGTTTATTATATAGTATGTTTTTTAATATTGTATAATTTGGATCTGAAGTATTGAGAAATACATTATTATATATATTATCATAAAACCTAATGACAAAGCTTGATGGTATCAAAATATACATCATAGGTAATAAACTTGCCACTTGCACCCGGTGCGAGAAAGTGTTTATTATATAGTATGTTTTTTAATATTGTATAATTTGGATCTGAAGTATTGAGAAATACATTATTATATATATTATCATAAAACCTAATGACAAAGCTTGATGGTATCAAAATATACATCATAGGTAATAAACTTGCCACTTGCACCCGGTGCGAGAAAGTGTTTATTATATAGTATGTTTTTTAATATTGTATAATTTGGATCTGAAGTATTGAGAAATACATTATTATATATATTATCATAAAACCTAATGACAAAGCTTGATGGTATCAAAATATACATCATAGGTAATAAACTTGCCACTTGCACCCGGTGCGAGAAAGTGTTTATTATATAGTATGTTTTTTAATATTGTATAATTTGGATCTGAAGTATTGAGAAATACATTATTATATATATTATCATAAAACCTAATGACAAAGCTTGATGGTATCAAAATATACATCATAGGTAATAAACTTGCCACTTGCACCGGTGCGAGAAAGTGTTTATTATATAGTATGTTTTTTAATATTGTATAATTTGGATCTGAAGTATTGAGAAATACATTATTATATATATTATCATAAAACCTAATGACAAAGCTTGATGGTATCAAAATATACATCATAGGTAATAAACTTGCCACTTGCACCCGGTGCGAGAAAGTGTTTATTATATAGTATGTTTTTTAATATTGTATAATTTGGATCTGAAGTATTGAGAAATACATTATTATATATATTATCATAAAACCTAATGACAAAGCTTGATGGTATCAAAATATACATCATAGGTAATAAACTTGCCACTTGCACCCGGTGCGAGAAAGTGTTTATTATATAGTATGTTTTTTAATATTGTATATTTTGGATCTGAAGTATTGAGAAATACATTATTATATATATTATCATAAAACCTAATGACAAAGCTTGATGGTATCAAAATATACATCATAGGTAATAAACTTGCCACTTGCACCCGGTGCGAGAAAGTGTTTATTATATAGTATGTTTTTTAATATTGTATATTTTGGATCTGAAGTATTGAGAAATACATTATTATATATATTATCATAAAACCTAATGACAAAGCTTGATGGTATCAAAATATACATCATAGGTAATAAACTTGCCACTTGCACCCGGTGCGAGAAAGTGTTTATTATATAGTATGTTTTTTAATATTGTATATTTTGGATCTGAAGTATTGAGAAATACATTATTATATATATTATCATAAAACCTAATGACAAAGCTTGATGGTATCAAAATATACATCATAGGTAATAAACTTGCCACTTGCACCCGGTGCGAGAAAGTGTTTATTATATAGTATGTTTTTTAATATTGTATAATTTGGATCTGAAGTATTGAGAAATACATTATTATATATATTATCATAAAACCTAATGACAAAGCTTGATGGTATCAAAATATACATCATAGGTAATAAACTTGCCACTTGCACCCGGTGCGAGAAAGTGTTTATTATATAGTATGTTTTTTAATATTGTATAATTTGGATCTGAAGTATTGAGAAATACATTATTATATATATTATCATAAAACCTAATGACAAAGCTTGATGGTATCAAAATATACATCATAGGTAATAAACTTGCCACTTGCACCCGGTGCGAGAAAGTGTTTATTATATAGTATGTTTTTTAATATTGTATATTTTGGATCTGAAGTATTGAGAAATACATTATTATATATATTATCATAAAACCTAATGACAAAGCTTGATGGTATCAAAATATACATCATAGGTAATAAACTTGCCACTTGCACCCGGTGCGAGAAAGTGTTTATTATATAGTATGTTTTTTAATATTGTATAATTTGGATCTGAAGTATTGAGAAATACATTATTATATATATTATCATAAAACCTAATGACAAAGCTTGATGGTATCAAAATATACATCATAGGTAATAAACTTGCCACTTGCACCCGGTGCGAGAAAGTGTTTATTATATAGTATGTTTTTTAATATTGTATAATTTGGATCTGAAGTATTGAGAAATACATTATTATATATATTATCATAAAACCTAATGACAAAGCTTGATGGTATCAAAATATACATCATAGGTAATAAACTTGCCACTTGCACCCGGTGCGAGAAAGTGTTTATTATATAGTATGTTTTTTTAATATTGTATATTTTGGATCTGAAGTATTGAGAAATACATTATTATATATATTATCATAAAACCTAATGACAAAGCTTGATGGTATCAAAATATACATCATAGGTAATAAACTTGCCACTTGCACCCGGTGCGAGAAAGTGTTTATTATATAGTATGTTTTTTAATATTGTATAATTTGGATCTGAAGTATTGAGAAATACATTATTATATATATTATCATAAAACCTAATGACAAAGCTTGATGGTATCAAAATATACATCATAGGTAATAAACTTGCCACTTGCACCCGGTGCGAGAAAGTGTTTATTATATAGTATGTTTTTTAATATTGTATATTTTGGATCTGAAGTATTGAGAAATACATTATTATATATATTATCATAAAACCTAATGACAAAGCTTGATGGTATCAAAATATACATCATAGGTAATAAACTTGCCACTTGCACCCGGTGCGAGAAAGTGTTTATTATATAGTATGTTTTTTAATATTGTATATTTTGGATCTGAAGTATTGAGAAATACATTATTATATATATTATCATAAAACCTAATGACAAAGCTTGATGGTATCAAAATATACATCATAGGTAATAAACTTGCCACTTGCACCCGGTGCGAGAAAGTGTTTATTATATAGTATGTTTTTTAATATTGTATAATTTGGATCTGAAGTATTGAGAAATACATTATTATATATATTATCATAAAACCTAATGACAAAGCTTGATGGTATCAAAATATACATCATAGGTAATAAACTTGCCACTTGCACCCGGTGCGAGAAAGTGTTTATTATATAGTATGTTTTTTAATATTGTATAATTTGGATCTGAAGTATTGAGAAATACATTATTATATATATTATCATAAAACCTAATGACAAAGCTTGATGGTATCAAAATATACATCATAGGTAATAAACTTGCCACTTGCACCCGGTGCGAGAAAGTGTTTATTATATAGTATGTTTTTTAATATTGTATAATTTGGATCTGAAGTATTGAGAAATACATTATTATATATATTATCATAAAACCTAATGACAAAGCTTGATGGTATCAAAATATACATCATAGGTAATAAACTTGCCACTTGCACCCGGTGCGAGAAAGTGTTTATTATATAGTATGTTTTTTAATATTGTATAATTTGGATCTGAAGTATTGAGAAATACATTATTATATATATTATCATAAAACCTAATGACAAAGCTTGATGGTATCAAAATATACATCATAGGTAATAAACTTGCCACTTGCACCGGTGCGAGAAAGTGTTTATTATATAGTATGTTTTTTAATATTGTATAATTTGGATCTGAAGTATTGAGAAATACATTATTATATATATTATCATAAAACCTAATGACAAAGCTTGATGGTATCAAAATATACATCATAGGTAATAAACTTGCCACTTGCACCCGGTGCGAGAAAGTGTTTATTATATAGTATGTTTTTTAATATTGTATATTTTGGATCTGAAGTATTGAGAAATACATTATTATATATATTATCATAAAACCTAATGACAAAGCTTGATGGTATCAAAATATACATCATAGGTAATAAACTTGCCACTTGCACCCGGTGCGAGAAAGTGTTTATTATATAGTATGTTTTTTAATATTGTATAATTTGGATCTGAAGTATTGAGAAATACATTATTATATATATTATCATAAAACCTAATGACAAAGCTTGATGGTATCAAAATATACATCATAGGTAATAAACTTGCCACTTGCACCCGGTGCGAGAAAGTGTTTATTATATAGTATGTTTTTTAATATTGTATATTTTGGATCTGAAGTATTGAGAAATACATTATTATATATATTATCATAAAACCTAATGACAAAGCTTGATGGTATCAAAATATACATCATAGGTAATAAACTTGCCACTTGCACCCGGTGCGAGAAAGTGTTTATTATATAGTATGTTTTTTAATATTGTATAATTTGGATCTGAAGTATTGAGAAATACATTATTATATATATTATCATAAAACCTAATGACAAAGCTTGATGGTATCAAAATATACATCATAGGTAATAAACTTGCCACTTGCACCCGGTGCGAGAAAGTGTTTATTATATAGTATGTTTTTTAATATTGTATAATTTGGATCTGAAGTATTGAGAAATACATTATTATATATATTATCATAAAACCTAATGACAAAGCTTGATGGTATCAAAATATACATCATAGGTAATAAACTTGCCACTTGCACCCGGTGCGAGAAAGTGTTTATTATATAGTATGTTTTTTAATATTGTATATTTTGGATCTGAAGTATTGAGAAATACATTATTATATATATTATCATAAAACCTAATGACAAAGCTTGATGGTATCAAAATATACATCATAGGTAATAAACTTGCCACTTGCACCCGGTGCGAGAAAGTGTTTATTATATAGTATGTTTTTTAATATTGTATATTTTGGATCTGAAGTATTGAGAAATACATTATTATATATATTATCATAAAACCTAATGACAAAGCTTGATGGTATCAAAATATACATCATAGGTAATAAACTTGCCACTTGCACCCGGTACGAGAAAGTGTTTATTATATAGTATGTTTTTTAATATTGTATATTTTGGATCTGAAGTATTGAGAAATACATTATTATATATATTATCATAAAACCTAATGACAAAGCTTGATGGTATCAAAATATACATCATAGGTAATAAACTTGCCACTTGCACCCGGTGCGAGAAAGTGTTTATTATATAGTATGTTTTTTAATATTGTATATTTTGGATCTGAAGTATTGAGAAATACATTATTATATATATTATCATAAAACCTAATGACAAAGCTTGATGGTATCAAAATATACATCATAGGTAATAAACTTGCCACTTGCACCCGGTGCGAGAAAGTGTTTATTATATAGTATGTTTTTTAATATTGTATATTTTGGATCTGAAGTATTGAGAAATACATTATTATATATATTATCATAAAACCTAATGACAAAGCTTGATGGTATCAAAATATACATCATAGGTAATAAACTTGCCACTTGCACCCGGTACGAGAAAGTGTTTATTATATAGTATGTTTTTTAATATTGTATATTTTGGATCTGAAGTATTGAGAAATACATTATTATATATATTATCATAAAACCTAATGACAAAGCTTGATGGTATCAAAATATACATCATAGGTAATAAACTTGCCACTTGCACCCGGTGCGAGAAAGTGTTTATTATATAGTATGTTTTTTAATATTGTATATTTTGGATCTGAAGTATTGAGAAATACATTATTATATATATTATCATAAAACCTAATGACAAAGCTTGATGGTATCAAAATATACATCATAGGTAATAAACTTGCCACTTGCACCCGGTGCGAGAAAGTGTTTATTATATAGTATGTTTTTTAATATTGTATATTTTGGATCTGAAGTATTGAGAAATACATTATTATATATATTATCATAAAACCTAATGACAAAGCTTGATGGTATCAAAATATACATCATAGGTAATAAACTTGCCACTTGCACCCGGTGCGAGAAAGTGTTTATTATATAGTATGTTTTTTAATATTGTATATTTTGGATCTGAAGTATTGAGAAATACATTATTATATATTTACCTTTTTTTAGGTGTACTCTCGTCACCTGTTTGGCTTTGGGCCCTCGGGATACCAAGTTACCTGATCTTGGTTACCGAGGACTGGGTTGTGCTGCCGATCAAGTTAGATAACCTGTCGGTGGTCACCCAGGATAGGCTATGCCGGTCTATATAGGCTTTAGGTATTTCAACCTGTTTGCCTATCCCCAAGCGAAGGTATTGTAATGACTGTGTAGGTACTTACCTAACACAGCACTACGTACATATAGATATTTAATATTACAGTAAAACACAGGTAATTAGATGGCAGAAATCAAAAGATAATTGGTGCAATTACTTACATGAATTTATTTGGATAAGTGACTCTAATACATTGAAAATAGTTGACTTAATAAATAATTATATTTTAAATTAGAATAATATACGATGATTACGCGGATTGAAAACTATGGGGTCGCAAGGACAGCGCGACCGCGACAACTGGAACAGGGTAGATCGAATGAACGCTCCCGGTCTGAGGCGTCTTTATATAGGGCTGAATCGTCCGGATTCAGACACTAGCGCGCGCCATATCACCCCCTTTCCAGTCGATTCGACGATATCCTTGCTTCCCCTATAGTCCTTACAGCATTCTGTAACAATGGAAAAAAATTTTAAAACATTTGTTGATTCGACATGAGGAAAAATTAAGTTTTTTTTTTATTTTGGCATGAGATAAATAATATTTCTTTGGTTTGGTTTAAATACAAATGTTTCTTTGTTATGTTGACATAATAAGGGAAAAAATATAGCATACTTTCATGCTGTATGAGTTTTCCAATACAATTTTAATTCTTTATAATTACATTCCTTGGTATCAAAAAATAAATAAATTAACTAGTTATTACTTCTGAGTTGGTTTTCATATAGGTACATAAAATTTAAATTAATAACTCTTTACTTCTGAGTTTATAAGTACTTAGTTTTACATATTACATTATACACAAAATTTTAAATAATTACTCATTGCTTATGAGCTTGTAAGTGCTTATTTTTACATATTAAATTATACACAATATTTTAATTAATTATATTATTTTATTCAATGCACTTTACTGTGAGGTGCGACAAATTGAATAAAACAGTTATATTATATTATAACGAATGCACTTTGTGTTACATATTTTACATAAATTATAAATATTTTCATAGATATATGAAAAGAAAAAAAAATATAAGTTACTTAACTTAAAAAAATCTGTAGCTTGTGAATCTTTCAGGGAAGTACACTCTTCTTCCAGCTCTGGTGGTTGTGTGTGATTGCTGTGATGAAGTGGCTTCTGACGTAGTGGCGTTGTTAGTCTGCGGAATAGACATCCTTCTCTGCTCTGGGGAAGTGGCTTGTCTGGTGTTCATCTCATCGCAGGGGTCCATACTCTCATTTAGGAAGAAGGCTGGTTTTAGACGATCTAATGAAATTTTTCTGCTTTTTCCCTTGATATTTATAGTGGCTGTTTTATCATCCCTCTCTTGCACTAAGTAAGGTCCGTCGTAAGGTTTCTGAAGAGGGCGTCTCACTGCGTCGTTCCTTAGGAAGACGTATTTTGTCTGATTCATCTGCTTATGCACGAATGTTTTTAATCTGCTATGATTTGAGATTGGAATGGGGCGAATTTTTGACATCATTGTTTGTAGTCTCTGTCCATAGGTGTCTGGTTCCTCTGGTGGTCTGTCTTCGAAAAAATCGCCGGGTAGTCTGAGTGTTGTACCGTAGGTCATCTCTGCGGGCGTGTAACTTGATCCTTCCTTGATTACTGCGCGGAGACCTAGGAGTATCATTGGTAGTGACGTCGACCATGACGTATTACCTACTGCCATTATTGAACTTTTTAACGTGCGGTGCCATCGTTCAATCATTCCATTGCACTGTGGATGGTATGCGGTAGTTCTATTATGTATTATGCCCAATTTACTTGTAAGCTTTTTGAATGGGGAGCTTTCGAACTGGCGGCCTTGATCTGTTGTTATCGAGGTGGGAACGCCAAAACGAGAAATCCATGAATACATGAGGGCGTCTGCTACTGTTTCTGCAGTCATATCTTTTAGTGGCACTGCTTCTGGCCATCTGGTATATCGGTCGATTATTGTTAGCATATATGTATAATCTCCGGACGGTGGTAACGGTCCTAAGAGATCTAAATGAATGTTTTTAAATCTTCCATCTGTTTGTTGAAATTCTTTTAAAGGTGTGACGGTGTGTCTGTGGATTTTCGACGTTTGACATTCTATGCAATTATTTATGATGTTTTTGACAGTTTTATCAATATTGGGCCAAACGTATCTCTGCTTTATCATTTTTGAAGTTGCTTTTGCTCCGGGGTGACTTATTTTATGTGTCGCCAAAATGACTTCTTCTCTCATGCTGGCCGGTACGTACGGACGTACTGTATTATTAGATATGTCACACCATAACATTTTAGTAGTTCCCGGTATTACAATTTTCTTCAGCGTTAACGATGATTTTTCTTGAATTTTCCTAAATTCTTTATCACTGATTTGTTCTGTCGCCATTTTTCGGTAATCTATATTTGATGGAATCTCTATTTCTTCGACTCTTGACAATGTGTCGGCGACTACGTTATCTTCGCCTGATACGTGTAGGATATTCGTGGTAAATTGGCTAATGTAGTCAAGCTGCCTCTCTTGTCTTGGAGAGTTGAGTTTGACTTTTGTGAAGGCGAAAATTAATGGTTTATGGTCCGTTATTATACAAAAATTTCTTCCTTCAATCTGTGATCTGAAATATTTTATTGCTTCATATATGGCAGTTAATTCTCTGTCGTAAGTGCTGTACTTGACTTGCGCATTGTTAAACTTTTTTGAAAAAAAAGCTATCGGCTGCCAATCATTATTTTTCTTTTGTTGCAGGGCCGCGCCCATGGCGTTGTCGGATGCGTCGACCATTATTGACATTTCTGCTGAAGGGTTTATATGCGTGAGGAGTGCTGCTTGTACTAAGTCTTGTTTGCATTTTTCGAATGCGTTGCGTAACTCTTCTGTCCATGCTAGTTTTCTTTTGTCGTTTTTGCTATATCCTTTGAGCTGATTGAATAATATTTGCTGCGTTTCTGCTGCGTTGGGTAAAAATTTTCGGTAGAAATTTAACATACCCATAAATCTTCTGAGTCCTTTGGCATCCTTAGGTGGGTCAATTTTTGTTATTGCCTCGATTTTTTCTGGGATTGGGGTGCTTCCGTATTTGTTTATTTTATAACCGAGAAAGTTGACTTCTTCCACGCCTAACTGGCATTTGTTTTGGTTAATGATGAGACCATTCTCAGATAGTCTTTTGAACAATATGTCTATATGCTTTTCATGCTCTTCTAAATTTTTTGAGGCGACCAGAATGTCATCTATATACGAGAAGACAAATTCTAGGTCCCTTGTGATGTTATGAAGATACCTCTGGAAGCTTTGTGCTGCATTTGATAGTCCAGGTTGCATTTTTGTGAACTCAAATAATCCAAATGGAGTTATTAAAGCTGTTTTCGGAATGTCTTCTTCCTCCATCTTAACTTGATTATAAGCTCTAGCCAAATCAATTTTGCTGAATATCGTTGATCCGTGGAGCTTATGTGAAAAGTCCTGGAGTTGTGGTATCGGATACTTGTCCGGCTTGGTAATTGAATTCAGTCGTCTGTAGTCTCCACACATTCTGTAGTTTCCATCTGGTTTCTTAACCATGTGAAGTGGGCTTGACCAATTGCTCTTTGAGGGTCTGCATATGCCTTGCTCGACCATGTATGCAAACTCTTTTTTTGCTATCTCTAGTTGCATCGGGTTTAATCTTCTCACTTTTGATGTGACAGGCGGTCCTCTTGTTTGAATGTGGTGTGTAACGTTGTGTTTCGATTCATTTGGTGTCATGTTTGCTCTTGTCAGATTCGGATATTTTTGTAAAATTGTTTTAAATTTTAATGTTGCTTGCACCGTTGCTATGTCTATGACTGATGTCTTGTATATGAATCCTCTGGTTGTTATACCTGTTGTTTTATCTATTAACAGTTTTCTTTTTAAATCAACTAAAATATCATAATTTGTAAGGAAGTCCGCTCCGATAATTGGCTTTGTTACATCGGCTATTACAAACTTCCATTTATGATTTCTGCGAAGCCCGAGATTTAGATTTATAACTTTATGACCGTATGTTGGTATCATTGTTCCGTTTGCGGCGTATATTGGAGTGATTAAGCTGTCTGTAGAGATCGTTGCTTTGTCACTTTTGTGATATCTCGGTATTATACTGATCTCAGCACCAGTATCGATTAAATATTTGACGCCGGTGACTATATCTGGCATGAAGAGACGATGTTTCATTTGCGACAGTGTTGTCTCGCACACCTGTCGCAGTTTTAGTTTTCCGGAAGATTGAAAGTGCAGGGTAGTTGACAATATCTTGCGTTACTTCCAAATCTTTGATGTGGTATGCATATATCTTCCTTCTTGTTGTGATTATTATTATTAGGCATATAATTTTTATTATTATTATTTTTATTTTTATAATTTCGATTATTATTTTGTCGGTTGTGATAAGAATTATTATTATAATTATTATGACGGTTTCTACTAGACGATCTTGATCTGGAACGTTCTCTTTCTTGATTATTATAAAATGGTCTTGATTGCCTTTGCTGAAGTTCTAGTCCTAATATTTTGTCAGTCAAAATTTGAATTTGCTGCTGCATTCCAATAAGAAGTTGAACTGTGTTTGGATCGTTATGTGCATGGTTATTCATTGTAGATGTAGATGGTAAATTTATCGATTGTATTTCAGCTCTATTGTTCACTTCCATAATTCTGTCTGCTGTAGTTGCGATTATCATAATGTCGTCAGTATTAATTGCTGTGATGATTTCTTGAATTCTATGCGGAAGTCTCTCTATCCAAAGTCTTTTGATGAGTGCGTCGTTGTTTAATGTTGGTCCTGCGAGATTTTTCATTTTTCTTAATAGTTCCGATGGTGTGTTATCTCCCAATTGCATCCCGTGTAGTAGATGTGTGAGTCTTTTTTCTTCCGATTCTTGTAGACGGTTCAATAATGTTAATTTTAGATTTTTGTAGCGCTCTGTACTTGGTGGAAATTGAATAATATCTGCGACGCAAGACATGGTTTCAGGATCCAATGCTGCTAAAACATGATTATACTTCGATTCGTCTTTTGTGATTCTCGCGTTCGCGAATTGCGCTTCTATCGTAAAAAACCATAAGTGGATTTTCTCTCTCCATACGTATGGTAGTTTGAGGTTCGCTGAAGATATTTCGTTTCCTGTTTCTTGTGATGTCTGATGTAGATTATCTTGATCCATAATGCTTAATTTATCGTAGGACATTGTATACAATTTTATTTAAATTTAAATTTTTATTATTTGTAGACGATTGTATTTGTTAATTAACTAAGTTGCTTTCAATTAATGTTTGAAATTGCTTGATGAAATAATGTTTGATCAATTTAGAAATGAATTTGTAAATAAAAAAAAATTTGAATCTTAAAAAAAATTTGGATCTTAAAAAAAAATTTGAATCTTAAAAAAAATTCAATATTAAAGAAGTTTTGAATCTTAAAAATGTTTCTTTTGTTTCTTTTCTTTTTAATTAAAGAGGAATAAAATTTGTTTTATAATTATTTATACGCGTTTCGAAAAATTTTTTTTTTTTTTTTTTTTCTATTTGTATTTGTTTGAAGTGCGATGTTTTGTTTCTTGTTGCCGTTGATTAAGTTGATATTGGTTAAATATTATATCTTTTTAAAATATTATAAGTTTAAAATCTGAAATAAAGTTACAAGTTATTACAGAAAATAAATAATATTAAATAATATAATGTTGTTTGTGAAACTCCGGGTATTAATGCTAGATGACAATATTATTTCCGTTACGAGATTCGCGGCGAGTTAACTGACGTTCGGGATACGGTTTCTCGCTTTGCGGGATTAGTTATTTCGGGAATGCAGTGGCGTCCGAAATATTGTTGCGATGTTATTTATTTTACGATTAATTTAAAATAAATTTGTTTGGACACGAATTAATGAATATGATTTTAAGTTTTTATAAATATTCTGATGTTTGATAAGATGATTATGTTGTAATTTTTCAAAGTTAGTTAGGTATTTAATATTATTTATTAAATTATACCCTTGGTTTTAACAAAAATGGCTTAAATAAAATATTATTTTTCAAATGGTTTTTTTTACAATATATAAGTAGATATTCTCACTTTGTTGCTAAAAATGTTATTGTGTTATTTTTTTAAATGCAAAATAATATTTTTTTGTTTTGGTTTTATTCTTGTATATTATGCGCGTCACTAGCAAAATTGTTGTTCGGTTTTTTTCGATGGGTATTTTTTTTTATATCACGCGGAATAATATTACGCTTGGTGACGATTTTCGGCAGTATTTTTACTACACACAATAATAAATTATGATTTGATAAATATTTCAAAATTTAATTCTACCCGAATTATTGGTAGATATCAAAATATCATGATAATAATTTATGCGAACGCAAAAATAATATCACCTTGATAATAGGTATTTTTGTTACACGATTTTGATATGATTGTTAAATGTGCTAGATTTCTCGTTACCTTCTATTCGGTTATAATTTTAGACAAACAACATATATTTAAAAAATATGCGGAGTATTATATTCCTTTTTTGTAGGTATTTTTATTAAAATGCCTCTACAATTTGCCAATAAAAAATGCGTCTATTATTAATTTTTTTAAAAAATCATCAATGATTTTACTTTAGATTGTGCACTGATTTTATATATTTTTTACTAATTTTGGCAATAATTTTACATATTTTTAACTATTTTTTTTTTAGCAATGACTTTACATATATATATTTTTCAATGAAATTACTATATTTTTTTACTGCACAACTGAATATTATTATAAAAATTATTATTTTACTTAACTTTTTGTAGAATTCTTGCTTCTCTGGCATGTAATTTTTTATTTTTACTTCGTTTCCAACTTCCTTGGTTTTTTTTGGGTATTATTTTTTTTCGTCTAGTTTACTTGTTTTGTTTGGTTTGTCTCGTTTCATGAAAAAAAATAACATATATTATTAATAAACATATACATTTATATCTAAAAGAAATATCAGTTATGATACAAAAGTATTCAACAATAATAGGGTTATATTACATATTTATATATGTCGCTTTTTATAATTAAATTTACATGTATTTATTTATATAACTATTTCGAAGCATTTTTTAAAATTAATACGCTTCACACGGGTCTTGCGTATTATATTAGGCTAAATTAAATACAAAAAAATACGATTACTTCTGAATGCGTATAGAGTTACCCGTGGGATTCGATCTAGCCAGTCCTTTTTAACGACAAATTCAATTATTTTTTAATTTCTGGCTACCTGTTATGATTAATTCTTTAAAAAAAAATATTATTTGTGAAATTATATGGGTAGATTATTAATGCACAAAATTATTTTGTTCCTTTTAACAATTTACCGGTTACAATAATTATCACAAATTGAGCACGTTTACTTGGCAACAAAAATATTTATAAAATAATCCAATTTAATACAAAAATAGTACACGAAATAATGCAATTTTTAAAATAATACATGGGGCTTACCAGTTTTAAACCTTTATTTTTTATGTTACATTATATGCTCAAATACAATTTCGGTGGTTACCAGTTTACTGATTGGTAACCATTGTGTTTTACTTCACGTTTTTGGTTTACCAGATTACTTGTTGGTAACCAATTGTGATCAAATTCACGTGTTTTGGGTCACCAGTTTACCTTGGTTAGGTGTACTCTCGTCACCTGTTTGGCTTTGGGCCCTCGGGATACCAAGTTACCTGATCTTGGTTACCGAGGACTGGGTTGTGCTGCCGATCAAGTTAGATAACCTGTCGGTGGTCACCCAGGATAGGCTATGCCGGTCTATATAGGCTTTAGGTATTTCAACCTGTTTGCCTATCCCCAAGCGAAGGTATTGTAATGACTGTGTAGGTACTTACCTAACACAGCACTACGTACATATAGATATTTAATATTACAGTAAAACACAGGTAATTAGATGGCAGAAATCAAAAGATAATTGGTGCAATTACTTACATGAATTTATTTGGATAAGTGACTCTAATACATTGAAAATAGTTGACTTAATAAATAATTATATTTTAAATTAGAATAATATACGATGATTACGCGGATTGAAAACTATGGGGTCGCAAGGACAGCGCGACCGCGACAACTGGAACAGGGTAGATCGAATGAACGCTCCCGGTCTGAGGCGTCTTTATATAGGGCTGAATCGTCCGGATTCAGACACTAGCGCGCGCCATATATATATTATCATAAAACCTAATGACAAAGCTTGATGGTATCAAAATATACATCATAGGTAATAAACTTGCCACTTGCACCCGGTGCGAGAAAGTGTTTATTATATAGTATGTTTTTTAATATTGTATATTTTGGATCTGAAGTATTGAGAAATACATTATTATATATATTATCATAAAACCTAATGACAAAGCTTGATGGTATCAAAATATACATCATAGGTAATAAACTTGCCACTTGCACCCGGTGCGAGAAAGTGTTTATTATATAGTATGTTTTTTAATATTGTATATTTTGGATCTGAAGTATTGAGAAATACATTATTATATATATTATCATAAAACCTAATGACAAAGCTTGATGGTATCAAAATATACATCATAGGTAATAAACTTGCCACTTGCACCCGGTGCGAGAAAGTGTTTATTATATAGTATGTTTTTTAATATTGTATATTTTGGATCTGAAGTATTGAGAAATACATTATTATATATATTATCATAAAACCTAATGACAAAGCTTGATGGTATCAAAATATACATCATAGGTAATAAACTTGCCACTTGCACCCGGTGCGAGAAAGTGTTTATTATATAGTATGTTTTTTAATATTGTATATTTTGGATCTGAAGTATTGAGAAATACATTATTATATATATTATCATAAAACCTAATGACAAAGCTTGATGGTATCAAAATATACATCATAGGTAATAAACTTGCCACCTGCACCCGGTACGAGAAAGTGTTTATTATATAGTATGTTTTTTAATATTGTATATTTTGGATCTGAAGTATTGAGAAATACATTATTATATATATTATCATAAAACCTAATGACAAAGCTTGATGGTATCAAAATATACATCATAGGTAATAAACTTGCCACTTGCACCCGGTGCGAGAAAGTGTTTATTATATAGTATGTTTTTTAATATTGTATATTTTGGATCTGAAGTATTGAGAAATACATTATTATATATATTATCATAAAACCTAATGACAAAGCTTGATGGTATCAAAATATACATCATAGGTAATAAACTTGCCACTTGCACCCGGTGCGAGAAAGTGTTTATTATATAGTATGTTTTTTAATATTGTATATTTTGGATCTGAAGTATTGAGAAATACATTATTATATATATTATCATAAAACCTAATGACAAAGCTTGATGGTATCAAAATATACATCATAGGTAATAAACTTGCCACTTGCACCCGGTGCGAGAAAGTGTTTATTATATAGTATGTTTTTTAATATTGTATATTTTGGATCTGAAGTATTGAGAAATACATTATTATATATATTATCATAAAACCTAATGACAAAGCTTGATGGTATCAAAATATACATCATAGGTAATAAACTTGCCACTTGCACCCGGTACGAGAAAGTGTTTATTATATAGTATGTTTTTTAATATTGTATATTTTGGATCTGAAGTATTGAGAAATACATTATTATATATATTATCATAAAACCTAATGACAAAGCTTGATGGTATCAAAATATACATCATAGGTAATAAACTTGCCACTTGCACCCGGTGCGAGAAAGTGTTTATTATATAGTATGTTTTTTAATATTGTATATTTTGGATCTGAAGTATTGAGAAATACATTATTATATATATTATCATAAAACCTAATGACAAAGCTTGATGGTATCAAAATATACATCATAGGTAATAAACTTGCCACTTGCACCCGGTGCGAGAAAGTGTTTATTATATAGTATGTTTTTTAATATTGTATATTTTGGATCTGAAGTATTGAGAAATACATTATTATATATATTATCATAAAACCTAATGACAAAGCTTGATGGTATCAAAATATACATCATAGGTAATAAACTTGCCACTTGCACCCGGTGCGAGAAAGTGTTTATTATATAGTATGTTTTTTAATATTGTATATTTTGGATCTGAAGTATTGAGAAATACATTATTATATATATTATCATAAAACCTAATGACAAAGCTTGATGGTATCAAAATATACATCATAGGTAATAAACTTGCCACTTGCACCCGGTGCGAGAAAGTGTTTATTATATAGTATGTTTTTTAATATTGTATATTTTGGATCTGAAGTATTGAGAAATACATTATTATATATATTATCATAAAACCTAATGACAAAGCTTGATGGTATCAAAATATACATCATAGGTAATAAACTTGCCACTTGCACCCGGTGCGAGAAAGTGTTTATTATATAGTATGTTTTTTAATATTGTATATTTTGGATCTGAAGTATTGAGAAATACATTATTATATATATTATCATAAAACCTAATGACAAAGCTTGATGGTATCAAAATATACATCATAGGTAATAAACTTGCCACTTGCACCCGGTGCGAGAAAGTGTTTATTATATAGTATGTTTTTTAATATTGTATATTTTGGATCTGAAGTATTGAGAAATACATTATTATATATATTATCATAAAACCTAATGACAAAGCTTGATGGTATCAAAATATACATCATAGGTAATAAACTTGCCACTTGCACCCGGTGCGAGAAAGTGTTTATTATATAGTATGTTTTTTAATATTGTATATTTTGGATCTGAAGTATTGAGAAATACATTATTATATATATTATCATAAAACCTAATGACAAAGCTTGATGGTATCAAAATATACATCATAGGTAATAAACTTGCCACTTGCACCCGGTACGAGAAAGTGTTTATTATATAGTATGTTTTTTAATATTGTATATTTTGGATCTGAAGTATTGAGAAATACATTATTATATATATTATCATAAAACCTAATGACAAAGCTTGATGGTATCAAAATATACATCATAGGTAATAAACTTGCCACTTGCACCCGGTGCGAGAAAGTGTTTATTATATAGTATGTTTTTTAATATTGTATATTTTGGATCTGAAGTATTGAGAAATACATTATTATATATATTATCATAAAACCTAATGACAAAGCTTGATGGTATCAAAATATACATCATAGGTAATAAACTTGCCACTTGCACCCGGTGCGAGAAAGTGTTTATTATATAGTATGTTTTTTAATATTGTATATTTTGGATCTGAAGTATTGAGAAATACATTATTATATATATTATCATAAAACCTAATGACAAAGCTTGATGGTATCAAAATATACATCATAGGTAATAAACTTGCCACTTGCACCCGGTGCGAGAAAGTGTTTATTATATAGTATGTTTTTTAATATTGTATATTTTGGATCTGAAGTATTGAGAAATACATTATTATATATATTATCATAAAACCTAATGACAAAGCTTGATGGTATCAAAATATACATCATAGGTAATAAACTTGCCACTTGCACCCGGTGCGAGAAAGTGTTTATTATATAGTATGTTTTTTAATATTGTATATTTTGGATCTGAAGTATTGAGAAATACATTATTATATATATTATCATAAAACCTAATGACAAAGCTTGATGGTATCAAAATATACATCATAGGTAATAAACTTGCCACTTGCACCCGGTGCGAGAAAGTGTTTATTATATAGTATGTTTTTTAATATTGTATATTTTGGATCTGAAGTATTGAGAAATACATTATTATATATATTATCATAAAACCTAATGACAAAGCTTGATGGTATCAAAATATACATCATAGGTAATAAACTTGCCACTTGCACCCGGTGCGAGAAAGTGTTTATTATATAGTATGTTTTTTAATATTGTATATTTTGGATCTGAAGTATTGAGAAATACATTATTATATATATTATCATAAAACCTAATGACAAAGCTTGATGGTATCAAAATATACATCATAGGTAATAAACTTGCCACTTGCACCCGGTGCGAGAAAGTGTTTATTATATAGTATGTTTTTTAATATTGTATATTTTGGATCTGAAGTATTGAGAAATACATTATTATATATATTATCATAAAACCTAATGACAAAGCTTGATGGTATCAAAATATACATCATAGGTAATAAACTTGCCACTTGCACCCGGTGCGAGAAAGTGTTTATTATATAGTATGTTTTTTAATATTGTATATTTTGGATCTGAAGTATTGAGAAATACATTATTATATATATTATCATAAAACCTAATGACAAAGCTTGATGGTATCAAAATATACATCATAGGTAATAAACTTGCCACTTGCACCCGGTGCGAGAAAGTGTTTATTATATAGTATGTTTTTTAATATTGTATATTTTGGATCTGAAGTATTGAGAAATACATTATTATATATATTATCATAAAACCTAATGACAAAGCTTGATGGTATCAAAATATACATCATAGGTAATAAACTTGCCACTTGCACCCGGTGCGAGAAAGTGTTTATTATATAGTATGTTTTTTAATATTGTATATTTTGGATCTGAAGTATTGAGAAATACATTATTATATATATTATCATAAAACCTAATGACAAAGCTTGATGGTATCAAAATATACATCATAGGTAATAAACTTGCCACTTGCACCCGGTGCGAGAAAGTGTTTATTATATAGTATGTTTTTTAATATTGTATATTTTGGATCTGAAGTATTGAGAAATACATTATTATATATATTATCATAAAACCTAATGACAAAGCTTGATGGTATCAAAATATACATCATAGGTAATAAACTTGCCACTTGCACCCGGTGCGAGAAAGTGTTTATTATATAGTATGTTTTTGTGTGAAAAAAAAATGTTATTTTTTTTCTCAAAAAGTCGCCAAATTGAGCGCAGGTAGGCTTACATTATCTATAGTTTTTAAAGTTCAATATTCATACTATCAGTGTAAATATTTTATCATTTGTACCGTGATGTTCCATTGTGCTATGGCTTAATTTTGGGTAAAGACAAAGGTATTTTTGAAAACTGTATTTCCACTGAGACAAACTGAACAACACAATACAGACATGTTCACAGTATAACAGCCAGAAGATAAATAAATAAATATGAAATGTCCTTGGAGGAATAGAAATGTCTGTAGCCTGAGTAAAAATTAATCATAATGAAAGTTGTGTGTTGAAGTTTTATTTAACTTGCGATGTCGTAATGGTTCAATAGCAGGACGTGAAGGTGGATGAGATGTGTTGGTCCCTCGCCACATCATGGCTAAGAGAATATAGAAACCTCCAATTATTTTACTGAGAAATTCCAAGGATCCAAGGAATACTGGAGTACTCGCCTCCACAAAACGACTTGCTTCATTCATGGCTTTTATACTGATTTCTCCCACAAAAAATAAAACTTGAAATAAACCAGTGATTAACGTGGTGATCAATATTGCTATAAATCTAATAAATCCAAGTGCAGTTTGTCCATTAATACTTTGTATAATCACATTCACTGTATTTTGTATTGATTCCGATAGATTATCCACATTTTGTAAATTTCTGCTATTGTTAGGAGTCTGTTTAGCTTTGTATTCTACTCCAGGAAAATAACGTAAACTTTTCAGGTTATAAATAATTTCTTTGTATTCAAAAGAAATGGAAGTTATCTGAAACCAGTGACAACCGAGAGGAATGTCAGCTAAAGTAACCAAGAGTGTGGGCAACGGAGATATCTGGAATGATGGAAAGCAGTTACCACGGCATATTTTGTTGGCGAAGGAAAGATCTTCTGCTAGTTCGTTTTCTTCTGGATCTAGCCATACTGCATCTCTATAGTCTTGAATTTCTTCGACAAGTCTTCGTTCTGTGTAATATCCCACGAAGGCGCGTTTTTTTAAAAGTTTTTCTAGAGTTTTCAGCTGAGAAGCAAAGTCCATGTTGAATTTGATAAAATCTCCAAAATAGATTTTTTTGGTAAAGTTATTCTACCAATAAAATTTGATAAATTTAAAATTTAAACATACTCTGCTTAAATATGGTTTTCTTGTATTCCTTTACAAATCGTCATATGAAATTTAGTAATCACTAATCACCAAAATATTAAAGGTTAACCCATGATATACCAAGGAAAAGATTAAATATGACATTTGATGACATTACACACCACAACCACCAACCACAGATGAGATAGAAGACACATAAAGTTTGACATTTCATCAAGCTAGTCATTGACTTAATAGTATATGGACTACGCGCAAATGCGTTTTGCTTGGCAGGTTTTCGGCAAACATTTTGTATGGAAACAGGAAAAGCCACGTGATTGCAGTGTACTAATGGTGTTGTTATGGCCCTGGCCAGCGCCCTCTGGATTTGCAGTTATATCGAAAACGAACGACGAACAATCCAGAGGGCCTTGCCCTGGCGAAATGAAAATTGGTAATATTGGCTCTGGACAATACTGCCCGACTCGCTTAAGTGGACTGTATATTTTAAAGGAATTGTTCGGGCTGGGATAGGACAAGAGAAAAAAGATTTTCGTTTTCATTCATATCATAACGGCATATTCCTCAATATGGGGTAACCAGCTACAGGTGTGTGGGTATGCATTGCCTAAAAGGCAACATTCAGAATGGGTGGTAAACCTCATTGCTGAACTATGTGAGATGTTATTTTGCCTCTTGTATTTTCAATTACCCGTCTCTCACGAGACACACGAAAACAATAGTTAGAAAATTGTAGAAGCACTATTCTAATCCGGTGCCTCGTTGCATAATATTTTTGTTCGTGCACCATGAATAGATTCTTGATACCCTCCTCCCAAGAGACTTGGGGGTAGAGCTCACTTTTTATTTTAATGTCAATATCAGGTCGAAGCACAATTTCATGTCACAATTTAAATTAAAAGAAAATATTACTTAATGCAATCGTGGTCTGACTATACAAAAAAAAAAAGAATGTCAAATTGTTAATGGTCAAACGGCTCGATTATGTCATAAAATAAAATATTAAAATAAATAAAATTGTCAATAAATTAGGACGCCACAAATGATGAATTGAAATGTTGGACGTCACACGTTAACATAAAGTCAATAAAATAAATTAATAAAAAAACACAGCCGAAATATTGTCACCAGGGAAATAAAAAAAATGTCACAAATATTTTTGTGTTCTGGGGCACACATAATCTTTTCTTCACGGCCATGAGCGTGCTGATGCACCTTCAATGCCGGAATGGACTGTCGTTGATGGGCAAAGGGGGCAGGCTATCGGCAAAAGCAACCTTGGGTCCCAGACACCAGCTGATGCCGGTTGGGTGACTGTCGGGAGCAAACGGCGGCGGGGCGAGTCTCAAGGAAATGCAGGCCGTTGCTCCAAAGTCCATCGCGATCCGCGAACGCGTACGCGAACAGAGGTCGCGTCAGTATAGTGATATATGTAAGTGAATATAAGTATTAATAATATAATTTGTTTCAGATAAAATTATCTAGGTAAGTATAAATAATAACGTGTTAAGTGTAAGTGTCTCATCACAGTCCTGGTTGGAGAGTAGTTAATAAGATCTTTCCGTGTATGTATTATTTTTATCATGCCTGTATTAAAATTTATTTGTCTTTTCAGACACATGACAGTCGATAATGTTTTTTATACACGTATTCTTTTCAGCTGCAGCGTTTAATGTTTGTTTGGTATTTCACTTTTCAGCTATTAGCAATAACGATTTTTATTATTTTGTCTATCTATAACTATAAACATTGTTCTATTTCTTCCTCACGGCACATAATATATTTCGTCTCTGTCATATTTAGTAAGTGTGCTTTGTATCCGGCATGTTAAAAATAAAACAGAACACCATTCAAATCTGACATATATGTTTTTTGCATAGTGACTTGCTTTTGTTTTATCTCTTGCTTTTTACTACTACAAGAATATATCTGAATATAATACTACTAGAGAATAATGTGTTTTTCGTTGTAAAAATCCCAACAAATTGGTAGCAGAGCGCGTGGTTTCTGAAATAAAAGTGAAATACATAAGTTCTAAACAAAAATGAATGCAACATCGGCTTCAGCTACATACAATCGCATCAATGTGTTATCCAAAGAAAATTATGACACATGGTGTGTACAGGCTCAACCAATCCTAATTCAAAATGCATTGTGGGAAATTGTAAATGGAGATATCACAGAGCCAATAGAAGAAGAAACGGGCGACTGGCGGGAGCGAACGGCGGCGGCGCGAGTCTCAAGGAGATGCAGGCCGTTGCTCCAGGGTCCAGCGCGACCCAACAGCGTATGTAACACTTTCCAAACTCAGCACCCGCTTCGGTCTAACGACGTCAAACGACGCGTGTCTAATTTCGACTGTCAAACTTTGTCATTCGTAATGTCACATTTTAAAGGTTATGTCTTATTGTCAAAAATATTCCTTTACACACTTTATTTTTTTCACAAATGTTTGTTTGTGGTCTGATTTGGCGCCGAATTCAAACAAAACAACGCGAACAGGAGAGGTCGCGTCAGTACATAGAAGACACATTGAAGAATTTCAATATGCAAGACTGTAAATCAGCAACTAACCCGATTGAACCTGGGATAAAACTAGAACTTAATAAAAATGAAAACAAGAAAGATCTACCTTATAAAAATTTTATCGGCACCCTCATGTATCTTGCAGTAGCAACAAGGCCAGATATTGCATTTTCAGTGAGCTATCTATCACAGTTTAATGATTACTATAGTGAAGAGCATTTTAAAAGTGCAAAACGAGTACTCAGATACTTAAAGGGAACACAAAATGTTGGGCTGATATTCAAAAATACAGAGATGGAATTGCATGGCATGGCAGGTGCTGATTGGGGAGCATGTAAGTGGGATCGCAAATCTTTCACAGGATACTGTTTTAAGTACGCAGGGCCTCAATAAGTTGGGCATCGAAGAAACAATGAAGCGTTGCTCTATCAACAGCAGAAGCAGAGTATGCCGCATTAACAGAAGCTGCAAAAGAAGCTGTACATTTAAAAGCCTTATTTTATGACCTAGGCATAGACCAACAAAAAGTAACAATATTTAATGACAACCAGACAGCATTAAAAATAAGTCAGAACCCAGTTGCAAGCTCAAAAACGAAGCATATTGACCTGAAGATGCATTAAAGATGGGATCTTGAAGGTTGACTATGTGTTAACTGAAAATATGATAGCAGATATATTAAAAAAACTCTGCCAGGGCCCAGGCTATCTCGTCTGCGGATGGAGCTGGGACCATCAGATTAGTTGGTGAGGAGGAGTGTTAAAAATAAAATAGAACACCATTCAAATCTGACATATATGATTTTTGCATAGTGACATGCTTTTGTTTTATCTCTTGCTTTTTACTACTACAAGAATATATCTGAATATACTACTAGAGAATAATGTGTTTTTCATTGTAAAAATCCCAACACTGCATTTAGACACGTTTATCCAAGCTCTTCTTTGTTATATACGTTAGTGTTGGGATATTCAAGTGCAAATAAGTGGTTTTTATGAAAGTAAAAGACGAAAGATTACCACACACACACGATGGTTTCTTTATTCTGAAATATTTTAACAGCAATCACCTTCCTGTACAAGTACAAAACAAGTCAAGTCAAACACTATTCAAACACAGACAATACAGTACAAGAAAATGTCCCTTTTTCTTCAACACTCCCCCAAAAAGGACATTTCTTTTATAACATAAACTTAAAAGTAGATTACTTATAATCTAATCAATCTAACAATGAAACTTACTACATAAGTAGTATACTTTTAATATATTATATCTACATCTTAATAATTCCAATCAATTGCCTTAAAAATTCAAATCTAGTTTTATGAAGTGCTTTAGTACACAAATCACTCAGCTGCATATCTGTAGGAACATATTCCAATGCAATAATGTTTGTATCATATTTTTCTTTAATAAAGTTATATTTAATATCAATGTGTTTGGAACGTTTATTTATATTACCATTCTTAATGTAACTTATGCAACTTTGATTATCAATATTCAAAGTAATTGGACATATTTCTGTAATATGATAAATATCAATTAAAAATTGTTTTGTCCACAAAATCTGTTTTGTTGCTTCACATGCTGCCATGAATTCGGCTTCCATAGTAGATAATGCTACACTTGGTTGTCTTTTACTAGACCAAGATATAGCAGCCCCGTTTTTCATAACTATATAGCCCGTTGTACTTCTTCTTGTGTCCATGCAACCCCCGTAATCTGAGTCTGAATATACACTTATGTTATTAGACATATTTTGTTTATAAAAGAGACCATATTCTCTTGTAGTATTCAAATAATTTATGACTTTCTTTACTGCAGTCCAATGTATTTTACTGTTACAATTTAAAAATCTACTCAATACACTAACTGCATACATTATATCTGGTCGACTCACTGTCGCAATATAGAGAAGTGAGCCTACAGCTTCCCTATAAGGAACACTTTCATCGCTCTGCTCCCCCTTAACCAGACCTCGATACTTGTTTGGGTCTGCTGGTATAACAGCAGACTTAGCATTACTTAGTCCAAAAGTTTGAACAATTTTATCTATATATTTACACTGATGTATGAAAATACCATTGTCGAGGTTCTCAATAAACATACCAATATAACAAGTAGGTTTCATGTTAACAATAATATTAAAATTGCTCGACAGATCTTTTACAATAGATAACATCTCATCAGTACTTTCAGACATCAACAAACCATCATCAACATATAGCAACAAAAATACAGTCTTGGAAAAGTCATTGTTTGTCCTAAACACACATTGATCAGAATCAAATTGTTTAAAACCAAATTTTTGTAATATTTCTTTAAATTTAAGATTCCAACATCTTGGAGCTTGCTTCAGACCATACAATGACTTGACCAATTTACAAACTTAACCTGGGTCAGCATGTGATCCTTCTGGACAGTTCATATACACTTCTTCTTTTAGTTCTCCATAAAGAAATGCTGTTTTGACATCAAATTGTATCATCTTATAATTCTTTTCTGCAGCCATTGAAAACATTAACCTAATTGAATCATACTTTACAGTAGGTGAGAATGTCTCAGTGTAATCAGTCTCTTTTTGTGAGCAACCTTTGGCACAAAGTCTTGCTTTGTACCTTATTCCATGTGTCTCTTCTTTCACTTTGAAAATCCACTTCGAATCGATGACTCTTTTACCCACCAGTCGAGGCAATAATTTCCAAGTTCCATTTTTTTCATGAGCATCAAGTTCTTCGTCTATAGCTTTCTTCCATTCTGAAGAGTTTTCATTGTTTATGGCTTCTTGGTATGTTTCTGGAATGTGAATACTTTCAACTAGATTTATTTCATACCTTTTTGGTTTTTTTAAGTTATGTCTAGGTCTCAAATTAGTACTTCTTTCGGCACGAATTTCAATCTCATCTTCACTAGGATCCTTTACAGAATCATCAGTTAGCAATGTGTCTTCTGGTTGTTTAGATGTGATATCAGAGTTGGTATCCTGGACTTCTAATGAGTAATCATCTTCTTGTTGATCATATAATAATGGAGTCAAGCTGTCAATATGTTCTGACTCCTGGATTTGACACGGTTCGTCTTCATTGAAGATTACATCATGAGATATTGTTATATTTCTTGTTTTTATGTCGAATAATCTGTAATTCTCTGAAATTCCTTCATACCCAACCAGTATCAATTTACGACTCTTTGGATCTAGTTTTGTACGTTTTTCTTTTGGTATATGTACATATGCAGTTGAACCGAATGTTCTTAAGTGTGTTACAATTGGTGCTCTTCCTGTCAACTTTTCATATGGAGACGTACCATCTTTGTCAGTTGTCCTATTGAGGATGTACACGGAGGTGTTCACTGCCTCTGCCCACAGGTATTTTGGCAAGTCTCTAGCATGAAGCATGGAGCGCACTTTCTCCATTATGGTTCGATTGGCGCGCTCGCTCTTCCCATTTTGTTCAGGAGTATATGGCGCCGTTCTCTCATGAACAATGCCTTTCGTATCTATAAAGTGTTTGAAGTTTCGGTTACAGTACTCAGTGCCATTATCAGTGTGTAGTCTCTTGACACGTATATTGAAATTAGTCTCCACAAAGGCAACATATGCTTGAAAAGCGCTTAAAGTTTCATCTTTATACTTGAGGAATTTAACAACTTTATAATTACTCTTCCCATCTGTAAAAGTTATAAAGTATTTAGCTCCACTAACTGATTCTACATTGAACGGTCCACACAGGTCGCTGAAAATTACTTCACCATTACTAATGTTCGGAGTTTCTGTCGTTTTAAATGACTTACGTGCTTGCTTCCCATAACAACACGCTTCACAAAATTGTTCGATATTACACCTTGTGGCTTTAATAACACCAGATTTAATCATTTCATTCACTGTTTTGAAATTGATGTGTCCCAGTCTCTCATGCCATCTTTGAATGTCTACAGAGTTCAGTTCTTTGTTATTTGTAACTGTTTTTATTAACATTTTATATAAGTTGTTAGAAGATCTTTGAGCAATCAAAACTAAACTACCTTTATTGAATATTTTTGCTGTGTTTCCTTCTTTTGTAACCTTCATTCCTAATTTTGTTACAACACCTTCAGAAAACAAGTTCCTTTTCAAGTTTGGAACGTACCATACATCCTTCATCATGGAATCGTACCAATGTCCATCGATATAGTTTTTAATATTTATATTTCCGATTCCTATCACTTGTAGTTCACTGTTGTCACCAAGTATAACAGAAAGTGGTTCTATTTCTTTCATATTTGTAAAGTAGCTCCGATTACTTGTCATATGTGCTGACGCTCCACTATCGAGTAGCCAGTCACTTGTATCACAGCAGTCATCACTCACATTAAATGCTGAATTTCTCTTTTCTTTGTCCTTTTTATCAGCCCAACAATTTTTCGCAAAGTGCCCTTTCTTATTACAATTAAAACACTTTATGTTGATCTTCTTGAATTTCTTTTTGGATTGATCCCACTTCTTTGAAGTTGACAATGCAGTCATTTCTTCTTTATTTGACATCTCTTCATCGACTAGTCTGGCCGTAAGATTGTTTATTGTTTGTTTAGCCTCTTCCATCGATAACCATGCTTGTCGAAATGATTTGTATTTTTCTGGTAGTCCACCAACAATTTTTGTAATTATAAATAGGTCACTAACATTTTCTCCGGCGTCTCGTAGTTATTTTGCAATGTTTTCAATTCTTGAAATATATGAAGCAACATTTTCATTAGTATCTAATTTGCACGTAGAGAATTTTTCATACAACAATATTTTTCCTAATTCACCCTTTCTGTCATATATTGCATCCAATTTTTCCAAGATTTCTTTCGCACTGTTGCATGACTCTATAACATGTATGATGTTATAGTCCATTGCTGAAGACATTATATACATTGCTAGAGCATCACGCTTTTCCCATACTTCTCTCTCTGTCTTTTCTTCCTTTGGCGGTTTATTTGTACTCAGAACATCATATGCACCCTTGGCCTTTAATGCACAGGAAATTTGAAACTTCCACTGCCTGTAGTTGTTACCGACGAATTTGATTTGCGATGTGGTCTCCATAGCCGCGTACAAAGAACACGTGCTTCTGTCACTATCACAAATTATAAAACACAAATTATAAACCACGATCTTATTAGCACTCTTTTTAAGTTCACACACCTGGGCCCATAACCTGTTGGGATATTCAAGTGCAAATAAGTGGTTTTTATGAAAGTAAAAGACGAAAGATTACCACACACACACGATGGTTTCTTTATTCTGAAATATTTTAACAGCAATCACCTTCCTGTACAAGTACAAAACAAGTCAAGTCAAACACTATTCAAACACAGACAATACAGTACAAGAAAATGTCCCTTTTTCTTCAACAATTCAATTTTGGCGATTGTTTTTAATGTTTTAAGAATTAAAAAATAATATATCCGCTATCCACCTTGAGGCCTAAAAACAGTAGGTTTTAACGTTAACAGAATGATACTAATTTTGGTACGATACTAATTTGGTTTTGGTTTTTGACTTATAAGTATGGGCGGCCCCTTTACTATGAATAGTTGTTTTCAAAATAATTTACTCTTAGGCATAATATTTCGGGTATAACCCGAGAATCGGGTAGAATCCGAGGGCTTTGACAGCGCCCTCTGGATTTGCAGTTTTTAGAGGAAAAAGAACGACGAAAAATCCAGAGGGCCTTGGCTTTGAGTAGGTAGCTATGTAGGTGTAAGAAAATCAAACAACTAGCAACCCATGGATGTCATTGGGTGCGTGTTGAATTAATATTTGACATAGCACATACCTGCAGGCTGATTTTGTATAAACACCAGAGGAGAAGAAAGGAGTTAAGTACTATTTTATCTGTGGATTTAGCTCGTTAGAGTCCGTTTCAAGTAAGTGTGCACCTGGCGGTTAAGTTGGTACGACTGACTGTCAGTTGAACAAGCATGGCGTTTTAATTTCTACAAATTTGCTATTTTTTCTACGTAAAGATGCCGAAAGCGATAAAAAGTGGTGAGAGATAATTAGTGTTGAAGATAAAAAGTTTTTGTGAACGTGAAAAAGCAAACAAGGCACCTATAATACAATTAGACAGTGTTCGTCGTCGAATTGTAGCAATGAAGAGTTAGTTATAATGTTGCTATATTACCAAATTAGTTCTCTCAAATCTACATCCATACATATCATCATGCCTTGTCCCTCACGTTGTAAGTAGAGAAAACTAAACGCCTCATTTTTTTATCTTTACATGTATCCATAATCTCATCAAAATTCGTGCATTCTCTCATACATCCTCGAAGTCGACTTGCTTTTGGAAGCACATGGACAGTATGGACACAAAGTTGTAAGGTTGCCTCCTTAGTACTGTGATTTGAATCCAATCGAGTTGATATGGAGTCTTTTAAAACGGCGAATTGCTGAAAGAAATGTAGCACAGGAGCCCAAAAATATGGTAAAACTGACAGAGGAAGCATTTTTACGTATAACTGCAGATGAAAGGAAAAAGGAATGCGATTACGTCAAAAATATCGAAGATAGGTATTATAGTAATGATGTAGGCATGGATACACAAATGGATCAATTCATTATAGCACTAGAAGACAGTGAAACGTCTTCCGATAGTGAATCCGATGAAACCTCTGATGGCGGCAGTGACGTGTCAGCTGGTGTATTTGTATTTATGTCGCTCACAAAAAATAGGATTTTATTTAACCTCGATACGGGTTTTTTTCTAGTGAGGTTGAATGTGTATTATATTTAAATGTAAGAATTGTGAGATTTATTAAATAAATAAATATAAATTATTATTTCCCTAATTATAGGGAATATTATTTTTTATAGCTTAACCACACCAAATCCAGGGATACCAACATAACCGCCAGGTGCACACTTACTTGAAACGGACTCTAACACCAATGTATGTATATTTTTGGTATTTTGTAAGCGAATTTTCTTTCGTTGTCTTAACTCCAATAAAATACTCGGAGTTAAAATTATTTATTAATTTGTAGAATAAGAGTTATCTCCTGTCAAATCACGCGACGAATTTACTTCTATATTTTCTATGCACGCGAGTTTGATATTGTAAAATTGACTAATTACAGTAATTTATTCATCCATAATCATTTACAAGGTGTGTATTATTTATCTTGTACAATATTCATACATATTACTGACCAAATTTATTATTTATTTTAGTATTTGACTTGTTTATACATTCGTTGTTAATATTTCGACTTAGGTCTTTGGAGGCTTAATATTTCATGAATTTGACGTTTCAAACAATGAAACATGACGTTTTTCTTTGAGTATAATAATATAAAATGAGGATACTAATCACATTTTGTTTATTTGCAGCATGTCATACTTATTTTTGCGAGCGTTAAAAGACGATGAAAAGCGATAAAAAGACGATGGTCCGTTGGACATGCCAAAAGACTTCTTAAGACTGCCTTGTTTCGTAGAGCCAACAAATAAACTACAGCGCCCTTGGAGTGATCTTGTATCATTAAACGGCGCTTTGTAAATTCTATTTATTATATATCATATTATATTTATCATAGGGCAGAGAGAACATCTATTTACATTTTTTTAGATTTTATTAATATTCTGCTCCAATCAATTGTTTTTGCATAGGGACTAATGCTGATCCATGTGGCATAGTGGTAGTTTGTTTTAACTTCAGTTAATTCATGACTCAATAACACATATAACTTTGTTATAATGTCTATAATGAAATGTTTAAATTTAAATAAATGAAAAAAATATTGGAGTTGGTTTTGAAAGTAGATTTAAATCAATAAATAGTATTTAAAAGCACATTGCACTTTAATATGAAGATAACTAAACAACATATATACATAAAAGTACTAGTTTTACCTTTTTATACTGCTTCATATTGATATGCATGGTATTTATGTAGTGCGTTTGATAATTCACTCACATGTTAAGAGCAGATAATTCTGAAACTATATATTTTGTTGGAAAAAAATAGGATATAAAGAAAACACAAGCATGAAAATTTTTGAACCATGAACATTATAGTGGTCAAAGTAAATTATTTTATTAACCTTGTTTATTATTTTCACAGATATATAATTGAAATCTTGCAATCATCAGTGTGTCGCACATGTTTGGAAGCCATATTATGTAATTAATAGCTTTGCAGTATAGTATAATATAGTAAACTGCTGCAGGAATTCTTGAGCCAGACAGAGTTGAGCTGATACTGAAGAAGATCATATACTATATATATAATATCTGCAATAAAGAAAAATCAATTTTACTACTATGTATGATATTTAATTATAAAAATAATAAAAGGAAGACTCAAAATTTCATGAAAAAATTATTATGCTCTTTTTTTGTCCATTCTAAACAAGAAATTATTTATAAAAAAACGTTAACCCATGATATTACCCAAACAAACATGTTTGCGTGTCAATTTTATTAGAATAATCCCTTGCATAACAAACAAATAGAATTGGTACCTAATAGAAAATTTAACTTGTTAATTTTGTCGACGGATAATTCGTGGTGAAACTCCATTATACTAGGTATAAATGAAAACACTAATTAGTTTTAGTTTCACTATTTATTAGTATTAAATAGTGAAACTAAAACTAATTAGTGTTTTCATTTATACCTAGTAATAGAAAAATGTTCAAAGTTGAGTTGTTTGACGTAACACCATTTCAATTAAAATTTTATTTAAAACATGTTATTTATAAAAAGCATCGAGTAAATAAGCTATGAAATACAAAACAATGAATGAAAATAGAGTATATACCTTGCTAAATAATAATAAAATAAACAAAAAACACACGATTAGCTGTCAAAATCTGATAAATTCGGGTAAATGTACGAGATTGCCATATGTAAATTAAACTGGACATAGAAATTTTATTTACATATGGCAAATTTGTACTAATGTTTGGGTCACGCCCCCTTCAGTTTTCTCACGGAGTTAACACCGGAAAACTCCATACAAAATACCAAATTCCGAGATTTCTCGGGAGTTAAGACAACTCTTGGTGTTTCATACAAAATCACCCTGCTGTTAGTTGCCCGAGAAGCAATACAAAATTAAAATAACACGTGTATTTTCTGGGAGCACACGTGTATTTTTAAAGATAAAACGCATTTTTTAATCTAATCTTATTTGAAAATATAAATTATAGGTACCGCATTTTTATCGCTGACGGCGTTAACATGTAGAACTCCATTAAAAAAATCAAGAAAATAATCTATTTTCACCAGTTTTTATTTTTAATACAATTTGGCCATTATATAATATTGTAAATATGGTTACGCAAAGTTGGGTACACACGCATACACACACACACACACACACACACTTTTCCTATCCTATCCTAGTTTACCTCGGCCTAAAAACAACCTACCTACATACCTGCCAGCTATATGCAAAAAAGTATTGTTGCATATAAATTTTCTCATTCTATCAACTGTCATCTTGACTAACACACCGCACCGCACCGCTCTTAAAATTATATCTTCAAAATCCACTGAAATTAATTAACTTGTGAATTACTAGTGAAGTGTCAAAGTTTTCATACTGTGCTGTGAATGTGGTGAAAAGATTACAGAACCAGCACAAATAAATATCGAGGCAAGGTAATTCCCTATACCTTCATCTTTTCCACCATATTCCTTGGTCCTTCGTCCCGTATATCTTGTATTTTCCCGCATTCCTTGTTCCTCTGTCCCGCATATCTTGAATTTTCACGCATTACTTATCAAATTTATACATTTTTATGCAAAATTAACATTATACATACGCTATTTACATTACATATTTCATACATACCCGCATTGATTGTAGTACCTAAGTACTTAATCAAATTCTAGTTTCATTAATTTTAATGTTGTTTAATCAATAATGGCTTCTTTAAAAATATTGGAAGCTAAACGGCTAAGTTTATTTGCAATTATTCAGAAAGCTTATGACTTGTCGAAATCATTAAATACCGCTGAAGAAAAAACTAATTTTCTTATCCGCATACAATCGATAGATAAAATTCGTTCTGAATTTTGTCAAGTTGTAGAAGAATTAAATTTGGGAAAAATAGCTGTAAATCCAGAATATGTTCCGTCTTTTCAATCTATTGAAGCCCTTGACGAATTATACTGTATCATCAAGCATATTGAACAATCTTTAAAAACTAAAGTTGACTATGTTCCTCCAATTATTAAATCATTTGAAAAAGACTCTCAAAGAACACACAAATTGCTAATATTGGAACTTGTTAGTTTTAATGGTGATCCAACGAAATGGCCATTATTTTATCAAAATTTCAAAGATCTAATACACGACAATATTAATTTGTCGAATGGTGAAAAAATACAATATTTAGTGTCAAAATTGACAGGTACCGCTTTAAGTGTTATTTCTGGGATACTTCCTGTCGCATCTAATTATGATATTATATGGGATAGGCTTGTTGATCGATTCCAGGATTCACGAATTTTAGCTACGCATTATTTAGAAAAAATAATCAATTTTAAACCCTTAACACAATCAAGTTCAAAGAATTTGGATTATTTCATAGAAAATTTTTGCTCTTCATTTGAAGCTTTAAAATTATTAGATATTTCTGATTTAACTGATTTCATCATAACGCACATTGCTCTTCTTAAGTTAGATAGAGAGACGTTAAATTTATTTGAGCAACATATTAGAAATGAAAAAATTCCAAACTTTAAATTATTACAATCTTTTCTGAGAGAGCAAAGCAAAATTCTCTCTAGAACGCAGGTTATATTCCACAAAAGTGCACCAAATGATCGACGAAAAAATAATAATAATTCACATTCATTTGTTATAAATAATACGCCAATGGATATCACAAAATGTTTTTTGTGTGAATGTAATAAACATCCATTGTATTCATGTAAAAAATTCTTAGAGTTGGATGTATTCACAAGATTCAATATAATCAACAAAAGATCACTATGTAAAAATTGTTTTGGTACTCATTTAACAAAAAATTGTAAATCGGAAAAAAATTGCTTTTATTGTAATAAAAGGCATCATTCATTGATTCATTTTCCTTCTTCACCAACATGTGATGATGAAGATAATCAAAATAAAGATAATTATCATTCAAAACAGGTTCCTAGCGCAGCTAATATTGTTAAAAACGATGATAATATTACCTCATTCGTCAATTCTGACCGCAATACGAGCACTTCCGTGAATAATATCGGTCGACGACATTTGGATCAACCATATGAACCTAAATGTCAAGTCGACAATTGTTTGTTGATCAATAATGTAAACTGTTATCATGTAATACCAACCGCTATAGTATATATTAATGGAATTAAAAAAAATACCATCCGCACATTAATAGATACAGGATCAAATGCAAATTTTATAACGGAAAAGATATGTAAAAAATTTAATATAAACATTACGTACGAAAATGCTTTTGTGTACGGTATTGGGTTTGCTGTAAAACCAATATTAGGATATGCTATATTTACAATTTATTCAAGATATGATACAAGATTCTTTTACGATATTAAGGCTTCGGTTGTCGAAACTATTACTAATGATTTGCCTACGTCAGCCTTAGAAATGACAGATTGTTTTAAGAATTTGCCGCTAGCGGATAATAATTTTAATCTTCCTGCTAGTATCGATTGCATAATCGGAGCTGGTTTATTCCCGCATTTACTTTTACCTGGGAAATTAACGCATAAAGAAACTCGTATGATCGCCTTACAGACTACTCTTGGTTATTTGATCATGGGCGAAACGCAAATAGATAACTTCTCATCATGTCAATTTCAACGCACGTTACACGCAATTGATGATTCTAATTAAAAAAATAAGTTAGATGAAATGATTCAAAACTTTTGGAAACTAGAATCTGTACCATCACGTCAGTATTTAAGTCCTGACGAGCAACTTTGTGAACAAATTTTTGAGAAAACAGTCTTGCGAGACAACGAGGGTAGATATACTGTATCATTACCTTTTCGTGAAAGTCCCACAGTTTTGGGTCATTCAATAAAAAACGCTAAACATAGGTTGCTTTCATTGGAAAAGAAGTTGCAATCAAATTTAGATTTACAATATGGTTATAATGCCACTATTCAAGAATACATTGACAAAGGTTTTTTGAAAAAAGTTACAGATACACAAACTTCAGATTGTGTTTATTATATACCACATAGAGCTGTATATCGGCCTGATAAAGATACTACTAAAATTAGAATAGTTTTAGACGCCAGTTGCAAAACTTCCTCTGGAAAAAGTCTCAATGATATATTGCATTGTGGATCTAATTTGCAAACAAATATTTTTGATTTACTTATAAATCTACGCCTGTACTCGGTAGTTATTTCTGCTGACATAGAAAAAATGTATTTTCAATTGAAAATGAATCCAGATCATAAACGTTTTCAAAAGATACTTTTTAGATTTAATAACTCAGATCCTATTGACATTCATGAATTTCAACGCGTTTCTTTTGGGCTTAAATGTTCCCCTTATTTTGCAATGAAAGTCATTCGCAAACTCTTAACAGATGAAGGCGATAAACTGCCTGAAACCACACAACTTGCTATGAAATATTTTTATATGGATGATTTTCTTTATTCAATCAATTCACCTGAGGAAGCTTTACAAATTTATTCTCATTTAGTTCACTTATTTTCCTCTGGAGGTTTCAGTCTAAATAAGTGGATTTCCAACTCTGTACAATTTTTAAAGCACATTCCAGATAATCTACGTGTTAACCAACACATTACTTTTAATTCAGATTTTGACGATAAAACCAAAATTATAGGTTTGTCTTGGAGTCCCACCTCTGATTGTTTCACTTTTAAAATCAAACCTCTCTCTTTAGATACGTTAGTATGTACGAAAAGATTAATTCTTTCTAATATGGCATCATTAAATGATCCTCTAGGTCTCCTTGCTCCAGTTATCATCGGTTTGAAACTTCTAGTGCAAGAGTGTTGGAAAAGAGAATTGTCTTGGGATGAACGGGTTCCTGAGGATATAAATAAGATTTGATTGAAATTTCAGAGTGAACTCGAAAACTTATCAAATATAAATATACCAAGACATATAGGTATAGTAAATGATTCATTCATCAATTTGCTTGGTTTCTCAGATGCTAGTGAACGTGCCTATGGGGCGGTTATATATATCCGCATGGGATCACTTGAATCTAACGCCTCAAATGTATCACTACTATGTGCCAAGTCAAAAGTATCCCCACTTAAAAAGGTATCTTTAGCACGTTTAGAGTTATGTGCCGCACACCTTCTTGCATTATTAATGAAATCTGTTCTCTCAACTATTGAGATTAGATGTAAGATTGACAAAATGTTTGCATTTTCTGATTCAACTATTGTACTTTCATGGATACATTCCTCACCGCATAGATGGCAAACCTTCGTTGCCAATCGCACCGCAATTATTCAAGAAATTATTTCTGAAGAAAATTGGTTTCATGTTCCTGGAACTGAAAATCCAAGCGATATTGTATCCCGCTCCGTTACTCCTAATGAATTTTTGAAAACCTCTTATTGGTTTAATGGTCCAGCCTGGATCTCATTGCCACAGATTCAATGGCCTGTGACTAATTTTAAAAAGGAAAATGCCTATCAGAGTATACCTGAATCTAAAACTGTTGCTCTCATACAAATTAAGACTCAATCTGAGCCTCACTTTATATATTTAATCGCCAACAGGATCTCGAAATGGAGTAAATTATTAAACATACTTGTTTACGTTCTTCGTTTTACAAGAAAACTTAATACGTCTGGAATGATTACGGTCTCAGACTTAGAAACTGCTGAAAATCATGTAATTAAATGCATTCAGAATAACCATTTTTCTCAAGATATACATTCTCTTGAACAGAATAAATTGAGTAGTCCTGTATTACGCAAACTTTTACCATTTTTAAATAATAATATCCTTAGAGTTGGTGGTCGAATTCAAAATTCATCAATGCATGAAACGAAACATCTAATTTTATTGCCTTCTAAAGATTGCATTGTTCAGTTACTTATTGAATATTATCATTATTTACATTGTCATACAGGCCCTGCATTATTGTTAACATTATTACGACAGAAGTACTGGATTTTATCTGGTCGTAGTTTGGTTCGTAAGATTGTTCATTCTTGCAACATTTGTTTTAAAAACAAACCAAAAGGAACCTTCCCGTTAATGGGCAATTTACCCGATTTTCGAGTAAATGAAATAAAATGTTTCGCAAAATGTGGAGTAGATTACATGGGTCCAGTGTTTGTAACTCTGGCAAAGAGAAGAGGCGTTAAAAAGCAAAAGGCATATGTTTGTTTATTTGTTTGCCTAGCAACAAAAGCTTTACATATAGAATTAGTTTCAGATCTCTCATCTGAAATGTTCTTAGCTGCATTTAAACGTTTTATAGCCAGAAGAGGACCTGTCACTCTCATTGTAAGTGACGGTGGAAGAAATTTTGTTGGAGCTCGTAAAATTTTAAATGAATTATATAAGTTTGTTTGTTCCGATGAATATAATAAAGTAATACTTCATGAATTGACGCCTAGAAAAATAGAATTTCGAATAAATCCTCCGTATTCTCCTCATATGGGTGGTATATGGGAAAGCAATATTAAATGTATTAAAACACATTTATTTAAAGTCATAGGCTCACAAGTATTAACTTACGAGGAAATGAATACCGTATTGATTCAAATAGAGGCTTTATTGAACTCTAGACCGCTTTGTGTATTAAGCAATGATCCTTTAGATCCTGCCGCATTAACCCCTGCGCATTTTTTAAATTTAACTCCGCTAAATTACATACCCGCTTACAACGTTGATGATATTTCAATAACCTGCATTCAACGATATGAGTTGATCGATAAATTAGTACAGTCATTTTGGAAACGATGGCATGTAGAATATCTCACCTCTTTACAAATGCGTGAAAAGTGGAATACGTACACAAAACCCATTACACCTGGCCAAATAGTTATTATTAGAGAGGAAAATCTCCCTAAATTATCTTGGCCACTTGGCATAGTCAAGGAAATATATCCGGGAAAAGACAACGTCATTCGAGTTGTAAAAGTTCGAACCCAGAATGGTACATATTTAAGACCAGCTATTCGATTATGTCCGTTACCTTCCCAATAATCAAAATGTTTTTAATTTAATATTTCTTTTTATTTTTTAAGTTAGTTTACGTTTATTTGAATTTTTCACTCTATTGTTTAAATTTGTATTCTTCTTTTACCATCCGGTGAGTCATATGTTTTTTGAATTTTTTGTTGGAGTAATACTCCAAGGCCGGGAGTTATGGTTACGCAAAGTTGGGTACACACGCATATACACACACACACACACACACACACACACACACACACACACACACACACACACACACACACACACACTCACACACACACACACACACCTTTCCTATCCTATCCTAGTTTACCTCGGCCTAAAAACAACCTACCTACATACCTGCCAGCTATATGCAAAAAAGTATTGTTGCATATAAATTTTCTCATTCTATCAACTGTCATCTTGACTAACACACCGCACCGCACCGCTCTTAAAATTATATCTTCAAAATCCACTGAAATTAATTAACTTGTGAATTACTAGTGAAGTGTCAAAGTTTTCATACTGTGCTGTGAATGTGGTGAAAAGATTACAGAACCAGCACAAATAAATATCGAGGCAAGGTAATTCCCTATACCTTCATCTTTTCCACCAAAATATATTGTACTTATTCGGATAATTTCTAAAAGTACATAATAATTTTTATTGCTTTGCTTTATTTACATTTTATTAATTATACATTTTATAATTTTATTGTTGTTATACATTGTATATGTATGTTAAATGGTGGACTGTATTGCAAATAAATGAATCAACACTACGGACAAATCAGAACTACAGTTTGGTAGCACTTACCCTTCTTGCAGATCCCAATCCACCGAAGCCTTGGAGAAAGGAATTCGGGAATCGGAGTTGGAAGAGAAATTAGGATAGGCTTCTTTTTGCGAACTTACACCCAAATTCACTATCACAGATTTCTAATGATACAAATATGGTACAAAATGAATGAGAACTTTTTTAAACAAATTATAAATGGTTACTGATGTAACAATGCGAAAAAAAATGGCAACTGATGTTGCTCCCACTGATGTTTGAAATCGAATGAGATATGTAACAAAAAAAAAACCACCTACACCCACAATAGTAGGTAGGTATTATCAAAATGACCCAACATACCCCGGCTCCTGAAATATTAATTTCAGAACCTGGGCCAGAAGTCACAAAAGAACAAAAAAAAAAACAAAAAAATGTTGGTAAAACTAAGCATAAAAATTATCATGAATAATTAACAAATTACAACTAACTTACTAACTATGTCATCGTTGCCTACTAATTGGGCAGCTTAAAAAGTTTGACGACTGGTCGCCGTACAATCTTTTTGGACGTTTGTACGTCCACCACCCTCACCACCGAGTCTGGGCCGGGAAAACATTTGATAATTCGTCCCATTGGCCACTGCATTGGCCTTGTATTTGCTTCATCAATCAGTACTAGATCTCCAACTTGTAAGTTGGGTGACTGATCTGTCCACTTTGCTGGATTTTGTAATGTATGTAAATATTCACGCCTCCATCGGGTCCAGAAATGTTGTGCCATTTGTTGCAATAATTGCCAACGAGATAAACGATTCATTGGGACATCCTTGGCATTTAGTTCTGGTACTGCAACAAGAGGTGCGCCGATCAAGAAGTGTCCAGGAGTCAAGACATCAATCTCTGCTGGATCTGTAGAAAGGGGCGAGAGAGGTCTAGAGTTCAAAATTGCTTCGATGCGACAAAATACTCTTGATAATTCTTCAAAAGTGAGAACTTGCTCTCCAACAACCTTTCTTAATATGGATTTTGCCGATTTTATTCCAGCCTCCATCAACCCATTGAAATGTGGGGCAGAAGGCGGACTGAAATGCCAATTTATGTTACGAATTGACATGAACTGAGTGAGATTATCATGGCACTCTCTGGTATGTAAATATTTGCAAAGTTCATCCAAATGTTTATTGGCACCGATAAAATTAGTACCACAGTCACTAAACAAATTTTCACAAATTCCTCTTCTAGCAACAAAACGGTCCAAAGCAGCTAGAAAGGCTTCCGTTGTTAAATCCGAAACCAATTCAAGGTGAACAGCTTTAGTCGACAAACAGACAAACAAACATAAATATGTTTTCAGCTGCTTCGCACCACGTCGTCGGCTTTCTTTACTAAGAAAATATCCTCCATAATCAATACCGACATTCAAAAACGCACGACCTTCACGAAATCTAGATGATGGAATATCACCCATAAAAGGTTGAATTTTACGTGGATTTGCTTTAAAGCAAGTCAAACATTTACGCAATCTCTTTCGAATGGTATTACGTGCAGATACAATCCAAAATTGTTGACTGAGTATTGATTGCAGTGTTCTAGATCCAATGTGTAAATATATTTTATGATAATGATCTATCAGTAAATTGGTAAATACATGATTCTTTGGCAACAAGATTGGGTGTTTAGCAGTTTCCGTAAGATTGGAGTGTCGCAATCGACCTCCTACACGTATGACACCAACATCATCCAAAAACGGTGCAAGGTTCCGTATTGAAGATTTTAATTTATCACTGCGATTCAATGCAATTATTTCATCACGAAAACAAATAAACTGAATGTATTTGATTAATACGGAACGTGCTGCTGTAATTTCACAGAGATTCAAATGTTTATTAACATTTCGCTTGCAAGATGATAATCGACAATTCCGACTGAAACGACAACACCATGCTGTAACATTCACCAATTTGGTAAACGATGAATATCTATAAAATATATTGAAGTCTTCCATATTCTGTTGAATGACTAAAACAGTAGGAATATCTGGTGATTTCCTTTCTGGAAGATCTTCCATGCTTATATTGACGTTACTAGCAATTGGCCAATACTCACGTGGGGTTGAGAGCCACGATGGTCCATTCCACCATAATAACGAATCTACAATGCATGTGGGTGACAATCCCCTGGACCCAAGATCTGCAGGATTATCTGATGATCTCACATGATACCAACTATCAATTGGAACTTTATCGCTGATTTGTGAAACTCGATTCGCGACAAAAGTTTTTAACAAGTATGATGGTGTTTTAATCCATGCTAAAACAATAGATGAATCAGTAAATGCGAATGTCCTATCAATAGGTATTTCATCTTTATAATGATTATATGTATATGACAATAATTTTGATAACAAGTGCGAAGCGCAAAGTTCAAGACGAGGTATCGACAACGTTTTGAGAGGTGCGACTTTAGTTTTAGCCAGTAATAATCGCACTTCTGGATTTGAAGTATCAATATTTGAACAACAATATACTACGGCAGCATAACCTATATTTGAAGCGTCTGAGAATCCAACCAAATAACAGTTCTGTATGTTTCCAAGATGACGAGGTATATCTAAAAATGCTAAATTATGAAGATTTGACATAAGATTTTCCCACCTGGTTTGGATGTTATCAGGCGTAGGGTCATCCCATTCCAATCCAAGCTTCCATAATTCTTGGAGTAAACATTTTGCCACAAAGATAACAGGCGAGATCCACCCTAGTGGATCAAATATACGTGCTACACAGGATAAAATATTTCTTTTGGTGGCAATCATCTCTGGTGATGTTATTTGGTAGGTGAATGAATCACTATTAGGATTCCAATATATCCCAAGAATTTTGATTCCGCCGTCAGAACCCAAATTCAAACTCAATGGAACCTCCCGATGATCCTCAGGAAGATCACTGAGAAAATCTTGTGAATTACTCGCCCATTTACGCACTTCAAAACATCCCAATTTGAGTAATGAAATGAGTTCGTTCCTTATGGACAATGCATCATCCACAGTTTGCCCACCACTCAGAATATCATCTAGATATACATTTTGCAATATTATTTTTGACGCTCTTGGAAAATTATGTTTTTCTCTGACCGCTAACTCGTTCAGTGTCCGTATTGCTAAGAAGGGTGAAGAAGCAACACCATATGTAACAGTGTTTAATTCGTATTGCTTAAGGGGTTCGTCTGGAGACTCACGCCACAATATCCTTTGGTAAGGACGATCTTCTTCTCGAATTAGGATTTGTCTATACATCTTACAAATATCAGATGTAAAAGCTATTTTGAACATTCTGAAACTACAAATCAAGTGAATAATATCCGATTGTAGTTTTGGTCCAACGAAAACAACATCATTCAATGACTTATTTGACGTTGTGTGTGAACTGGCATCAAAAACAACGCGAAGTTTTGTAGTGGAGCTAAGAGGTTTGATAATACAGTGATGTGGTATCAAATATTTTGTGAGTGAGTGTTCTGACATTGACAGCTCTCTCATATGACCAAGAGTTTCATACTCTCTCATGAATGCAATGTAATCTCTCTGCAATTCTGGCTTGAATTTGAGAGTTCTTTCTAATCGATGAAAACGCAATAAAGCATTTTGTTCTGAAGATCCTAATGTATTATAATCATTTTTCAATAGTAATGGAACTACAAAACGTCCCGATGGATTGCAATATGTTTGTGATTTAAATACTTCTTCACATGTCTTGTCATCTTCCGATTGATAATGTTGATTTGGTATGTCTTCGATTTCCCAGAATTGATGAAGATGATGTTCTAAGGATGATACGCAAAGTGTTACATCATTAGATTTTATGGATTCACTTTTTGGTATAACAGGGATGCTTCCCATAATTACGATCCCCAAAACAGTGTTAATACCTATTGGCAAATCAGTTGGACCCTCAACAAGTCCAGGTCTTAATAATTTGGCAAATACTGAGGCTCCCAATAAGACATCTATTTCTCCTGGGATGCCAAACTTTTCATCCGCCAATTGAGAGTGATTTAGGTATTCTAAAAATGATGTTTGTACTTCACAACTGGGTAAACAATGTGTAATTTTATCTAACACTAAAGCATCTATCTGATATGTCATTCTATTATTAAACTTTGAATAGAATGTAAAGGATGCTCCTGTATGAATTGTGTTGTTAGACATTCCAATTCCTTGTATGGAAACATTTTTAGTGTAGGTATTTAAACCTAATAATTTACAAGCTTTAAGTGAAATGAAATTTGATTGACTGGCTGTATCTAGTAAAGCACGCAAGCAATGTGCTTTACCTGCCTGTCCTTGTACGATGATTGTTGCAGTTGACAGTAACTCTACCATTCTGGCCCTCTGTCGAAGGCAACTGGCAGTCACAAAAGGTTCAGGTTGATCAGTCGCAGGTGAGCTCGGATCCGATGGTTGAGTAATTTTGGGAATAAAATGCAATAAACTGTTGTGTTTTCCATTGCTCTGCTTGCAAGATGACTTTGATTTACATAAATTCAATCTATGTCCTCTCTGTAGACAATTGATACATAATCTGTATTGTTTGATTAGTTCAAACCTTTCCTTTGGAGCCAATGACAGAAATTTGGAACAATGATAGATAGGATGGTTAGTCTTTGAACTACAACAAATACAATGATGATTTTCTTCTGAGTTTAGCGGTATGTGCGTTGGGAGGATGTTTTATATTTAATAAGATTATTAATAAGAAATCAGAAAAGGTTGCGAGTTTATTGCGTGTTCTAAATTCATCTCCCAAAACACATACAACTATTTTTAGATATTGCAATTGTTTTAATCAGCTATTTATTTATAATTGAAATAATAGAATGATGATAGGTTTCATAATAAAAGAAAACTTACTCAGATTAATTATATTTTCAGATTAAAACAGTTAACAAATTTAATTAGATTGTTTCGCGATACTAGGGTCGGTCGGGATAAAATATTATAATTATTGAACACTGTGCTTGAACGCTGGGCTGACGAGCGAATAAATCGCCACGTTAGTTGATTGAAATACGATGCGCTGTCTCTCGGTCGTCTTCGGCAATCTTCGTGAGAAGCGAGATCGTCCGAGCGAGATGGCATCGATGATGGGAGGTACATCCTCGCCACATGAGGATATACCAGTAACGAATACTTTGGTTGCCTGATTTCTGTGTTTCGTCAATGAACTGTTAGAGGTTGGTAAAACCTCCAATATACCACAATGATTTTCTAAAAATTTTAGCAATTCGTTAAAGGTGGGGACCGTGTTGTGTTCAACGGTCAACTCAAATTTTGTTCTAATATCAATTGATAATTTTCTAAGTACAATATTCAATAATAAAAATGACCATTCTTTTACAGGAAATCCCAGTGAATCCAATCCAAACGTATTCTCTTTAAGTATGTCAACAAATGCTCGAAGGTTTTCTTTGTTTTTATTGAACGAGAAATTCAATATATGATCAATATGTGCGTCAGCTATGAGACGTTTGTTTTCGTATCTTTCTATCAAAATACGATACGTTACACTATAGTTTTCCGGAGATAATGGCAAATGCTTGACGAGACGTAACGGTTCAATGTCTAATAAACTCACTAAATATTGCATCTTCTGTACATTTCCAAGTGAACAGTTTTCATCAATCATGGATTTGAAGAGATTATTGAAGTTTATCCACTCTGTTGCTTTCCCAGAAAATTTAGGTATTTCAAGTAATGGTAATTTTAAACTGTTACCTCCTTTCTGTTGGTTAGCAATTTTACTTTCAGAAAATATGTCATAGTATACATATTTGATTTCCTTGTACATTGACATGAAACTATCATATTCCACATAATGATTTTTCTCATCAAAATCTTAAGATTCAGATTCAATGTCAATATGAGCTTGAACAAATTTGGCTTTAATTTCCTCCAATTCTTTAAATCCTATTTCAAAACTCTTGACATCTTTAGCTGACCCAATTATGGCACACTTTGACAAGTTAAGCAAGGCGACTAACTCTCGCTTTGCGAGTTTATAAATGATAAATGCTGACATTGTAGCTAAGTGTCAAGATCAATCTGTAAACGAACAACTGTCAAAAAATCAAATGTAAACAAAATGACAAAACAAGATGGCGACTAAGATGGCTGACCAATCAAAGACAAGAAGTGTAAATGATCTTACCACAGTAAAACTACAACTTTTTGCAAATTTATTGTTACAAAAATTTGACACAATGCAAATATTAATAGCAAATATTAATTACAACAAAGAATATTAATACAAAATTATCTGACGAAATCTGTGACCATGTGCATGTACAATAAATAAACCACTGCAATTCTGCTCTGTCCGTATGAATTTAAAACAAAACGACAAAATTATCCGGCTCGAAGGACCAACAAATATGTATGTTAAATGGTGGACTGTATTGCAAATAAATGAATCAACACTACGGAAAAATCAGAACTACAGTTTGGTAGCACTTACCCTTCTTGCAGATCCCAATCCACCGAAGCCTTGGAGAAAGGAATTCGGGAATCGGAGTTGGAAGAGAAATTAGGATAGGCTTCTTTTTGCGAACTTACATCCAAATTCACTATCACAGATTTCTAATGATACAAATATGGTACAAAATGAATGAGAACTTTTTTAAACAAATTATAAATGGTTACTGATGTAACAATGCGAAAAAAAATGGCAACTGATGTTGCTCCCACTGATGTTTGAAATCGAATGAGATATGTAACAAAAAAAAAACCACCTACACCCACAATAGTAGGTAGGTATTATCAAAATGACCCAACAGTATACATTTTATAATTTTTTTTATATTCCTTTGCTTTGAGTATGTAGATACAGTAAAGTCTTGAAAATATGCAGTTTCTATATGCATATAATATATTTGTTTTCTATAGTGAAATAATGGTTTTATTTACTCCAGTTTACACCAATCTTGTGCTTCATTTACTAAAATAAATTATATATATGAAGATAATCAGCACTTCCTTGAAATCGCCCTGCAGCTTCAAAAATTTGATCAATGCATCCATCCATTACTTTAGTTACATCCGTGGTCACTATGAAACTTGGTTCGAGAAAGATGGCGGCGACTCCCCCCGCGGTTACAACAATTTTATCTATGCTTCCATCCATTACCTTATATACATCCATGTAGCAACCACCAACCACAGATAATATAGAGAAGTAACTAGCAACCATAGAACACACTAACTACTAGCAACTCTGTGTCTAAACGTCATATAAATTATTTTTGTTCTTTGTCGCATGGCGTGTTCAAAGAAATATTTCTAAAAAGAAATGTTATTTGCATAATTATTTCATCGGTGGTTGTAAGTTTTAATTGCTGAATTATTTATTTTATGTTGATAACTGACATCAAATATTTGCATATTAAATAATGGCCAGTGAATCTACTGAAACATCTAAGAAAGAGGAGGTGAAGTCTTATGCCGGAATACCTCAAGCTGATTTTATTGTAAGTCCATTATTTATTATATTAAAAGGAATTCTTATCCAAAATTTATAATAACAAAAAAAAACATATCTTATTGCGGGTTGAATTCTTGAAAGTACAATGCCACGCAGGATTATATATAAAATTGAACATAAAAAGCTTGTTAAAAATAGGTAGATTTTTAATTGCTATACGCAAACACTGGATTTTTTTCGGCTCATCTGTACAATATGTGTGGTTAACTAGAGACTTCAAATTTTTATGGCAGAAAGGTATTATTTAGATACGTAAAATTGCAAAGTTTCATTATACGGAGATAAGTAGTTTCGGAGATATAATTATTTTAAACTCCAATTTTTCATATAAATTTTACGCCATTTTGACAATTCCTGCGTTTTTTGCGTTCCGTTTACTGTAACCATTGCGGCCGGCGAGAGCCAGATGCGGCTTTGCGCGTTTATTACTAACTCAACCGAAACGAAACGAAAAACGAAACATATATTTTAAGAATAACAAAACTTTTTAATAGCTCTAAAATTACCATAACACTATATAAATATTTAATAAGAAGTAAACTAGAATATGCATCCACAATCTGGTCTCCAAATTACGACAAATACATAAAAACAATAGAATCTGTTCAAAGAAGACTTACACGAATTTTGGCTTTTAGAGAGGGGATAAGTCATCAATTTGAATGTTATAATGACAGGCTGGTTTATCTTCAACTGATATCATTAAACAATAGACGAAAAATCGCAGATATGATGATACTATATAAAATATTAAATTATCAGTTAGATGTACCAAATATCCTTCCACAAATTCAAATAACAGTACCAATTAGAAATACTACAATTAGAAATATTTTTAACTTAAAATTCTCGGTTATTTCTCTCCAGTTCCTCGCCTAATCAGAATATAGGTACAACTCATTTCATCAAATTAATAATATTCTCAAACTCCAAATTAACTTTCAAAAAACACATAATATCCCAGTTCGTAACATCTTAATTCTTTTGTATAAATTTATGTATAGTACATTCTCTGTGTATTTTCTCATATTGTTGAATTCTCATATTTCATTTGTTTAATTTTTGTATTCATGTTTCATTTGTTTAATTTGTGTATTCATATTTCATTTTTTTAATTGTTGTGGACTCAAAGATAAAAATCTTTGGGTCTACAACTGTGAACTTGCTATGTAACTTCCACCCGCAACATAATAATTATATGTGTAGGTATATAAAATAGACACTGCATCTTCCGTACACTGCATAGTGTAGTGTAGGTAGGAAACTGTATACCTACCCCCCTCTAAATCGGCCACACATTTTGTACAGTCCTTCCGCTCAGTGATAGTATTACATATGACTCCGTTGCCATAATTAATGTTAAAATGTCTCTCAGGGGGTTCTATCTCGTCATGAATTTGAATGAGACCAAATATAAATATTAACAATTATAAGAAAACTGAAAATTCAGTAATTGAAATCAAATATTAAGAATTAGACTTGTTGCTAGGATCCTTTAAAGAAAGACAAAGCTTCAATAAACAAAATTACGTTTATTCCATTAAACGATTCTATATAAAAATTAATTTTGACTATTTACATTAATTGGATTTGTTTCATTGAGGAAAAATAGTTCTGCGTTAAATAAAATAGGTATTGACATTAGAAAAATAAATTAACAAAAGAGAATTCTCTTCATGTTTGGATATTAAATAAATAAGTGCAGATTGACATTGTATTGACGGGAGAAAGGAATAAATCTGACTTTCATTGCAGATTTCCTGAGAATAAAACACAACCAAAAATTTTAGGACTTCCATAACAAACTCTTTACTTCGAGCGTCATCGTAGTGCGTGCGTCCCCCCTACTGTCTCCATTTTCCTTTTTTCCCTTAATCAAGCATAACTTATTCAGTTTTTTCTTTTACACTTTTAATTTCAGTTCTTATGATTTATCTTTTTTAATGTACATGAGCTAATAGTAATATTATGTAAACTTTGTTGGCTAATTCTTTGGTTATGTGTACAAGATTTTTGTTTTATATAGCTGTATGTTTACCAAAATATATAAAATAAAATAAGGAAACTTGTTTGATTCACGATCTACCACAATAATGACATTAATTAATAAATGGGATAAAAGACACCTATTCTCTCGTTAATAATGTACACAATAAATTTACGTCCTCTGCCACTCTACGACTACTTTTTGTCAAAATCACAATTCGAAAGGAAATGGTTGTAATAAATCCTGATATTTAAAACGTCACAATGTCTGAGTGTTGCCCGTGTGTAAAATAAATTGGTGTGTTTGTTAGAAAAATACAATTAGCCTATTTTATTTTATTTCTAACCAGGACTTAAAAAACGTAACTGGAAGAAACTTCCAGTACTATAATTGGTGAACATAAGCGCATAAAGTGATCACGTAAACCAGCCGATGACAGGTCGTAAGCCCTGTAGGTGCCTTGAGTTCCTGGTTCTTCTACAATAAACCCAACTTCGTCTCTATTGATAGATATAAATTGAAATTTGATAAACACTTTGAATATATTACGAAAAAAATGGCAAAAAAATTGGTTTCTTAAAAAGAATAAGAAATAACTTAGATTTTCACACATTAAGATTAATTTTAAATTCAATTGTAATTCCCCATTTAAATTATTGTTCTAGTGTCCTTTTCCTCTGCAATGAAACTCAAAATAGAAAATTACAGATCATTCATAATATGGGAATGAGAACAATTTTAAAATGTAACAGATACACAAAAATAAACCTAATGTTAAATTAACTAAAATTAATGACAGTAAAGCAATACATTATATATAACACATTAACTTTGATTTTCAAACTAAAAAATAATATGCTTCCAAATTATATGCAGAAAAATATATTATACAATGCCAATGTTCACACTTACCCTACGAGAGGATGTCAGGATTTTAGACTTCCAAAAACGAGATTAACAAGTACACAAAATAGTTTATAACATAAAGGTCTCAAAATATATACCTAATAGTTTGCCACCAAATATAAAACAAACCACGAGTCTAGTCTTGCCACCTTTCGTAGGCTAGGTGCTGAGCACATAGTTAAAATAGTTTATAACATAAAGGTGTCAAAATATATACCTAATAGTTTGCCACCAAATATAAAACAAACCACGAGTCTTGCCACTTGCCACCTTTCGTAGGCTAGGTGCTGAGCACATAGTTAAAATAGTTTATAACATAAAGGTCTCAAAATATATACCTAATAGTTTGCCACCAAATATAAAACAAACCACGAGTCTTGCCACTTGCCACCTTTCGTAGGCTAGGTGCTGAGCACATAGTTAAAATAGTTTATAACATAAAGGTCTCAAAATATATACCTAATAGTTTGCCACCAAATATAAAACAAACCACCACCTTTCGTAGGCTAGGTGCTGAGCACATAGTTAAAAATTATTAATGTTCTCCATAGGTACTTTACATTGTTTTAATAATCTAGTGTCATACCCTGTACATGTACCATAATTTATTAATGTATAAAAAAAAAAAAATTGTATACTTTTTGTTTACACTAGATGTATTAATTTTTGTATTTTTTTACGTCTAAATAAAAGTTACTATTATTATATTGTTGAGATGTTAAAAAAAATGTTTGTCAATAAAAATATCATTTGACTCCTGGAGGGGAAAATAATCCAATTTTTGCGTATATGCTTAGATTATATAATATGATACAGATACCTAGTCAGCGCAATGAATGTATGCCAACTAAAATTACGCTGAAACAGATGAATTTCTAGTATACATACACCTACCTATACGCACACATACATAATACGTAGACCAACTGATCTACCGCCTCACACACACACATGTAAAAAAACTTGGCATACATTTGAATTCGAAATTTGTACTACACGCGGCTTCTGTACATTATGATTCTATTCGTACATGCAATTAAAAAGAAAGAAAAAAAATACAACTTCCTTTTGTATTTATCACAATATATTATATTTCCAAAATATCATTTTATTACAAAAATCCATAGAATAAACATGATCTATGCAAAGATCTTATTTTTCAAAAACAAAGGAATGCCAATATTCAAAATAATAAACTAAAAAAGGAACACAAAATATGATTTTGTAGGTACCACTATAATAAATATGTTCCAGGTACCTACCATATTAAACTCAAATATTACACCTAATACTTGATGAAGAAGAAGAATAAATTATTCTTCAGGGCCGGTCTTATAAACGTCAGTTATATTTCAGACCAAATAAACAAATTTGATACAAATGCTCTATTTTGAGTCTTATAACAATCCATTTGTAACACATGAGATACAACTGTCGATGGCGATATGTATGTTTAATTGAAGAATACCTGCATACCAAACTATAAACACAAACTCAAATTTATAAACACTTTAAGATATGTTGTTTTCTATATAAAACATCTAGGTATGTATTTCAAGATAGGATAGTATGGAGGTCAGTCTGTTTTTCCTACCCAGAATATGAAAACAGCATGATGTATGTTTGTAGATTAAGTAAGTATCAAACTATTGAGTGAGATATTGTGTAGTGTATACTGCCATACAAATTGTATGAAACAATGTCGTCACTACATTCAATTTTTATAAAAATTAAAAAAAAAAATTTAGATGTAATACTACAATGTTCACATTTTCTCAGTAGCCTACACACAATATCTAAGAAGACTTAATTGTTTGATACTAATCTCCAAACATACATACATACCATCATGATGTTTTCATATTTTGGGTAGGATCAAAGGACTGACCTCCATTCTATCCTATCTTGACATACATACATATGTAGGTACATGTGTTGTATAGAAAACCAAATATCTTAAAATATTAAATAATTTGTATTTATGGGTTTAAGTTTGGTACTTATTCTTCAACTATACATACTATCGCTATTGACAGTTGGATCTCATGTGTTACATGCAACTAATACCTAGATTCAATTTTTTTCCATGTTTATTTATAAACTGTCATAACCTAACCTACATCTTGTACTCGGTTTATTGTTTAGTTTTTGTACACCCTACATATATACACATGCAAACATTACATTTTTTACCTGCCGGGAGTCAAAAATATTTTTTGACCAATTGAGTATCGCTATTTTTTTAATAGAATATTATGTAGTGTCCGACCGAAGCTTCGGTTTATATAAAGAGTATTCGGTCAGAAACTAATGATAATTTCCTTGTAACAAGTAACTATACATTCTCATACACACCCTAAACTAAATGCACCACCATGAATATAATATATTCACCATCAGCTTCATATCTGTTGAGATATAAAATTTGTCTGATATTAAACTGTTTACAGGAAGATGTTGAGGCCTTTATGGCACTACCAGACAACGCTACGGGTGTAGATAAGGTACTCAAGAGATTGGATGAACAACATAGTAAATACAAATTCATGGAATATAATTTGATGGGAAGAAGAAGAAGACTTCAACAACAATTACCAGAGTTATCCAGGTCATTGGATATGTTACATCTTCTGAGGGCACAAACAAAACAACTTCACACTCAATTTCTTCTCAACGAACAAGTTTTTCTGAAGGTAACAAACAAACAATTAACATTTCTAATTAAATTTGTAAACAAACAAACAAATATGTGCAGTTGCATCATCAAATCAATATTAAATTTATTATGAGGGCCTTAGATTATATATGTAATGATACAGATACCTAGTCAACGCAATGAAAGTATGACAACTAAAACTAAGAACAAAATTCTGAGTTTCACTCGCCCGGCCGTCAATATAGTCATAGAACACATAGTAGTACACATAAAATCTCTTTTCTATGCAGTATACGTACACCTACCGATCTACCGCCTCACACACACATGTAAATAAAACTTGTCATACATTTAAATTGGAAATTTATACTGCACGTGGCTTCTGTAGGTACATTATAATTCTATGAAACAAACAAATATGTACAGTTGCACCATCAAATCAATAATATTAATTATTTTAAATTGCAAATATATGTATATTGTTCCTAGATACTTTTTTGTATAAATTATTTTAAAATTAGCTATAGACTGTGTATTAAATTATTTATTGAATTATGAGTAGATTTTATATAAATATTTTTAATTGATATTTAAAAATTAAAGTGGATAAATTGTGTTGTGAGAACAGCAAAACTGAAATGCTATTTTGAAAATACTGTATTAAAAATGAATCACTTGAATATTTGAGTGTTTAATGATAGGAGCAGTGCAGTACTTGGTATAGTATACAGTGAAATTAATAATGTTTTGTGCAGGCGACAGTTCCTCGTACTGAGACAGTTTGTTTGTGGTTGGGGGCAAATGTTATGTTGGAGTATTCCTTGGATGATGCAGAGAAACTACTAGAAACTAATATGTCCAATGCACAGAGGAATCTTGGTTACGTGGATCATGATTTGGATTATCTTAGGTGAATATACATCTTTTATATACCCAGATACTTCAATACACTTTTAACCTCTAAGTGAGAATGGCCGTACCCGTACGGCAGGAAATGTCATTGCAAATTGGAGTATGACCGTACCGGTACGGCTAGAGAAATGAAGTGAAGATTTTTTTTACTAGAGTACGAATATTTTTGACACCGCAACCGATAGTTGAAGACACCTGAAATAATCGTACGATGTTTCAATATTTTTTTTTACCCTATTATTGTGTCAGGAGTCGTCAAACATAGTACTACTACGTAGTATAGGTATGTACATTATATCAAAACTCACTATCATAGAGGTTAAACAATTAAGATTTCATCCTTCAAGTGTGATATTCTGGAAACCTCCAGCTACAAAATAGAGATTGTTACAAGCTAAGTTTGTTATTGTTAGGGGGTTATGAAAAGTCCTTATTATATCTTATTTTATATATGTATATGTAGAATTAACAGTGTACACACATTTTACATAATCCCAATCTTATTATTATATATTGTCATAGACAAAGAGTATTGACACCATAAAAAGAAATTAAAATTACAATCTCAACAGTTATTTCAATACTCACATCACCGTCACCGTATGATGGCTCCGGTCACATAAAGTTTCATAGTTATTTACAGCTAAGCGTAGGGGCATAAATGTGGTACTTCTTTAAATTGGTAAGCATCGGTGATAATGCCACACTAAGCTGTCAATAATAATAATGGAACTCTATGAAGTGGCGGCTTATAGATCAATACAAGACAACTATTAGAAGAGTTGCGACACATATGGATGTGAGAAGAGTGCTTCACAAAGTTCTAGGACTAGTGTCTGATGGAGGATTAGATATACTGATCAGGATTACCAACACCACTGACAACAATCACACTTTCTTGCCATATAAATGAGTTCTTAAATGATTTAACATTGCATTGAGTCAACTAGATTATGATATATAAATCTATTTTCTAAATTAATTTAACAAATATACTTACCTAAGTCTTTTTCATTAATTTTAAAAATGGATTTCCACTCTGTTAACACTAAAACTTTAGAATCATTAATTTCCTGATATCAGGGGGGGCAAGTCTGGTCAACAGGCGGAATCAAAACCATCCGTAAACACGGATAAACATCTACATATATCATGGATATAATTATCATATGGAATTCTGTAACATCTTAAGATATAATAGAATTCCATAAGATAATTATATCCATGATATGGGTAAACATGTTATGGTTTTGATTCCGCCGGTTGACCAGACTTGCCCCCCCTAAATTGTTCTTTGTACTCACTTTTGTCCTATTTACTTGGATTTGTCGGCCAAGCTTGTCTGTCCTGACCAAAGATAAGATTCAGATTCTTTAATACCGGAATGATTATTTTTTTTACAGAGATCAATTTACAACAACAGAAGTGAACATGGCAAGAGTTTACAATTGGGATGTTACAAGACGTCAAGCTTCTAAAGTTAAGATGTCAGCCGCTACTTAGAATATAATATATTTATTATTACTACTAACTAATATGGCATTGACTAACATCACATGTTAATTACAATACTAAATACTGTCTGTTTCACTAAATTCATTTAAAAAAGGTCCTCAATTAAATATTAACACACATACTTTCACATAATATTGGTATTATCTGTTTAATCCACCATGTGTAGTTTATGAACAAGTGCTTTTATATATTATATGATAATTTATTTAACAAAATATGCACATTTTTATATAAAATAAAGAATTTTTAATCAATACCTTTTTAATTATTATTAGCATAAAGCTGATGAATCCTGCAAGCAATCTAGTCTTCTTGCAACAAACAGATCCTGGAGCAGCCTGTTCCAAGTATCCACCACTTTGTTACTCAGGAAGTGTTTATGTAGATTCTGACCAAACACACTTCTATTCAACAAACTTCAGGCTATGGCCATGCAAGTTCTCATGTTGATTGTATATATGGGGCGGTTCATAACAGTCGTAATAATTATTCAATACTTTGAATGTTATTATTTTTTCAAGCCAAATTCCTCCATGTAAATCAAAGAAAATTATATATAATACTGAATCTGCCAATTGGGACAGATTTACTCAAAATGTCGAAGACAGAATTAGGCAACTCCCTCACCCAACCATCCAAAATTCTTTGGATTGTTATGAACAATGGTCTAGAAGCATTACTGAAGCAGCCAATAATATACTATTACTGTTAACAAGAAAAATAAACCTCAACCTGCCTCTTGGTGGTACGGTGAATGCAATAAATTAGTATGTGTAAGAAAAGCGGCCCTAAAAAAGTATTATTTAAATAGGTCACTAGAAAACTTCTTAAATTACAAAGCAATTCAGGCATCCACAAAGAGAACCCTTAAAAACATAATGATTGGAAGAGATTCTGCAGTATGCTTTCACCTGATACACCCGCATCCGAAATTTGGAAAACAATAAAAAGTTTTCTAAGGCTCTAATATATTTTCTCGGAAGCTATTCATTCTCCCTATATCAATTAAATTTGTAAATGAACCTCTTGACATTCACCCAACAAATGTTTCTCAGCATTATATTTGATCATAAACTTTCCTGGTTGCTTCACATTCAAAAAATTGTGTCCCAGGTGAATTAGGTCTTAATATTATGAGAGAGTAGCTAGAGTATGGTGGGGTGCCCACCCATATAATGTTTAATACAATTGTTAGTCATCTTGATTATGGATCAATCCTCTTTGACCCATTGCCTAAACACCTGGCTAAAAAACTTGACGTGATTGAATCCAAGTCATTGAGAATTATTTTGGGAGCGATGAAGAGTTCCCTCTATCAATGCTCTTCAAGTGGAATTTCCAGTAATAATAAGATGACAATTTTTATCAGACAAATTAATTTCCAAAACTCTATTTTTCTTATCACTCGATCATAGAAAGGCTTCAATAATTATTAAAAGTAAATGAAAATACTAGATATAGGAAGAGTCATTTATTCAGATTGGCTGTTGTGGATAGTCACTCTTGCGAATGTGGGTTGGAGGAGGAAACAAAATCAACTACATAATTTTCAGCTGTAAAGGGCACCAGTCAAAAGCGTTTTACTATAAAATAGGTTCAATGAACCCTCTCCCAACAAGAGTGAGTGGAGACTATAGTGCAATATTAATTAGCCAACATTAAGCTTATTTTCAAAATTTATAGACGATAATGGATTTTTTTTAATGTATATTTTTTACCTGACGCCTTAATGTCAATGCGTAATAGACTATGTAATTGCCTGAGAACGCCTCCATGAGGTGAAGGAGTAATAAATTAAAAAAAAGTAAAATGAATAGTCTTTCAAAATGTCACAACATACATACTTATATGATAACAGGATGATCATTTTATACTAGTTGCATGTAACACATGAGATCCAACTGTCGATAGCGATAGTATGTATAGTTGAAGAATAAGTACCAAACTATAAACCCCTAAATACAAAATTATTTAATATTTTAAGATATTTGGTTTTCTATACAACACATGTACCTTGGTATGTATTTCAAGATAGGATAGTATATAGGTCAGTCCTTTGATCCTACCCAGAATATGAAAACAGCATGATGGTATGTATGTATGTTTGGAGATTAGTATCACTTCTTAGATATTGTGTGTAGGCGACTGCCAGACAAATTGTATGAAGCAATGTCGTCACTAAATTCAATTTTTATAAAAATTGTTAAAAAAAATTGAGATGTGCTAATACAATGTAAACATTTTTTATAGAAAAATTAAATTATCTAGTTGGGGTCTTTCGGGTTTTTTCGATATTTTTAAAAAATTTGGAAATATCGGCAGTTAAAATCATAAATTTATCATAAAAAAAATATTTTTCTTAATAAAAAATGTTTGAGAAACCCTGGATTTTTTTTAAAAAAACTTATTTGAGATTTTGTATTTGTCTATGTTTATGGCAAATTTCAGCATTCTAGCTTTTATGGTTTCTGAGATATATGGAAAAATAAAGTAAAAATTCAAAAGTTGATAACCCCTGACTGAAACAAAAATTCACAATTCTGAGTATAAAAGTTTTGTAGGCCTATAACTTTTTATATATTCCGAAAATTTGGGCTCTGTAAATTGAGCGGATCAAAAGTTATAAGGGGGGACGGACACACACACAAAACTCACATAAAATGTTCTACTCCTAATTCTGAGTAAATCCATGTATGGGAACATATATGCTGCGAGGCCTCTAGTTGGTGTTATTAGCATGCAAAAAGTCCACTACGCCATACAAAATTTTCCTTCGTACACGCATCTTGGCTTAATAATGTCGATTCATTCAGAGAATTGAATTCTCATGAACGAATCGACAGTTGGATTATTTAACTAGTTGCATGTAACACATGAGATCCAACTGTCGATAGCGATTGTATGTATAGTTGAAGAATAAAAATCAAACTATAAACCCATAAATCCAAATTATTGAAAATTTTAACACTTGTTGGTATGTATGTCAAGATAGGACAGTATGGAGGTCAGTCCTCTTTTCCTTCCCGGGATATGAAAACAGCATGATGGTTCTGTATGTTTGTTTGGATATTAAAATCCTATCAAACTATTAAGTCTTCTTACATATTGTGTATAGGCGACTGCCATATAAATTGTATGAAGCGATGTCGTCACTAAATTCAATTTTTATAAAAATTGTTAAAAAAAATTTGAGATGTACTGCTACAATGTTAATATTTTTTATAGAAAATTAAATTATCTAGTTGGGGTGTTTCGGCTTTTTTCGATATTTTTAAAAAGTTTGGAAATATAGGCAGTGAAACTCATAAATTTATCATAAAAAAAATATTTTTCTTAATAAAAAATGTTTGAGAAACCCTGGAATTTTTTTGAAAAAACTAATTTGAGATTTTGTATTTGTCTATGTTTATACCAATTTTCAGCGTTCTAGCTTTTATGGTTTCTGAGATATAGGGAAAAATAAAATAAAAATTCAAAAGTTGATAACCCCTGACTGAAACAAAAATTCAAAATTCCGAGTATAAAAGTTTTGTAGGCCTGTAACTGTTTATATATTCTGAAATTTTAGGCTCTGTAAATTGAGCGGATCAAAAGTTATAAGGGGGGGACGGACACACACACACACAGACATACACACACACAGACACACGAAATGTTCTACTCCGAATTCTGAGTAAATCCGTGTATGGAACATATATGCTGCGAAGCCTCTAAGTTGGTGTTTTTTGACTTCAAAGTTGGAAAAGCCGTGAAAAAAGTAGACCTCTCCATACAATTCTCGCGTATTCTGGCTTGATACATTGTCGATATGTTAAGAGAACAAAGTTCTCCTGAACAAATCGACAGTTGGACTACAGTTTATTAAACTGTAATTTCAGTCCTTTGTAGGTGCATAACGTTAATTTTTATAAATAGTAAGTCTAAGGGAAAATAAAAACAATTTTGGGTAATGCAAATGTTTAATGTAATATAAAATAAAATATGACACATAAATCTGATTATCAATTCAATATATAACCTTAAACCCAGAAAACTATACCTGTCCCATAATTGTCATATTTGTACATATGAGGTTCGTACATGTCACTCTGCCTGACCTGGATTTATTTGATAATCATGGCTTGTGATAAGATTTATTTTTGGTCATGACAACAAATATTTCTGAACCAATTTTATGGAAAACTTACTATAGAAATAAAATCACCTTTTTTTATTTTATTTTCTTTCGAGAACAAGTAAAAGATATCTAATCTGAAAATGTGGTGTAATTAACTTATTGTCTATGGAAAATAAATAATGGTGTACTTCTCAGTTATTACGAGTCTAGTTTGCAGAAAATATATTGTTGGAAAATTACTCTGAGCATATTTTATAAAATGTGAAAAATAAATTCAAATTTACTATTTCAAAGTATAAAATTGAATGATTTAGTAGTTAGTATCAACTACTTATAAAATGAAATAATTTATATTAAGATGAATCCAAAATAATGGAATGAACCAGTAAATATAAATACAACTTTCATATCTGTATATGAAAATTTATTTTATTTTCAATTACAATCTTAACACAACAAAATAGAAAACTTAATATAACAAAATAGAATCAATCAAGATAATGAAACGCAAATGTAAAATTATAAGAGATGAATTCTTTATCAGATGATATTTTCTATCTTTATAATTAAAATAAAACTGTTAGATTGATTTTTAAAGATCTAGGTACGGAAGTAAGGTCCATGGAATGAATGTTGGTTGATATTTACATCTGACGGAAACCAATAACACCACAAGCTATACGCGCTCCAGCATTTCCTGTTGTCTTACTCAGTTCATGTCCTCCCTCTCCGAGATCATCGGGATCTGCATGAACAACTAAAGTGCGACCGATGATGCTCAATTCACCCTGAAATACACACAAAGTTTGACTTTTCTCTGTCAATGGTGTCATTTGTATTATTTATAAAGAAATACGAGATAAATAACTCACTTCATTTTAAGGAAAACAAAGTGAAAGTGTTATTAACTTTTATGCTGTATTTGTATTACCTATTATTTGTAAATATAATTAGTTTTGTATCAGCAGAGACATTGAGAAAAATCTAATCTACCTATATTTATAAACTTAATGTTTGTACAAGTATATTTGTAGGAATATGAATATAAATGTCATTTGATTTTTTCCCTGAAGGGAGGTAGAAGAGATGGAAGAGGCGGGAGGTACTGAAGGGACGAAATTATAATTAGAAATTTCAGATAACATAAACATCAACCATTTTTAATTTATTATAAACAGGCTATACGAAGATTGTCGGGTTTTGTTAGTAATTAAATTTATAAAGTACAGTTCAATTGTAATTCAAGGTTCTAAAGTAGAAGTAAAATTATGTAAATTGTAAACATTTATATATGTAAGAGGCAAATGTCATGTAAAAAATGATAATCAAAGAAAACATATTCTCATTATGATTATCAAACTAAAATTTACAAAAAACATTAATTTACACTAAAATTTATCTGCTAATGGAAATAAGACAATGCAAAGTTTTCTATAAAAGTAGATAATGCCACTCTTAACGGAGGTTGGTCCAAACTCATTGGGATATTGAGCCGACCTAATGGGTGAAGTTGCATCCGGAATCCCAAACCAAAAACCAAAATTTTCTTTTACACCCCATACTCCGTATTCCCTCAATCCACTACAAGTCGTAGTAGAGCATATTTATCACCACTGAATATGTGGCCAAATTATGTGGCTTTGTGTCTCTTGATAGTGTTCAGCAACTCTCTCTCTCTCTCATTCTCCATCATATAATCTCTTATCATTGGAGACTAGTGGCGTGCGAGGGGTCCTTCAGCTAGGTCTGTCAAAAAAAAACTACATCCTTTGTTTAGTCAACCTCCATAATATTTTTTCACCTTATATTTTTTCAGTAACTCATGTTTTGTACTATGCACATAGCACCAATTACACATTGCGTGAAGGTAGGAGCAAATAAACCAAATTGCATAACCATATTTGAATTATAAATTAGCTATAAACCACTGTTTTTTGAAGCACTGTCCTTCCATCGACCGGCGTGTCAAGACTTGACTCAAAAAACAGTGGTTTATAGCTAATTTATATTTCAAATATGATTAATATTAACTACCACAAAATATACGCCGAATCATTAAATTATATCAAATTGCATAATATTATAAATAATATTTCAATTCTATTAACAAATATTTTTTTAAAATATTTTAAATGCAGCTCTTTTATAACTAAAAGATTTTAATAACTAACTGTAAATACATATAATGAATGTTAGTTCAAATATAATTGCTAAGAATTATTCAGAGACATCTATGAAGTATCTCTCCAATCATTATCACAACAAATTTTCTGGCAGTAACTGTTTTCGTCCATTATTTCATTTTTCATCCATTAGTTTTTATTCATAGATATCGTGATATATTCATCGATATATTACTCATATTTACGCAAAGGTTCATTTTCATATAAGTGAATAATATTTATGAATTCCTTACAAATTGTACATACATTATTTTATGAAATTCCTTAACAAATTATACAAAACGTTAATTTAAAATATTATCTTTACTTGTTTTTTACAACGAAATCGAATTTTTAAACTGTTTTGAATTACACGGCTCATAATCTCGATTTTTGCATAAATATCAAATGCAAAATACTAATAATATTTTAAATACTTTATGAAATTTAATTAGAAACAATAATTATTACTCTCCTTTTTATTTACAGTCATTTTAAAGAGAAACGATCTATTCGGTATGATTCGAATCGAAACAATTCAATATATTAGCATCAAAATCTTGGCGTAACATAATCTAACTAATCCAATCTGACAGTAATATAATCAAACGGTCGTTTTTGTAAAAATGTACCATGTTGAACCAAAAGCAAACCAAAACATCTGAATATTCTTGCACCCATACATACAAACTGTTGAAGAAGCTTCATACATGCCCAGCATAAATCTTACCTTAAAAAATACACAGATACACTAACACGAACAAACAAACTTTGTTCCTTTAGTCATGTATATTGTATGCTCAAATGTATCGGGCATATTGCAATGAATATTAACGACAAAAGTAAAAAGAGATTTATAGTTTGTAGGGAAAGAAATCGTGAACGATAGAGGTGATCTGACATTTTAGCTACTATTATCAAAGCTGTCAATGTTTCTTCCTTGGAAGCAATGTTGTAAACGTTATAAATTCAGTGTTGCAACAGACGAAAATAATTACGAGTACAGGCAAATTGAGCCCACAATGGACAATTTATTATTCAAATTTTAAGAAATTCATATCTCCGTTAATATTTGCGCTAGAAAAAAAATAAAAACTGTTTTATGATTCGTTATACATCCTACAACTCGTTCATATATTAAAAAAGTTCGTACAATTTTTTTTTTTTTTTTGGATTTTGATAGTCATGCCAAGAATAGAGGCATGTCTGGCTTGCACGCCACTGTTGGAGACTCTATGGACCCATGAGATGCGCATCATCTTATGTATAACCACATCTCAAATGCTTCAATTTTATTCATTGATGAGATTTTGAGAGCCAAACCTCCCACTCCATATAATAGTATTGGCAGCATGTACGCTTTAATAGCTCTCCATCTTACATTTAACCTTAAAGCCGGTTGCAAACCAGAAGCTAAACTACGCTGAAGCTAAGCTATACAATGCCAAGTAATGTTAAGCTATTTATGTTGTGTGCACACCGAAAACTATGCGAAAGCTAAGTGAGTGTTGTGCAGTCTGTATTATTTTACCAAGTCGGACGGTGGTTAAAAGAAGACAAAAGTTCTGATAATGAATTCATACACTTATTAGAAAAATAAGTTAAAAACAACTGACTTATTTATTTAAAGAATATATATTGGATAAGAAGTTGTTGTCATTAATTATTGGGGATATTATTAAACAAAAAAATATACCTTTTATATCAAAATTGTAATGCATATCAGAACAGACAAAAAAATTGCGAGTTATTTAATTTGTCTTGTTATCCTTTTCCATATAACAACTTTTTTTATTTGAATCACGATAGTCAAGACTGCCGAACAGATTGATAACTGTCCATCGGGCACAAGGTACTTGACGATACTGAACTAGGCAACGAAGGCACTGAGAGGTTTTAGATGAGGCGGGAGGGGCATGACTTACCTCAGGTCGGCATACATAAGGAATGAGTACCTATATTAGAAGAGAATGTAATATTGAAAGAGATAGTGTGAGTAGAATGAAGATAAACACTTTGTGAGTACTGACAAAGAAAGTATACAAAGCTGATAAGAGTAGAATGAGAAGTAGGTACCGGCCGAGAAAGAGTTGGCATAATCATATAAATGAAATTTTGAAAAATGGGAATATACAAAGTCAGAGTAATAGGAAAGGATGTATGGATATAAATGAGGCAAAACATGTAGGTATGTATGTCAAGATAGAAAAGTATAGCATTTGGTTCTCTCTGCCTACCCCAAATAGGGAAACATATACTATGTCAGTGTACATTACTAATGAAACAGACGGTATTGGTTTATAAACTAGTTGCATGTAGCACATGAGATCTAACTGGCGATAGTATGTATAGTTGAAGAATAAGTACCAAACTATAAACCCACTAATCCAAATTATTGAATATTTTAAGATACTTTGTTTTCTATACAACACATGTGGTATGTATGTCAAGATAGGATAGTATGGAGGTCAGTCCTTTTTTCCTATCCAGAATATGAAAACAGCATGATGGTATGTATGTATGTTTGGAGATTAAGTATCAAACTATTAAGAGTTCTTGTATTAAGAATATTGTGTATAGGCGACTGCCATAAAAATTGTATGAAGCGATTTCGTCTATAGAACATATATGCTGCGAAGCCTCTATGTTGGTGTTTTTTTACACTTCAAAGTTGGATAAGCTGTGAAAAATATAGACCCTGCATACAAATCTTGCGTATCTTGGGTTGAAACTTTGTGAATAGGTTAAGAGAATAAAATTCTCTTGAACAAATCGTCAGTTGGATAACTAGTGAAACCTTGGTATTGCCTGTATAATTAAAAATGGTCCCTTCAGTTCCTCCTGTCTCTTCCGTCCCTCCAGAGAGTCACATTCCTTTGCCAATCATTTTCTATAAATTCCTTTGTGAGATATTAAATAAATAAAAAAAGTTTATATCAGTCTTGGCTTCTGGAGAGTCCACCTCAAACTCATGGATAATTGATTTGTCAAATTGTAAAGACAGAAATACCCAACAGCAGAAGGTTACCCGGAACACCTACAGAGGACAGTTGGACCCCCATCTCTCATAATAGTCCACGAAGAAGAACCAAAACCTCAAAAAGAATGTCAGAATTTTCTTAGATGACATTTTGTTTTTCAATATTCCTTCTTAGTTTGATTCTATTTCTAAATAATTTTTATAAACCATTTCAAAAATGATCAATAATAGGTACTTATAGTTGTCGCCAAATAACATGAACTTGATAACATGAGAAGGGGGGCGATTTGCACGTAATGCAATGTCGCCAAATAACATGAACTTGATAACATGAGAAGGGGGGCGATTTGCACGTAATCCAATGTCGCCAAATAACATGAACTTGATAACATGAGAAGGGGGGCGATTTGCACGTAATGCAATGTCGCCAAATAACATGAACTTGATAACATGAGAAGGGGGGCGATTTGCACGTAATCCAATGTCCCCAAATAACATGAACTTGATAACATGAGAAGGGGGGCGATTTGCACGTAATCCAATGTCCCCAAATAACATGAACTTGATAACATGAGAAGGGGGGCGATTTGCACGTAATCCAATGAAGCAAAAAGACAGAAATTTGTGCTCTGCGCAACCGGAAGCTCGTTCACGATGTTTGTCGAATATTATACTGACTAGGTAATAAGAAGAATAGGTACTGGGTACTTACAGGTCAAATGACCTAATACACGATGAAGATGTTAATTCCAACAAAAAAGAGATCATTACAATTGGTCCAGCTATTCTTGAGTTATAAATGATGAATGTAACTAACCCAAATTTGTTTTATATGTAAGTATAGATTTTTATTTAACATTGATAAAAATGAGTAAGTACCTGTAGTGATATTTGTGAATCCTTTATGTTAACGTTAGTAACTCCCTTATCTTGTGTTGCCTCAATGTTTCCCAAATCACCAACATGCCTCTCAGTAGACTCTGGTCCTCCATGCTGCTTCTTGTAAGGATTGAAGTGTGCTCCAGCTGATGTGCAACCGTTGGTGTTGTCTCCAAATTCATGAATATGGAAACCATGATTGCCCTGAAATAAGACAATGTTTTTAATAAGACACTAGTTCTACCATACAAACCCATTACCTACTGCAAACCACCAATATTGGAAAATCAATATTTAATTACGAAAAAGAAATTCACCAAATCTATACACGCAAAAAAAATATTAATATGAATTTTCCATGTACGATAAGAGTACCTACTTACAAAAAATAGATAATAAACATGTGTGCATTATTAAAAAACATTACAATTCTAAAAAAACATTAAAATAATGACAATACTTACATATTATTATGTAATAATTATAAGATTATTGAAATGTATTATAGGTAAGTATAGTATTAATATGCTAAAGGCCACTAATAAGTATGTGTAGGTACACAATGTATGTAATAAATTATTTTATATTATAGGTATACATATTCAGGTAACAATAAATTATACCTTAGTAAGTCCCTGGACTTCACCAGTCACCACAACTGGTTTATCAGATCCCTAGAAAAAAATAATAAACATATTGTATTGTTACATACACTAGCAAACAATATAACCTACCTACATGAATCTAGACTAGTTGCATGTAACACATGAGATACAACTGTCAATGGCGATAGTATGTATAATCGAAGAATATATAACAAACCATAAACACAAACACAAATTAATAAAATTTGTTTTCTATATAAAACATGCAGGTATGTATGTCCGGATAGGATATTATGGAGGTCAGTCTGTTTTTCCTACCCAGAATATGAAAACAGCATGATGTATGTTTGTAGATTAAGTAAGTATCAAACTATTGAGTGAGATATTGTGTAGTGTATACTGCCATACAAATTGTATGAAACAATGTCGTCACTAAATTCAATTTTTATAAAAATTGTTAAAAAAATTTAGATTTATTTATTTTTATATAGGTACTACTATAATGTTCATATTTTTATATAGGTACTACTATAATGTTCATATTTTTATATAGGTACTACTATAATGTTCATATTTTTATATAGGTACTACTATAATGTTCATATTTTTATATAGGTACCTACTACTATAATGTTCATATTTTTTTTATAGAAAATTAAATTATATAGTTGGGGTGTTTCGGCTTTTTTTGATATTTTTAAAAACTTTGGAAATATAGGCAGTTAAACACATAAATTAATCATAAAAAAATGTTTTTCTTAATAAGAAATGTTTGAGAAAATCTGGAACTTTTTGAATCATAAAATTTGAGATATTGTATTTGTCTATATTAATACCAATTTTCAGCATATTGGCTTTTATGGTTTTTGAGATATATAGAAAAATAAAGAAAAATTTCAAAAGTTGAGAACCCCTGACTGAAACAAAAATTCAAAATTCTGAGTATAAAATTTTTGTAGGCATATAACTTTCTATATATTCTGAAATTTTAGGCTCTGCATTGAGCGGATCAAAAGTTATAAGGGGGGGGATGGACACACACAGACACACTAAATGTTCTACTCCGAATTCTGAGTAAATCCATATATGAAACACATATGCTGCGAAGCCTCTAAGTTGGTGTTTCTTGACTTCAAAGTTGGAAAAACTGCGAAAAATATAAACCCTGTAAACAAATATCGTCGATATGTTAAGAAAAATACATGTTCTTAATGAATCTACAGTTGAATTAATAAACCTATAATATCTATAATGTATGTCCGGAGTATTTGGCTATATGACTGTGAGACAAGAATTAACAACATAAAAAATAACATGAGAATTTTCATTGTGGAGAGAAGTGGTTTTCACATAATATTATACTAAGCAAAGAAACACAAATTTGTGCTCTGCCCACCCATGTGATGGATTCAATCAATTATTTACGAATAATTTATTTGTATGGAATAAAGAAAAATTTCAAATGGATATTCCTGAGTAAATAAAAAGTTTACACTATGTCCTATTCTGCCCCCCCTAGACAATGTGTCATTTAGCTCAAGAAAAGATAACTCAATGTAGGGAAGTGACAGTTTCCAATCACGTGACAACTGTCACTTCCATACATTGAGTCACTTCCTTTTCTTGAGCTAAATGACATGTTGTCTAGGGGGGCTGATTCGCCTAAATTTATCCGTCTGAATTATAGTATATGAAAAATGTCAAAAAGTAGACTGCATTTATACGGGACTCACGCTTATAAAATCCTTTTAACCACGGTCGCCCATTGGTTATAGACGTTTTCGTACTCTGAAATGAATCAGAATAGGACATAATGAATTCCAAAAGACCAAGGAAAAATAATTCAAATTATAAAAATAAATATGATATGTTTCCAGAATGTATCAACTTACTTGTTATTGGGTGTGTGTTAAATTGGTATTTGACGTAGTAACAGTTCAGTTGCCCAAGAAACAATAAGAAATAAAATAAAGCTATAATTCTTAAAATGCAATTTGAAAATGTCTAGTATTTAGTAAGAATATATTAATTATAGCTTAATGCAGAAGATAAATTTGTGTTTATTGCTTGGTTGGTTTTATTATGGTGTGCGCAAACCACACCCATTCACTTTGTAAAATAAACTATCCTAGAAAATGTAACAGAACGATGTATGACAGAGTTCCAAATGAAGATACAAGGAAAGAATGTAAGATGTAATTAACAGAATGAAATTTAACACATTGAGATGGTTTGGCCACTTGGGGAGAATGAATGAAGAACGCCTGACCAAGAAAATATACAAAGCTGACAGGAACGAAACAAGAGGTTGGGGGCGCCCAAGAAAAGGATGGCACGACCATGTAAACAATGTTCTGAAAGATGGAAATGTAAGAAGGGTGAACATCAGACGAATATGTATAAGACGATGTACGAATGTTGATGAGGCGATGAATGTGTCAAGATAGAAAAATGTGACGTTCGGTTCTCTCTGCCTACTCCGTGAGGGACATGGCGTGATGGTATGTACCCTAGAAAATAACCCTTCATATATGCCTATACAAAGAAACAGATAACTATAATTAATAGATTAGGGAAAGTCATGGAACGTAGAGATAAATGGTTGGTTGGAAGAAATTGCCTGATGGCAATAAGGCCGCCAGTGTACAATTATATTTGTTTATATTATGTACAAGAAGATGTATAAATAAATAAATATATACAATATTTCTATGGAGATAGCATAGAATAATAATAGTATAGAATACTCTTTAGCCAGCAGTAAACGCGACTGCTTTATGTTGACTAATTTGGTCAACATTTTGTTACGAACATTCAGTAAACATTTGGCCCTCTGCGTTATATCTCCAAATAGGGAATTTTTTAACTGCTTGCAAAATTATTTACACAGTCATAACGAGTAGTACTATACGAACAATGTCTACCAGCAGAGTCATACATATATTGACACGAGCCGGCCAATAAAACGGCTTCACTTTTCAGCGAGGTATTGTATGGAAATGAGTATTCTATAGTTTTATTATTATTCTATGGGAGATAGATAATAATCACAAAATTCCAACATAAAACATACAAGAAAATGCAATAAGGCAAATGAATGTTTGAAAGAATATAAGTAAAATTCTTTAGTAAGAATATCATTGAAACATAAAACAGGTTATTTGAGATTATTGTTAACCAATAAAACAGGACCTACGAGATCGTCAAAATATATTTTCTGCTATCCACCATTACAATGATAATCTTATTAGGCTACTACGCTTACTTGATAACCTTGAATAATTATCATTAATAATAAATATTAATATTTTTATTACATAATAAAATGTGAACTTACATTTTGTTCGAAATAAATTGTTCCCGAAACATCACCTTTCAATACACAGACTGCTTTGGTAGCCATCGCAAAATGTGAATAATCTAATAGACTTGATAGTAGGACCTCGCCCGGTATAATTAATATTGAAATTCTGATTAAAGTCCAAACTAAAATGAAATCAACACGTACCGTCAGTACAGATCAAAGGCAGAATATTAAATGATCATAGATATTATGAAGTAGGTAAATAATATAATTCTACCGGCACGTTGAATTGGATGTCTACCATAATGTCTACATACAAAATATGACTATCGCCACAACTATCGCTATCGCTCGCATTACCGCATTACCAAGGTCGGATGAGCTGTCAAAGTTGACACTAAACGCGAAAATTTTCAACATAAAAAATAATAAGTAGGTAGTAATTCTATATAAGTAGTATTAAAAATCATTCAACTACGTTAAAAATATAATTTATTTGAAAAAATGTTATCAAATGCGAATACATAATAAACTTATTTCTAACCTCAAATAACAATAGTGCTGAAAACATTTTTCCTGCAACCAATTTCCATTCAATTTATAAAGCAACTCGCTCATGCGAGTCCTAAGTACTTATTATTAACGACAACTAAATTTCACAAAAAATTAAGGAGAATAGAGATATATATTTTTATTATTGAAAACCCAAAAATACACAATACAAACAATAAATTTTCAGAGAATGCTGGTAAAATCCGTTGTATAAAACAAACAAGAAAAAAATACCAACTCATACGTTTCTTTAAGCAGTACGGTGTTGTTCATCATTATGTACTTAACATAAAAATTCTAGGTATGACATAAAGTGCGGTTCAGCGTTCAGCGGGGTCCAATTCCTTTAACAGGTTGGTATATACGTCCTTGCGGTGCTTCAGCATGGTTTCTCCTCTTCAGCACGGTGATCCGAAGGATCTGAAAAGGATGAACCATGCAGATGCCCCGGAAGGATTTTATTTTATTTTAAAAAGTGTAATACGTATGGGTGGATACCCGATACCTACATATTTCCTACCTATACTACATTGTGCAGTGTGCAGTATTTATTTTATAATATACTACCTACCTATGTTGCTGGTGGAAATTACACAATGAGTTTAAAGCCGTAGATTTAAGATGAATTAAGGGATGAGGATTTTTGATGTTTTGGTGGGCAGACCACATCGCATTTCTATAGAGAATAAGTAACAACTAAACGTGAATTGTTTTCAGATTTATTTGTAGAAAAGAAAATACTTTGTTCATTAAGATTTAGAGAACAGTAATCTAGGATATGTTAAAATGCAAGGAAAACTGAAATATGTTGCCAACCAAAAAGTCAAACGCGCGAATTTCCATGACTCACTTTTTGCACGGAGTATATTATAATAAAAATCTATGATCATCATCACCCCATAATATGTAGTAGGTACTCTGTGCAAAAAGTGAGTCATGGAATATCGCGCGTTTGACGTTTTGGTTGGCAACATATTTCAGTTTTCCTTACATTTCAACACATCCTAGATAAATGTTCTCTGAATTATTAATAATTGAAATGTTTTTTAGACAAATAAATCCGAAAACAATTCACATTAGTCGTTATTTTCTATAGAAAAACGATGTGGTCTGGAACCAAAACGTCAAAAATCCCCCTGCAAAATGACTCACTTCGATTCATACAAAACTTGCTAACTACGACATCTTGTGTATTATATGAAATTTTTCTATGTTAGTATCTCAGAGACAGGTTTCATTTTTCATCGGAGCATGGTCTTCCTCTGAGATCGGGTAATAACGGTCTTCTTGTGATTCCCTCCCACCGATCGGACTTCTACACTAATTCTTTTACTGTTTATAGTGCTAGGCTCTGGAATCAACTTCCCGTTGATACTCGAACCTTACCATCATTTTTCTCTTTTAAACAGCGGGTGAAACTCTGATGTCTCTCTTCCCTCCCTGCCTCATTTTCCTCCTTACGACTATCTCCGCCCCTTCCTTTTTTTCCCCTTCCCATCCCCCCTAAATGCATATGTGTGTATGTATGTATGTGTGTGTATATGTATATATATATATATATATATATATATATATATATATATATATATATATATATATATATATATATATATATATATATATATATATATATATATATATATATATATATATATATATATATATATATATATATATATATATATATATATATATATATATATATATATATATATATATATATATATATATATATATATATATATATATATATATATATATATATATATATATATATATATATATATATATATATATATATATATATATATATATATATATATATATATATATATATATATATATATATATGTTCTTATATATTTTAATATTATTTTTATTCTCTAAGGTTGACTGGAAGATGTTATTTTAATAACAAGTCCGCCTTTTGGCTTTTTAATGTTTTATCTTGCTCTTGTTTGTACTTATTGGTATTTAATTTGTAATGTTATTTAAGCCAATAAAGAATTATTATTATGTTATCTGTGATTTTCTCATTTTTTTCTATTATTCTATGCCATTGCGTAATTTGATTTCGAAGCTGTCAGTGTCATATAAAATGAATTATGTATTTTAATACTTGGAGGAGTAAATATGAATTTTAATAAATATAAATCGACACAAAGCATTAAATATAATATACTTACTAAAAGTAAATAAATAACATTTTTGTTAAGTGATACGATTAGGGTCATCCTGAATCCTGACTGGCGTCAGTGTGTTGACAACATGTAAGAATGTACGTGTATTTATATATCTATATATTTTTTTAATCTTTTAATATAACATACATAGAATAATAATAAAACTATAGAATACTCATTCCCATACAATACCTCGCTGAAAAAGTGAAGCCGTTTTATTGGCCGGCTCGTCTCAATATATATATGACTCTGCTGGTAGACATTGTTCATATAGTACTACTCGTTATGACTGCGTAAGTAATTTTGCAAGCAGTTAAAAAAATCCCTATTTGGAGAACGTATCACGCAGACGGCCAAATGATTACTGAATGCTCGTAGCAAAATGTTGACCAAATTAGTCAAAATAAAGCAGTCGCGTTTACTGCAGGCTAAAGAGTATTCTATGCTATTATTATTCTATGATAACATATTACAATAATATAAAAATATGCCATATATTTATTTTATTTAATGTAGCTTCTCGGGCAACTAACAGGTGCTATGTCAAATAAACATTTAACACGCACCCAATAATAAGTTGCCACATTCTGGAGACTTAAGATATTTATCGTCTCACAGATCCAGACTGAAAACACAATTAAAAACTGTGTCTCCTCCGGGAATCGAACCCGGGACCTTTGGATCAGCAGTCAGATACCTAACCAACTGAGCCACGAAGGCCGACAATGATAAAATAAAAAAAATTGAATATGAGGCTTGGAATATTGATAAGTGTAGTGTCATTAAATGAAAATCTTTTGGTTGTGTAATTTACTCTTAGCGACTTTCCGAAGTGCCACATTTCTGGGAAATTATCCTTTTCCCTGCTACTCGTCCGACATACAATGTAACACCTCAGTGCATCGCAATTTTCGGACAAAATTAAAATTGTCATATCTCAATAACTACTCACGACTCACCTGAGATACTTGAAACCTTCGACGAGAATATTCGATTTTAGTCATTCGGCATACTATTTAATTGATTTTTTCAACATTCCAACTCACAAAAACATGACTAATTAGCGAAAAAAATCACACAGGTAAAAAAAGATATGGGAAAGTATATAACAAATTAAAAACAGATTAAAATTTATGAATTTTCAAGTATTTCTTCGAAAACAAACAGTTTTCTACAATTGCTTAGTGCCTTATACGTGTCTATGAATTTTATCTGTAAGCGCTAAGACCTGTGCGTCGCCGCATCGTGACTTTATCAACTTATATAGTCATAAAAACATTGTTTGTTATAAATAATACTGTTATAACTCAACAGACTCTGAGTACTTTTTCGGACCATTCATAAAAGCAAAAAAAATTCAATATGTTTTGTCTATCACCTAGTAAGATTTTAAAAGTTTGTATCACAAAAGTTACTCTCAAAAACACATGAACTTTACAAAATGATTTATTTTGAAATATTAATCAATGTTAAAGACACAAATAAAAACATATAAAATACTTTGCTTTTATAATAATAAATACCTTCTTCTTCTTCTGCTTTAGTTAGGACTGTATCCTGTTATTAATAATAATAATAAATACTGAACAATTATATATTTCTAAACGGGTGCACAATCTCTACGAACTCGGAGGGGTTACTGATATAAGTTGTAAGCAACATCAATATCCATACAAAGTGGTATCTCAGTGCGAGTCCCGATTATGTCTCGGGATGAAATAGACCAAAAGTCTAATTCTACTGCAATCTTCCAAAATTTTTCCATTTTTTTTCTTTTAAATTGTATTTATTTAGATAAATGGTTTGATTACACAATGTAATTACTATATTTTGCATATGTCGATAAATAAGATTTGTACAGTTTTAAGTGAAACATTGTCCATCCCGATTACCTATCGTGATCCGCACTGGTGTAGCAAATGATTCATCATGAATACGTCTCGGGATCAGCACTGAAACGGTTAATGTACTTAAGTAATATACCAATTTCAAAAACAGCTTTTTTAACCCAAACAATATTTTTTGAGTTTTTGAAACAAAAATCTAAGCAGTATAATATCTTTATTGAAATGTATAATTGGATTGCAGGTCTCATCAAATGTTGAATGTTGACTGTCCACTTTGTGTGCAGAGAGGAATTATCTCGAGGTTGTCAGCACTTCATGTTAACTTTCAAGAACAAGTTTTTCTTTGTACCAATGAAAATTGCTTATTTCCTTTTGGTTTTGAAGATTTTACATTTATAACGAACAATAATACATCACAAGAAAATGAAACAGAAAAGGATAGTAAAGAATTAACAAATGATTTGATACACGACATTGATAATTATTCCCAAATTCTAACTGACAATAATGATTATCTTTTCAATACCATTATAAATTTGGAAAATTTTAATATGACAGTTGATTCTGATATTCCAAATACTTGTCAAATTAACGGCGACAGTGAAAATATGAATTCTTTAAATGGCCCTTCTATTTGTGAATCCACAAATTCTACCAAATATTTAAATAATACAAAAGAAACATTTACAGATTTTGAATTGACTACTGCTGCAACCACAAATCATTATAACTTGAATGATGTAAATTGTTACAAGGAAAAAGGAATAAACAAATGTGTTGTTGATGTTGATAGTTATATAATTCCATTAAACCAGAACAAGATAAATGAAAATATCAAAGAGATTAAGAAGAATAGTGACAATGAGAAAAATGGTGATTTGTTATTACATTCATTCATGTTTAATAAAAAATATATAAAAAATTTAAAACTATTATCTGCAATGAATAGTAAGACATCAACTTCAAAGAAGATAATTCCATATTCAATAGTTTGTAGTGATGATAATAATAGTAATGTTTATGTAGACACATCTCTACATTTAGAAAGTACAATTGCAAATGTCAACCATAAATTATTAGTGAACAAAAGAACAGCAGAAGATAAAATGAGTGAAGAATTACATAGTCCTGATGTTTCTGAATCTTCAAATATATTATCTTTTGAAATAAATGATGAATTGATTCAATCTCTTTTGAAATAAAAACCTATTTTGTTTTAAATAATAATATGTTCGTTGTACCCTTATGAAATAAAAATAGTGTTTAAAAAGCAATTTACTGCCTGGCTTTTATTTTATGGTTTGACAATAATATATTAACCAAAGACCTTATATAATAAAGTATATTATAAGGTCTTTGATATTAACCCTGAATATTTAAAAAAACTTACTTACTATGTACCTTTTACCAAAAATAAGAAAATACCTCCCATATCATTGAATATTAAAATCCACTCAAAAAATTGATCTACAAAAGTATTGACATGTAAAAATAATGATTGTTTATGTATAACAAATAAAGATGTAATTAAATATTTAGGAGTAATAATTGACAGTAACCTTAAATGGAAAACTCAAATAAATAACACTATAAACAGATTAAGAAAGCTTATTTACATATTTACTAACCTTAGAAACATTCTTAACTTAAAATTACTTTCAAATGTATATTATGCTTTCGCCAATTCGATGATGCAATATGGCATTGTTGCGGTGTATAAAACATCCAAGTTGCCTCTAGAAATTGCACAAAGATTGATAGTAAAAATAATAAATAAAAAAACATCGGACTACCCAACTTTGCAAAACTATCTCATGAATTTCAAGTGCCGTCTTTTAAAAAGATTTATAAAATAATGTGCTATTTGAAATACATAAAGACCATGCCTTCGTAAGTGTGGCGAGTGATAGACAAAATATAGTGGGTCAATTGTGTACCCCGTTAACACATACATACACAACACATTACTACTACACATACAATGGGGTGGTGTGGTTTAATCAACTTGAAACAGATTTGAAACTGGCAAATGTAAATATTGAATTCAAAAGCAAAAAAAAACATATTAAACTTAAAAAAGAGTATTAAAGGAGACCGGAAAAAAATTAGGCACCTATGATTTATAATTGGATTGTTTTACGTGCATTTGTGCAATGTTCATCAATCTGCCTTTTTATCGAGTTCCTTGTTGCAGTTTTTGATTACCAAACTGTTCATTCAATTTATGTACCTACACTTTGGCTTTTTATCCTCACTTTATGATAATTAGTTACGTAATCCATAACATGTCTTATACTGAAATATTTCTCATTCGAGAAAACAAGATCAAATGACTACAGACCTTAATAACCTAGTAGTAGAAATTAGGATTATTATTTTTCTGATATGGAGATGATTGTTGGTTATAATTGATATTTTCATTTTCTTGCGGCTGATATGGAGATGATTGTTGGTTATAATTGATATTTTCATTTTCTTGCGGAAGATCGGTTTTCATATTTTTATTAATGGGATTTCTTATTATTTTATTACTTTCATTAGTACTTGGATTCTCAACTAAATCTGATTTTCTCTCTCCAACTAAATGTGATTTCCTGAAAAATACATTTTTTGTATTATTATTAATATCTTCCTGAAATATATATTTGATTCAATGATTGATATTGTTGATAATTAACAAGTTGGTATGTGAGGGATACCTGTGTGTGGGGTTATAAGCTGTGAATCCACGATGTTGAAGATCTTCACCTGGCAGTATGGTGGCACTTCCATACATGTATTGTATAAGATCATTCTTAACTGGAGGAGTTTCTTGTGCAAATACTAAATCATTTTGTACTTCTGTACTTCCTGTTTTTCTAAAAGTATATTATTGTTTTATGAATCATATTTTAAATAAAATAGCAATGTAGGTACATATATTTTATAATATAGAAATATAGTGGATGCTGTTAATTGTGAATCAGGGAACTATAAAAATAATATTCTGCTTATTCTTTTGTACATAAAATATTGTATTCTGGCCGAGTTATTGCCATTTGGAATTTTCTTGCAACCATCCAGCCAGGATATCAGAGGGTATAGAAAAATTTAGTTATAGAGTAATTGTATGTAATATAATGACTTTAGCTGTAGATGGGTCGATGGCAGAGCGGTTTCGTTCCGATTTCGCTCTTGACCGATTTCGTTCACCTATAGCACAAGCATTTATGCTTATTTTAGGGAACGTAGGAGGATGTATATGTACTTGTTTAACAAGGACATATTCATTTAAAAAAAAATGTTATTTAAGAAAGTTACGGATTCAATAATTGTAATTTTTTGTGTTTATAGTGTGGAATTCCATTTTATAATTAATAGTTAAATAGAACACAGATTTGATTTATCATAACCGAGGTGTCTCGATATTTTCAAACTAGTTGCATGTAACACATGAGATCCAAATGTCGATAGCGATAGTATGTATAGTTGAAGAATAAGTACCAAACTATAAACCCATAAATCCAAATTATTGAATATTTTGTTTTCTATACAACACATGTAGGTATGTATGTCAAGATAGGACAGTATGGAGGTCAGTCCTCTTTTCCTACCCGGAATATGAAAACAGCATGATGGTTCAGTGTGTATGTTTGGAGATTAAGTATCAAACTATTAAGACTTCTTACATATTGTATATAGGCGACTGCCACATAAATTGTATGAAGCGATGTCGTCACTAAATTAAATTTTTATAAAAATAGTTAAACAAAATTTGATATATACTTCTACAATAGGTACTTATATTTTTTATAGAAAATTAAATTATCTAGTTGGGGTGTTTCGGCTTTTTTTAATATTTTTAAAAAATTTGGAAATATAGGCAGTTAAACTCATAAATTTATCATACAAAAATATTTTTCTCAATAAAAAATGTTTGAGAAACCCTGGAATTTTTTTGAAAAAACCAATTTGAGATTTTGTATTTGTCAAAGTTTTGTAGACCTATAACTTTTTATATATTCTGAAATTTTGGGTTCTGTAAATTGAGCGGATCAAAACTTATAAGGGGGGGGACAGACACACACACACACAGACACACAAAACTCACATAAAATGTTCTACTCCAAATTCTCAGTAAAACCATGTATGGGAACATATATGCTGCGAAGCCTCTAAGTTGGTGTTTTTAGCATGCAAAAAGTCCACTACGCCATACAAAATGTTCCTTCATACACGTGTCATGGATTTAAACTGCCTCTTCCTTTAAAAGAATTTCATTCTCTTGAACGAATCGACAGTTGGATAACAAATAAATCCCCACTCTTTCAAACTAAGAACCATCCACATATTTGACAAAATTGTTAAATCATTGTTATATCACCCACATATTTGGCTACATTGTAGGTATATATTTGAAGTAGTGTTGAAACAGTCTTTAAATTTAGTTTCATGACCTTGATAATGCAGAGACACCTCAGTGAAAATGTTCACAATATACCACTCCTGTTACTGTGTTGGACTAACCTGTGATGTGATGTTAATGGTAATATCCTCTTCCACAAGACCATTGTTGACAATATCAAGATAACCACTAAACCTGATAATAAACTGCACCAAATATAAATGAGATCTTGATCAGATACCCTCTGTAAAACAATTAAATATCAAATTTTGATTCTATACAATGTTTTTTTGTTATTATCCAATTGATTGACAAATAGTAATAAATAAATCGAATATTTTTTTATGTTTGCATACAGGCAAACATTGGATTTTTATAGTTGCATACAGGCAAACATTGGATTTTTATAGTTGCATACAGGCAAACATTGGATTTTTATAGTTGCATACAGGCAAACATTGGATTTTTTCCCTGTTGTGGAAAAAATCACATAAATTTATCATAAAAAAATGTTTTTTTGGGAAACTCTGAAAGTTTAAAAAACAAGTGGGTTGTGGCCAAAACTAAACTCTCCACACCATAGTAAGCGTTCATTTTTTCTTTTTAAAATTTTGACAATCTCTAAATGCATTTTTATGAAGTACATTTCTATTAGATTTTTAAACAAATATAAGATTCCCAGAGGACAAAAGTTTTCACAATACACACAAAAACACTGTCACGAAACTCATAGTATGTATTTTCTACATGATACCTTTTGAGAAATTTTAAGTAAAATTGCATTACTAGCAAGATGAGCATGTATGAGACAGTGTATCAATGTTGAGGAGACGATGTATGCGTCAAGATAGAGGAATGTGGTGTTCGGTACTCACTGCCTACCCCTTGAGGAAGATACACTTGTCTATAGAGACACATACAATATCAATATGAAGTTCATCACTCAATTTTCCCTTACAGAAGCTATTTTACTTCTGTTATATACATTTTTCATACAAATATGAAATTTATTTCACATTGATATGGCAAACCATAGATTTTTTCTTTAAATTTTGACAATCCATGAATGCATTTTTGATGAGTGTATTTTTGTTGTAGTGAAATTTCAAACAGTATACAAAAATCTCGATTTTCCAGACCGTGAGAGCATTTTGAAAATTTGGACAGATGAGATCATAGAGAAAAAATTAAAAGTTGTTTATGGAAAACTAATCAGCTCTAAGTCTATGCACTGTATAGTGTAAACAGACAATGTAAATATGAAGTCGATCAGACTTATATTTTAGGTTGTATACATACATACCATCACGCCATATGGTTGTATACAGGACACAAAAAAATAATTCCATACGCCGAACGCCGTACGCCATACATACTAATACATCACGACGAAACTCACCGGTTGCACTCTCTACATGATACCCGTTGAGAAATTGATGTAAAAAAATACGCTTAAAAATTGTGAAATCATGACTCTCCACTATTCCATAGTGTGGAGAGTAGAAACATGTTTGGGATTTTGTATTTCTCTATATTTATACTAAATTCAGCGTTCTAGCTTTTATGGTTTTTGAGATATATGGAAAAATAAAATGAAAATTCAAAAGTTGATAACCCCTGATTGAAACAATACAAAATTCTGAGTATAAAAGTTTTCTATACTTTCTGATGTTTAAGGCTCTGTGAATCAAGTGGGTCAAAAGTTATAAGAGACACACTAAATTTTCTACTCCAAATTCTGAGTAATTCCATGTATATATGCCACGAAGCCTTTAAGTTTTTTTTTTTACCTACTTCAAAGTTGAAAAAACCATGAAAAATTAATATAGACCTGGCATACAAATCTCACACATCTTGGATTGAAACTTTGTCGATTCATTAAGAGAAATAAATTCTCTTGAACAAATTGAAAAAGAAGCTTCTGGCCCTCGTACCGTAATCATGAAATTCGTCAGACCATTCTTCTGGCCCTCGTACCATAATCATGAAATCCGTCAGACCATTCTAGTTTTTGAATAGGTATTCAGTAGTAGAATTATGAACGATTTTGGATTATTACTATGGACAATTTTAAACATCTGACAAGGAATTTTTTTCATATTCAAAATTCTATTTCCAGCCAGATATGGTGAGACATGTGCTCTGCAAGGAATAATAAAGGAATAAAAATTCTGGCGCAGGCATTTTGGACTCTTTCAGAATGTCATTCACATTCTGAAAGCTTGAATAACAGACGAACATGATGTATGAGGCAATGTATGAACGTTGATGAGGCAATGGATGCGTGCCAGGATAACAAATTCTCTCTGATTGTATCTATGTATAAAATGAATGAATTTTTCAACAAATGCATAAACTGCAGAGGTAAATTAAATATTTTATTTGATTATGTTTTAATGAATAAATCTTACCATTGCTGATTTAAAAATGATATATTTTTCAATGTAAATGCCAAACACATAAGTACAAAATGATCTCTACTTTATGCAGAACTCAAAACAATACCTACTAATTGATACTAATTAATAAAGTGTCTTCTAGGGAATTTCACTTAATGACTAATATATTATTATCTTAATACAATAATAATTTGTAGTAAGAACAAATGCTTCGTTTTGTATATATCCAGTGGTAAAGAACATTGCTATATTATAAATTTTCTTGTTTAGAATACACGTAGGTATTCATGGGAGAATTAAATAATATTTAATTTACTAATTTAATACTGTTTTTTCCTTGAAAACAATCAAATAATCAGAACTAAAATCATCTTCATGTAGCAGATATGAAACCCATCGCCAAATCACTGACAGAATAAGAAATGCTGTCATTAGAGAAGACTGCTAAATTGAGGATATGGTGCAGTGGAGATGGAAGAGAAAGTGGTTCTGGCAGGACCAAGTAAATAGAATGGAAGTAAATAGACACATCCCAGAAGTGAACCAATGAAAACAGATTATGGATCTACTATAAGAGGAAGAATTTAGATGGGTCGATGGCAGAGCGGTTAGCGCGCTGGGCTAGTAATCCAGTGGTTGCGAGTTCGAATCCTGCCTCGACCAATTTCATTCACCTTTAGCACAAGCATTTATATGCTTATTTTAGGGAACGTTGGAAGATGTATATGTACTTGTTTAACAAGGACAGATTCATTTTAAAATTAAAAAAAAATAAAGAAACAGATTATGGATCTACTACAAGAGAAAGAAATAATCATAACCCATGTAATCTTATTATATGTACAGTAACTTGTATTGATAGAATCTTGATACTAACTTATTATATGTACAGTAACTTATTATATGTACAGTAACTTGTATTGATAGAATCTTGATACTAACTTATTATATGTACAGTAACTTATTATATGTACAGTAACTTGTATTGATAGAATCTTGATACTAACTTATTATATGTACAGTAACTTGTATTGATAGAATCTTGATACTAACTTATTATATGTACAGTAACTTGTATTGATAGAATCATGATATTAACTAGTTGCATGTAACACATGAGATCCAACTGTCGATAGTGATAGTATGTATAGTTGAAGAATAAGTACCAACACTATTAACCCATAAATACAAATTTTTTAATATTTTAAGATATTTGATTTTCTATACAACACATGTACCTAGGTATGTATGTCAAGATAGGATAGTATGGAGGTCAGTCCTTTGATCCTACCCAGAATATGAAAACAGCATGATGGTATGTATGTATGTTTGGAGATTAGTATCAAACAATTAAGTCTTCTTAGATATTGTGTGTAGGCGACAGCTATACAAATTGTATGAAGCAATGTCGTCACTAAATTCAATTTGTATAAAATTGTTAAAAAAAAATTAGAGATGTGCTAATTCAATGTTAATATTTTTTTAAAGAAAATTAAATTATCTAGTTGGGGTACTTCGGCTTTTTTATATATTTAAAAAAATTGGAAATATAGGCAGTTTAACTCATAAATTTATCATAAAAAAATATTTTTCTCAGTAAAAAATGTTTGAGAAACTCTGTAATTTTTTTGAAAAAACCAATTTGTGATTTTGTATTTTTCTATGTTTATACCAATTTTCAGCGTTCTAGCTTTTATGGTTTCTGAGATATATGGAAAAAAAAACAAAATTTCAAAAGTTGATAACCCCTGACGGAAATAAAAATTCATAATTCTGAGTATAAAAGTTTGGCAGACCTATAAATGTTTATATATTTTGAAATTTTGGCTCTGTAAATTTAGTGGATCAAAAGTTATAAGGGGGGACGGACACACAGACACACACACATAAAACTCACATAAAATGTTCTACTCCGAATTCTGAGTAAATCCATGTATTGGAACATATATGCTGCGAAGCCTCTAAGTTGGTGTTTTTAGCATGCAAAAAGTCCAATACGCCATACAAAATGTTCCTTCGTACACGCATCTTGGATTTAAACTGCCTCTTCCTTCAATAGAATTTCATTCTCTTGAACGAATCAACAGTTGGAATAATATCAACATATGTATTGGAAAATGAAAATTATAAGTAAGGTATATTTTTGTTTTTCATGTCAGTCCGTAGAATGTTTACATTCATACTACCAATGCCAAACACATAATGTCAAAGATACAATAGTCACTTTTGTATGAAATACAAAATTGTTTAATTTTTTAAAATGAACAATTTTATGAATAAAGCTGGAAACAAATGATGGACCAGTAATAATCAATTCCAAAATTCCAGTATGGGTAGACAGGTGAAGTTAAAAGAAAGGGTGTAATAAGGGTGTGTTCCTATCAGCGGAGACTTATAATTGGCTGTTTAGTTATTATCTAAATTGTAAAACTGTTATGTATAGCTGTTAGTCTCCCAAAAAACAAAATAAATAAATAAATAAAGATTTTATTTTGATCACAAATAATAAGGTCGGATAATCTCCTAAACAATGATAATGTTTTATCAATACCTACTAATAAACACATTGTGTACCTGTCCTATGTATGATATTAAATAATTCATAAATATTTTCTTACCTATTGAATATTATTTGTTTTGCTTCCCAACACCTGTACAAAATAAGTGGTTGAACTATTAAGATAGGTAACTATGTATCTATGTATGTATCTTATCTATGTAGGTACCTACCTACCTACCTACATATTTATCTACATAATAATCCCATTATCTTTATTTCCTTAATACAAAGCTATTTTTTAGGTATATAAGTACATTATTGACTTCATTAATCATCTCATGACAAATCATAATCAAAATACATAGGTATTCATTTGAATATAAATAAAGTAAATCTCCTAAGATTCTCTTTCTGGATTTGCACATGTTTGTGCACAGCTAAGTTCATGTCAGTCGGCCTTGTGCCACATTGGTTTTAAATCTGCCTATGTCATTTTACATCATCATCATCATCATTGGCCCTACAGCCCGTTGTGGCCTCCTTCAGAATCCGTCGCCATTTCTCTCTGCACTCTGTGGCTCTCTTCCAGTTGGTAAGGCCCAGTGCTGCTCGTACATCAGCCTCCACATCGTCCAGCCATCTCATTTTTGGTCTGCCTCTGCTTCTTCTTCCGTCTGGTGTGGTGTTTAAAACCTTGTTGGGAGTACGATCATCACTCATCCTGTGGACATAGCCCAACCATTGCAGTCTTCTAATTTTAATGAACAGTACAATGTTAGGTTCGCCATACAGTGCCTCTAATTCGTGGTTGAATCGTCTCCTCCACACTCTTTCTGAGGACTTTCCTTTCAAATATCAGAAGTATGATTTCATCTCTTTTGGTCATTACCCAGCATTCGGTACCATATGAAATGACTGGACAGAGGAGCGTTTTATAAAAGGTTGTTTTGGTTTTTCTACCGAGCAATTTTGACCTCAGATGCTTATACAGCCCATAATAACATCTGTTTGCTCCTGATAGCCGTGGTTTTATTTTGGTACTGTAGTTATATATTCATTCATTCATTCATTCATTCATTCATTCATTCATTCATTAATTCATTCATTCATTCATTCATTCATTCATTTATTTATTTATTTTTTATTTATTTATTTATTTTTTCATTTATTTATTTCTTTTTTTTTATTCATTCATTCATTCATTTATTTGTATATTTTTTATTTATTTATTTTTCTTTTATTTATTTATTTATTTATTCATTCATTCATTTATTTATTAACTAATTAATTAATTCATTCATTTACTTATTTATTTTTTATTTATTTATTAATTTATTTATTTCTTAATTTATTTTATTCATTCATTTATTTATTCATTCATTCATTCATTTATTTATTCATTCATTCATTTATTTATATATTATTTATTTATTTATTTATTCATTTATTTATTTATTTATTCATTCATTCATTCATTCATTTATTTATTCATTCATTTATTTATTTATTTCAGTACAGTTCATTTCATAATAAACATTTAAAAAAAAATATTGATATATTTTATTTGGTTTTGAATGCATTTATCCTGAGTCCCATGTCATTTGCAGCAGTCTCTAGTTTTAGGAGATCTTGTTTCACAAATTAAATTTAAAGATATAACTTTGTATTAACCACGTTTTTTGGTTGAAACGATGCGACCGGTTTCGGAACTAACCGTTCCCTCATCAGGCTAACTTTCATTCATTTATCTTTAAATTTAATTTGTTAAATATGAACCACAAAGTTAACATTCAAACATTTGAAGATCTTGTTTCAATTGAAGAAGAGTTCTAGACACAAGATCCAGGTCATCTGCATAGGCTTATACAATTGTATGCAGATTTTCTAAAGTTTCTTCTTGTTGTTTCTACTCCTGAATCTCTAATGGACTTTTCTAGGGCAATGTTGAACAACAGACATGCCAGAGCACCGCCCTGTCTAAGAGCGTTGTAAGTCAGGAATGGTTCTGATTTTGCACTTTTACCAAGCACTATGTTTTTGCCATTGTCACCTTGGTGGTTGACTGGAAGAAATTGCCTGCTGGCAATAAGTAAGTTTTTTAATTCTTATTATTATTGGTGAGTCTTATTAGTTTTTTGGGGATACCCAGTTCAGTCATGCCTCGTATTGGTCCTCTTGATGCTATCATATGCTGCCTTGAAGTCGATCAACATGTGGTGTGTCTTTCTGACTCAGTTCAGTCATGCCTCGTACAGCTTGGTCCTCTTGATGCTATCATAATGCTGCCTTGAAGTCGATCAACATGTGGTGTGCCTTAATAATATTATATTCAAGCACCTTCTCCAGTATGATCCTCAGTGAAATATTTGATCAACGGTAAATCTGTCCGGTCTGAAGCCACTTTGGTATTGGCCCACAATATTCTCAGCATATGGGAGAAGTCTTCCAAACAAGGTTCAAGGACTTTGTATCCTGTGTTTAGGAGAGTGATGCCTCTGTAGTTGTCACAATTCATGGCATCTCCCTTTATATGTAAGGGGCATATGACACCAACGTTCCAGTCATCTGGCATCCTCTCCGTCTCCCATACTTGACCTATTAGTTGGTATAGCTTTGCGCGAATATCACTGCCACCATATTTGATCAGTTCTCCGGGTATATTATCATGTCCAGGTTATTTGTAATTTCTATGGCACTTGATTTTCATGGCATATTTCGTCCATAGTGGGTGGCTGTTGCTCTTCGTCGTCTACACCCACATCCACGTCTATCATATTGCCTACCATTTCGGAATCTCCGTTAAGTAGTTCATCGAAATGTTGTATCCAGCGCCTCAGGATATCTGCTTTGTCATTGATAATGTCGCCCTCCTTTGATCTACATGCGGTAAGTCTCGGCTTCAATTCCTTTCTCTGCTCATTTATACTTCTATAAAATCTTCTGGTTTCAGCATGTGATCTCATCGTTTCCAGTCTGTGTATCTGTTCCTTTTCATATTGTCTCTTTTCAATTTATGTACCTACCTATTCTTTTCTCCTCCTCTGTTTATTCTCCTCCTCTGCACCTCTGTTGCATGGCCAGGTAGGCTTTGTTTTTCTGTTCAGTGACTTGTGTACACTCTTCATCATACCAGAGTGTCCTTCTCTCCTGTCTCCGTAACTCAACCACCTCAGCAGCCACATACGTTATCGCATTCTTACACTCATTCCAAGTCGTTTACATCCTGGTTTTTTTATGGTATTCTGGAAGGACAGCGTAATTGCTGCTTTATATCTTAATCTTGTTGGCCGGTCCTTTGGCTAGTGCTTCAGTATTAATTTTTCTTCCGTTAAGGTCTTCCGTGATGTTATGGTATTGACATCCGGCCAGGGCCGGAGAAATCATAGAACAATCAGGAACAAGAAGTCAGGCCGGTAGTCTTAAAAGGGCGCTTAAAATTCTAAAATGTTATATAAATCATAAATCCACAGGTATGGCGCTCGGTTCTCTTTGCGTACCCGGGTAGAGGTTCGGCATGATGGTGTAAATATGTAATATTATTATGAATCTCCAATGGTTGTGGCTATTTTTTATAAAAAAAACTATATAAGTAGTTTTAGGTAATATTAACAAACTAATTCGTAATTTTAGACCCGATGTAATTTTACATACTTTTAAATTGTTCTACATTTAAAATTCCAAAAAATGGGGGGGGGGGGGCGGATTCAAATATATTGCTACGGGCGCAAAAACACGTTTATCCGGCCCTGCATCCGGTATTTTTGTGCGTAGTGTGTGGGTATGTTTATTGTGTATTGCGTGATGTAGTTTGCGAATATTTGTAAGTGTATGTTTGTTTTTTTTTTGTGTCGAAAGTGTGGTGTATCTTTTTGACATGATGTGCTGTGTTTGGGAATTCAAATTGTTGTAGGTATGAAATAATAGAGTATGTTTTATTTGATTTAGCTGCTTTCTGGAAAGTAAATTGATTATAAAAAAAGAATATTGAATAGGAAATAAATTGTTGTAAAGGAGTAAGTGTTGTCTGATATCATTTGTTTAATTTGGCCACCTTCTGTGCCACTAATTCCAAAAATTCTATGTATTGTGGATTGTTTATTGCTTCTGTTCTATTTTGTTCTGTCCTATGTATGAAATGAAATAATTTATGAATTATTTCATATCATACATAGAGCAGGTATACAATGTGTTTATTAGTAGGTATTGATAAAACATTATCATTGTTTAGGAGATTATCCAACCTATTATTTGTGATCAAAATAAAATCTTTATTTATTTATTTTGTTTTTTGGGAGACTAACAGCTATACATAACAGTTTTACAATTTAGATAATAACTAAACAGCCAATTATAAGTCTCCGCTGATAGGAACACACCCTTTGTTTTACACCCTATTTTACACC